>QTSX02005772.1:0-312173 GCA_014839935.2 Entomophthora muscae
GGAAGAAGTCTTTGCAACCTTGGCACAACACAAACTGTTGGCCAAGCCCTCCAAATGTCAGTTCTTCCGGGAACAACTACTCTTCTTGGGGCACATAGTCTCCAAAGACGGCATCAAACCCAACAGTCAGAAGATACAAGCCATCTTCAAGATGCCACCCCCAAGGACAAGTCAGAACTCCACACTTTCTTGGGAATGGTGGCCTATGTACAACGCTTCATACCCAACTGTGGCGTCTTGACTGCCCCCTTGTCTGCCATAACAGGCGCCAAGTCTAAGTTTGTGTGGACTCCCCAACATGACCTCTGTTTTAGACGCCTCAAAGAAAAGCTCACAACAGCTCCCATCCTACAATACCCCAAACAAGACGGGGAATACCAGATGGAAACCAACACCTCAGATTCATCCATTGGGGGAGTACTACAAATCAAGAATAGTGACAGTGACTTCCTGCCCATAGCCAACAAATTGCAAAAACTGGCAGACAGCAAGTGTTGATACCCTATCCACAACAAGGAACTGCTGGCTATTGTACACTGCCTAGTCAAATGGTGCTGTTACCTAGAACGGCAGGAAGAATTCACAGCACTAACCGATCACAAGTCACTCATCTATTTTAAGACTCAAGCAAATCTGTCGCGCCGCCAAGCGCGGTGGATGAAAATATTGGAGAGATTTAACATGCTCATCCAGTACAAGCCTGGGGCTGAGCTTGCCATGGCAGACGCCCTGTCCCGGCTATATGTCTGTGCTTCAAGAGGAGAGAATGAGTTCAACCCAGAATGGCCTCTCTTAGTGCTACGTACAAAAGACAAAGGATTCCCCACAGGCACAACCGACATCACCAAAGAAACAGTCATCAAGAATGAACACCTCTTTGCTGGCGTATACAGGACCCTTCACAGAAAGATGACGGATGGTATGGCCATTCCCTACATCCCCACACATCAACAAGTCAACACCATCCCTTGCTACCACAGAGATCTTGGACATACTAAGAGCCAAAATCTATATGAGTTCCTAAAGCATAAAGTCTGGTGGCCAACCTTATACCGTGATGTCCAGGAAGTTCTAGACCAGTGTGAGGTATGCGAAAAGTTTGCCAAAAGCAAAACCCCACCAAAGTCAGTACTCCCCATTTACACCCAACTATCTTTCAAAGTATGGGCTCTTGATATTGTTGGCCCCATGCCAGGAAAGCACAATGACAAAAAATACATCATCACCGCCATTGACTTCGCAACAAGATGGCCAGTAGCCCAAGCATTGAAGGCACACACCGGCAATGATGTTTGACAATTTATTGGCAAAGAAATAGTCAGCAAGTTCAGAAAGCCAGAACTCCTGATAACCAATGGGGGCAAAGAGTTGACCTCCAAAGACATTAATGTATACCTCACCAAGAATGGGGTCAAACATACTGTCACAACACCATACCACCCACAGGCCAATAGATGCGTAGAGCAGCTTAATGGTAGCCTCGTGCAAGCCCTAGCCAAACTCACCGCCAGGAGACCCGAGGACTGGTATAAGCAGCTACCAACTGCATTACTTGTGTGTCAAACCCGAGTGAACAGATCCACCGGAAAAAGCCTGTTTGAACTGGTATACAGCACGCAGCCAAATACCATTCAAGCATTGACAGGACCTAAGTTGGAAATTCCAAGTAAAGTTTTCCCACACTCGGATCCTCAAGTAGTAGAGGCTAACAGCAAGCAAACAGCCAAAGAGAATGAACATCTACAGAAGACATTTGTCCCCATCTGCAATAGTCATGAAGTTGGGGACAAATTATGGGTCATGAGCGTTGACAAGAGCAAGTTATAACCTGAAAAAGTAGGACCAGCAATCATTCTGAAGGTAAACAACAATAACACTTACCTTGTGCAAGGGCTTGGTAAATGTAAGCAAGACAAGACCCTACACCATGACCACCTACAACCCTGCAAAGCAAGACAAAAACAACAAGAAACTGCCCTGCCTGCCACCAAACAACAACTGGTTCAATACGGCGCCCGGGCTCCTGACAACCTCCCTGATGACCTGCCCTCAGAGGAGGCCGACCTTTAGCCGGGGGGGGGTGTCAAAACCGCAGGCTCAACCCGCCAGCAAGGTTCCAATCAAGCGAGTTTGTGATCCGCAATCCAATTATCCGGTCACCTGAAGCCAGACTAGGAAGTTGACTTAAATTACCAAATCCAACAACATGAACAGATGATTTCTCTTTACGATGGATACCTCAATTTGGCGCTTGACTCATTATAAGGATCAAGCCACCCCCTTCTTACATCCAGCTATGTGATCACCAATCTTGTGATCTGTTATCCTTGATTCACATGAACTATATAATCACTATCTCATAATAAAGATTATTATCTATCTTCTAAAAAAAAATTTCCTGTGTAATTCTGCTAAAACAGCACAGTTACGACACTAATGATGCCTAGTTTTACTGTGATCTACCCCCAATAGTTAACCAGTGAAAATGAAAGTAGTGTGTTGACTAAAATTTTATGATATTCTAGGACTCATGAACCATGCCAAAAAATTTGCCATCTGTAGAAAAAAGGATCACACAAACTCATGTTGTCCCATGTAGAATCACATGCAGCAGTATGAGCAATTAACTGGGCCAGGGCCCTGAAAATACCAAATACATCTACCTTAGGAAGTGATTTCCAAAAAGAAAATAATATCATCTCCAGTATTCACACCTGAATATTGGTGTTGTTGTCTTGCCATCATGAGGGTCAACCAATGAAAAGCTTTACATAATACAGAGAATGAAGACTATCCCAACTGGTAGCTGAGAAGCCTGGAATCTGAAGTGTGAAATCCTGGGATTAAGTTGAATCTGGACATGGAAAGCTTAGCAAAAAAGGAATAACAAAGTAGTATTCAAATGTTGAAAGAAAGTTGAGAAAGATCCTAAATCAGAACTTACTCACTCAAGAATGATGCAGGGATGGATTGAAAGTGGATGAACTGAGCTCTTATCCCTGGTACAAATTACACATCTGATCAGAGTATCTCTTGCCACAACTGATAAATAAGCCTTTACCTGATGGCTACTGAATAAGGCATTCTGGCCTGAATCATTGTTCTCAGAAGACCACCTTATTTGGAAGTGTGGTCTTTGTGGTTATATGGATGCTGACCTTGAACATAAGTACTTTTCATGTATTGTTGTTTCAAGATTCTGGACTACAGTTACTCATCTTCTTAGACTATCTCTCCACCTCAGTCCCAAGTTTGATTTGTTCTTTAAGTTAAGCCTGAAGACGGAACTGTTCTGGGCTATGATGTATCATTTGGCATTATGGACAATCCATACATCCCAATAAGTGCCATCTTTGATGATGGTCCCAATCTGGTATCGATAATGAAAGAGAAGTTTATTAAACTGGTTGAAAATTCCCTTGCTTACACTGACATGTATGGGCAAACCAATCCTGGTGCAGCCAGAAAATGGAGGCCATAGCTAAAAGGTCTACTAGGATCACCTCAAAAGGTATCCAATGGCAACACCCAGTATCACCGCCAACATCTGCCTCACATAGTGAACATATCCCCGAATTCCTTTGACCGCGTTACTTTTAACGTCGTCTTTGAACACCAATAAAATTTTGTTCCCTTAGAAAATAGTGATGCCTAGTTTCAGCTCGGGATATGATATCATTGGTTTAATACAGAAGTGGGTTAATATTTGATCGAGCTTTGGTTACGGCAAGGATGAGTGTTTGGATTGAGATGTGATATAATAATGATGGGCTCTGGTACGAGAGCTGAGGAGAATGATTTATAGTTTAGAGCAGCTCCTGTCAACTTTATCAAATGGTTAAAGAGAAAGCGTATATTTCAGGAGGTTTATAGTGGAAGCATCAGATATAGATGTACCGCTTGGTTTAGCATTTATACTATACTTTGCATGGCTGGATAAATAGGCATTTCCTGGGGAACAGGTTGTATTTTAATGAAAACGGTTCCAAGTAAAATTAAGATGAAACCGATGGCTTATGTTGATGGATCAAACCAGTATTTGAAACGATGGTTGGTTGGGTAAATTAAGCTTGAAATTTATTTTGGTTTTTTACAGAAGATGATTGGTGGGCGGTAAAAAGCTGATGCTCAAAGTTGAAAGCATTGGTAATTTGAATACATTTGCTGACAGTTGTGGGAATGGATGGCGAGAGATTTGAAAACTCGTGATAGGTTGGAGATTGGGTGGATACCGGTATTGTACTGTGGCGCAGCCTTGGGCCATTCAGCCGAAGGCATCGGGAATAGGCTGCAGGCCGGTGGATGACAAGGGAAATGGGCTTGCGTCATTTGACATGAGCCAGGCTCGTATTTAATTTCGAACCAAGAGGCTCGGCTTGCGAAGCGGGTAAGGTGAGGGAAAGGGAGAAGCTAGTCAGTCCTGAGGATTGAGGCTGCTGTGACGCGTACAATGGATAAAGATTGGAGGGAGACGTGATTGGGTGAGGTTAGGTGGGATTCTGCGGGTGGATACGGAGTGAGACAAAGGACAGTTGCGGAATGGGTTGCGGTACTGGCCAATCAGAGTAATCCCATCTGCCAGGGGTATTTACTAGTTCGGCCGAACCAGACGGTTCTGGCATGGCAAATATAATTACAGTCCGTTTCAGGGACACTCCCCTCTCGATCGGGAATCACCGATACCACCTCTCGACAATGTCGCAAGGTGGAGCTATTTGGGATTTTTTCAAACAAGCCTAATAATCTCTAGTGTAAATGGGTGTAACGTGATTCATCTCGGCACAAAAGCAGATAATTGATCAACACAAGCAATGCGTCGCGACAACTGGGATTGAATGTATGCTGGCAACAAATATTGTCATGCATGATGATTGGCTGGGAAAAAGGTTGGAGCAGTGCTTTTGCCGAGGTGGTATAAAACGCAGACGGTGGAGAAGAGCGGCATGTACATGTTGAGCAAAGACAAGCCGTTCAAAACCAGCTTCTACAACCCCTACAACACCAAGAAGCGGACGCGCACCACGCCTGAGCAGCTGGAGGCGCTTGAAACCATCTTCCAGTGCACCTCCAAGCCTGCCATGCAGGTGCGGAAGGAGCTGAGCATTAAGCTGGACATGCCACTACGCAACATCCAGGTTTGGTTCCAAAATCGCCGTGCAAAGGCAAAATCCACCAACTGCTTCCCACAGGAAACGGGGACTGCCGAGTGCGCTGTCCGCAACCTAAAGTCGCTCAGCGGCAAGGCCGAGCGCTCTGCCCAGCTCACACCCCTTGACCCTGCTGCCCTTGCGCCCCCCACTGATCTCGCCCTGCCGGTTTGGGCCTCCCAGGATCAATCGCAAGTCTACAGCCCCCTGGACGAATACTTCAACTCGATTGACTTTCTCAACATCCCTGCACAGTATCCCCCCACGCCTCAGTCGATGGGCTTCCTATACCCCCACGCTACATTCTCATACCAAGATCCATTCATGCCTTTCTACTCCGCCCCATGCATGAGCCTTTACCCCCAACTCGAGTAATTTATTCCAGAATTCATTAAAAATACTTCACAAGTTCGATTTTAAAAATCCTTAACCCTTCCCAATTATCATCGACCCATCGGAAGAAGGACTAACATCCACATCGCTTGTTTACGATCAACACTTGCACACCCCCTGCCAAGGATTTCGTTTTCGCGCCACCTCTCAAATCCCCTCCACAAGCTCGGGATTTCCACTTGCAACCTTTTTGGGAAGCCTAGCCATTTCTGTTGAACCAAGTTCTAACCTGGCCCAAACTTGGTCCAACAGCCCTGACCCATGCTTCCCCAAACCCCCATCCATAAATAGGTCTATTGCCCCATACCCAGCCTTTTCTGAACTAACCTGCAAGTAACTTACACATCCCAATCAAGAAATACTGGTTTGGATCTGAAACAATTTGCTTTTCCATCCTAAACCCTAAACCCAATTACCTTTCTCCCACCACAAAAATACTATACAGAAATAACACACATGAATCCCTTCAAACAACCTGCCTACTATCCCACCAGAGGACATTCAAGCCTAACCTTGGTTAAGTTAACCAGCAACTTACAAAGGTCACAATTAACCACAGTCCATAAACCATTATAGCTATTTATCTTCCCCAGCCAGAACAATCACCAAAATCCTAACTAAATCTAACCCACCCCCAGTTCTGACCCCCATGCCTACCCTAGCAAATATTGCCAGGGTTATGCCAATCCCTGGGGCATGAGACCAGCCCACTCAGCATTGCCAATGGTATCCATCCCATCACCCCTAAACATAAACAGATGCACTAGCCACTAATTCTGGGAAATTGATTCAAGACTCCAACCTACAGAGAGGAAGCAAGAAATATAAGGGAGAATGATAACTAGATTAAAACAGACTCAATACACATACTGTTTAGAGATCAGATAACAGTAACAAAGGCAATGAACATAGCCACACAGTCAAAAAATTGGTTTGATAAGTGGATCCATTATAATAGAAGCAGACATTTTTGAGTCCCCTCCCTCATCTAGGCAGAGATAAACCCCATTACAAATCTCCTAATACTAATTTCCTTGGTGCTACATAGTTTCACAAGGTATGGGCAGCATCATGACCCCTCTACCCGGTCCCTGTATGCTAAGTCCAGTCCCTTACTGTTTTTCACAAGCACTTTTGCTGGGATGCCAAGGGTAAGTAGGCCCTCTTCAGAGGTAGATTTTAGCCACCCCATCCCCTTTACAGCTTCCAACTCATCTTCAAGCCTGACAACTTTGGGTGCAGGGATTTACACCCCTTCAGTGTAAGAAATTGCATTCCTTTCACACAAAACAATTTGATTTTGGGAAATTGCAAGGAAGACCATAGAATTGATGCATTTATAAATGTAGAATCAAATCCTGGGGTTGCAGAAACAGTTAAAAACAAGCTGTCAACCCCACTCTCAAAATCTAAAAATGAATGCACTTTACATATGCATTCTAAACCAAAAATTGAACGCAAAAACAGGTTCAAACCCCCTCCAACCTTAATAAATCCTACCCTAAAATCAATAAACTTGGGTTTGGGCAGCAAAAAGAACAACAATGATAATAAGGTTCTGAATATAAAATCTAAAGTAATCAAAAAACATTTCAGTGTTTAAAACCACCAATCAAAGTCCACAAATATCCACAAATGCCTCTACTACAACTCCTGCCAGCAACTGCCAGAATTAACTCATTCAGTAAGTCAACATTATTTTAGTATTTATCCGTTGGAATTGGGCATTTCAAAACTAAGCTAATTTTTCATAGTAAATCTTTAAGTCAGAATTGCAAAATTAAAAAGGAACAGGCATAAAATCAACACCATTTAAACAAAGGCTTATTTTTAAGCCAAAAAACCAATATAATTTACTATGAAAATGTAAGTTTCTTTGTACTTTTACATTAAGGTCAACTACAGTAAGTAATATCTGGATGTTGACCCCAAATAAGAATCCATAAATTTCTTAATAAAATACACAATATTCTAAAAATAACTACTTTTTATATTTTATACTACTGTTTTTATTAAATAAATAATAAGATAAGCATTGAAAAAAGACATATGCTAACTTTCATAGCGTTCTTTGTATTATTTAGATATTTACTGTTATTTTAAACTCACTGGATAAACTATAGCTTATTTTCAGAAGTCCACTTAAGCCAAAACACATATGTTAAAACTAGAAATTATATGTGTATTTATAGTGTTGACTTTGTGTCAAATCAACGTGTCACCTAAATTGCAATAAAGGGGTTTGGCTAAGCAAACAAAGTGACATCATTTAAGCAAGATTTAATAGGAGAGTTACTATAAAAGAATCTTACTGCCTGAATGTTGAAACCTTCACTGGTTTATTAGAAAACACTGCCGCTTAACAAAAAGCACAAATAAAATGGTATGATAATTCAGGCCATAGTACCCAGGGCTGTACTTCAGACTTCCCTCTACAATCCCTATTATTTAGTTTTCATAAGTTACATATGCAACTCTTTATTTTTTTAAATTTAAAAATAATCAATTTTGGCCTTAAAAAACCAACTCCGGAAAATATTAACCAAGCTTTATAAGTGATTTACATAGTGTTTTTCTAGTTTAATACTGACTGTCAGCATATCAACAGTCAAAATTAAAGCGTTTTTTATGCTGAAAAACTAAAATAAATATTTTTGACTATTGTGACTACCAGAATGTTGGCTTTTTATTTAAACATGGTTTTTTCTATTCTTTACTAATAAAATAGCTCTAAAATTACTTTCCATACTTCTATAAACATTTAATTAAAAAATAAAACAAGTGATTATTATTTAATTTTACTCATGTTTCACATGATTATTCTTTCTTTATGAACTATACTCTAATTATTGTAGGAAAAATCTTCCAAGAAGCCACAAAAGAACCCCAAGTCAACCAAGAAAGAGCCCAAAGCCTCTGGAAAGGCCCAAAGTCCCTACCCCAACAAAAAACCAGCCAAAGAGCCCTCAAAGAAACAGAAGACAAAGGAGAAGACCCCAGACCCTGAAATCAAATAGCTCTCCCCTGACCCCTCCTCTTCTTCAGGATGGTACCAATAAGAAGAAGATGAGGTTCTACTAAACAAACAAGGAAGAAAAAAGATACCCAAGAGTCCAGAAACCCAGTTGAACCCAGATGAATCAAGCTCAAATAAATTAAGCTCATCCCAGTCCAATAAGCGCAAGAATTCAACTCCAGATAATTCCCCTCCACCGCCCAACAAATCTGCACCTCCATCCTCCTCATCAAGTGACAATAAAGAAGATCCTGATGATTGCCTGTCTGACTATCATCAAGCACCAATTGGCCCATGGGATCCCCTAAAGGTTCACAATATATGTAACATCAAAGGAGAGTTTAAGCTCCCAAAGAAGTTCTCTTGGCTTTCCCCTCTAATGTCTGTCAAAGGAGGTGCAAGTTTAGTCTGTGATGGCTATGTTTTTAATTGCAAAAATCAAAAGAGAGCAGGAAGAAGCAATAATTATGTGTGCAAAGATAGAAGCTGCGCTGCCAGGATCAACACAAAAGAATGGGATAAAGTCACTAGTGAAAAAAGAGAGCACACATGCAATGCTTCAATCAATCTTATTGAAAAGCTTCTAAAGTGGTACCTCTACCAAATGATCCCAGTCTCCAAAGACGTCAAGGCTTCTGATCTTGTAAATTCACTGCCACCTCTGGCATTGGATTGCAAAATCTTTCCTTGCCGCACCAAGGAAGGTCCAAAAACCCCAGCCAAACCCCTTAATTCTTTAGAGGATTTGGCGCATACAGTTGACGAGAGGTTTGTGTTGGCCTACCCCACAGATGCGTTGCCTTTGGCTGCCTCCTCCTGGGAAGAAACATTGGTCAATTTGGACTTCCTGTTGGCTTGGTGTTGTCCACATTTAAAAACTATTAGAACCAACCAATCAAAGGTGGCCACATTGACAATCAACAACTCAAGTGAACCTCAAATACATGGGACCCCTTCCAGCCAATCAAATGGGCCCGCAGAAATTGGGTTGAAACATTCCAGCCCCCCTGGTTCTGTCCCACAAAATTTCTCACCCGGCCAATCAGATCCAGCTCAAAAAATCATGTGACCAAACCCCTCTCTTTTAACACAGCAAGGGGACCCCCAGTCCCCTGCTTGTCTATTTTCTAATTAGATTAAAGTTTGGTTTTGGTTAAATCTTTTGAAGTTTTCAATAGTGGAGTCATCAGTTTGGAGTCCCCCTAGTTTAAAATTTTGAAGTGTTAGTAGTGGTTATTAAGCTTACCTTAAGGCAGCCCAGTTTGAACCTGTCCTCTTCTCTGGCTCATTCCAAAGAAGCTCAAGCGTATAGTCCTTTTCAGTTTTTGCTTTGGTTTACAAAACACAGCTCAAACTTAGATTTTCCTTTAAAATTCAATATAATCTCTATTGTAACTTTGATTTTACTTTGATTTTCTTGTTTCAAACCCGCTTTCCACTTACGCTTTTATCCCTGGTATCTGCAACCACCCCCAAGGCTTCTAGACTTGTTCTGCTGTTGCTTTTCACCACCAGCTTGTGGTTACCCCTACTGGGGCCAATTTTACCAAATTTTATTCTAAAACCCATACCACTCTTCTCAGAATTTCTAGGAAAACACAACTATGATACTCCCAGTTGTCAAATTTGTTGTATTTTCTTTGGGCTCCTTTTTCCTTCTCCTGTGGTTGACTTCTCCAGACCTGTGGTCAAGAATCTCCTCTTGGCGCAACTCATGATTGAAGACCCTCCTAGCCTGTTGAGTCTTCCCAGCAACCTCTTCCACTCTGGAGAGGCTGTGGTGAAGAGCTTGACTTGTGATGATCTGGATTTGGGTGACGCTGTCTATGCTTCATTTGCTCCTGTGGGTGAAGAGGTGTCAATGCCCTCCTTCCATGACCTGGAGAAGAGCAGCTCAGAGCCCCTGTGCGCCCCTGTGATGCCTCTTCCTGCCCCTACCCATACGCCCTGGTTGCTCACAGGCATGGCGCTGATGGCACTGAATGCATATTTGCCTCAGATGTCATCTGTGTCCTCCCTTTGGTACCCCCTTTGAGCGGCCGTCCCAGTTCTCCACTGGGCGGCATCCTGGTGGTTTGTTTTGCCCGGATGGGAGCCAAGCTTAGTTAGTTTAGCCCCCCTCTCTCACAGATCTGGAAGTTAAGGCCATCACTCACCTAAGTAATGAGAACCTGAAGCTCATCCCTGACTGCAATCAGTTAGTGAAGTACATATGTGATAAACACCGTGATCTATTCCCCCATAAGAAATCTGCCATGGTCCAAGGAGAGTTAGAATTTACAGAGGAGTTAAAGATGTTCAATAGTGATGAGGTATTCCTTTTAAATGATGATGGGCCTACAGCAGAGGCAAGAATTATATGCTATGCTATGCTATACAACAGAACCTGGAGCAGTTAAGAGATTCAGAGACCTGGTTATGTGACGGTACCTTTGCAGTATGCCCCACCTTTTTCACTAACTATGGGTTATAATTTCCCTTATTGAAGGCAAGGTGCTCCCATTTTCCTACTTTCTGCTTCCTGGGGCAACAGAAGAGATCTACACAAAGGCCTTTAAAATCCTTCAGGAGGGCATCAAAGCCCTACCCAGTAATAGAAAGAGTCCCCCTGGCCATAACACTAGAGCCAATCCAGATGATGATGAAAAGGATGAAGCCACCCTTGCTGCAGAAAAAGAAGCTCAAGATAAAGCACTTGGCCTCTCAACTATAATAATGGATTATGAAACTTCCCAGTATAATGCTTTTGTAAACACCTTTGATGGAGAGGTCTAGGGGTGTTTTTCCATTATTGACAGGCTGTCAACAGGCAACTAAAGGGTCTACCTGAGTTCAGCAAGCTCCACTGTCTAGATACATCAGGAAAGTGCAAGTTCTTAATTCAGCAGTTTGTAGCACTAGCCTTTTTAAAGCCAGAGCATACTGGACAAGCCTTTGACCTACTATGCCAGGATCTATATGCCAAGAAACATGAGAATGCCTTCTACCCTTTCATTGAATATTACAAACCACAGTGGATTGGACATAAGGTCACTAAGCCCAGAGCCAAAGCCAACTGGAACTGCTATCAGGCAGTTCTTAAGGACGAGATGAAACTACTTCCTCTTTGGAGGGCTGGCATAAGCATATCAAGTCCTTCTTTGGAATCAAGCCCAGGTACAACACCTTCTACAAGCACCTCAAAGTCCAACAGGGGAAGACTTCTGCATCCATCAGAGATATTGAGAACCACCCATCCAAGAAGAAGAGAACCACCAAAGGGAAACAATATCAAGAGAAGATCAAGGAAATTGTCAAGGCCAAATATAAGATTTCAGAGATTAGGGAATACATCTGGAAGATTACTACAGTTCTTAATAGCAATCAGGTGATCACAGTCTAGCTTTTAATTAAATTTATTGAGTATTGCCTAATTTTTTATATAGTTCTCATATGTTAAGTATAATATTTTTAAATAAATAGTTATTCTAAATAACTTATTAATAATTTATGATACTGTTTTTATAAAATCATTGATTTTCTATTGATAGTTTGATGCTTTAGACTGTATTACATGACCTATATTGGTATTTTACTAGTAAATTATATGTTTTTTGTAGTTTTCAATATAGAAAAACTTTATGTTACTGTTTCTGATTATTATATTTTCCTATAATACGTGAAATTTTATGTAGTATCTTTTTGTGTATTGGTTTTTTTATAAGTGGGAAAAAATTTATTGGAGTAAAGATAGCTAATTTCATAGTGAATTATTTTTGAAGTGTTTTTTATGAATTTTTTTAATTTTCATATATAATTTTTTATGGACTTTTTAAATCTATGTTGTCACATTACCCTAAAAATTATTTTGAAGCTTAATTTTTATTAAGTAAAATGTTCAGGAAACAGGTTTCTGCTTATTAAAAAAGTGTTGGCATTTAGTAGTCTGCATGAGTTAAAATTTAATTCTGACTTTTCAATGCTGTTGACATTAAAGAATGTTTAATTCTGATTATCAACATATAGTAAGTTAACTTGCAGAATGAGTTAATTCTGACGGTTGCCCTCCAGCCACCCCAAACAGCAAATCAGAACCAGTACTCCACCCAAGCCAAAGTAATAGCCTTCATCTAACTAAGAAAACCCCAATTCATGACTACCAGGTCAAATGAACCCATCAAGCAAAGCCAAAATTCACTGCTCCAAGTCTTTCAGGCTGCAGCTTGCTGCAGTGCCACAAGACAATACTTCACAATCAATTTTTGCAACAGGCTAGGGTAACAACCTTGAATATTCCCACATTTAACTCAGTATTTAAACTGAGCTCCCCCTCCTGAGAAATTTCTTCAACAATTTTATTCCTGTCTTATTTCAATAAATATTTATTTTCAAACTTCTAAATTTTGATTAGTAGATAAATAAGGCTCCCCTACAACAACACAAATCTCATTCTTATTGTATGGGCTTTTTGTATGTTTATTGGTCCAGGTCAGGCTAATGTGAACTTCAAAAGTCCTGAACCAACTCCCATGGATAAATCTGAAAGCTTTATATGGTACTGTTTTGGTACAGGTTGTTGTCATGCCCCCTATGTAAAAGCAGCTTGGTTTCCTACTATTATCCATCCCAAGGCCCCTTGGTTGGTCTTGGGATACACTAGCGTCTACTATCTTTTAAATCAATGCACTCCCTTTTTGGGAAGATTCTGCTTATTTGGTCATCTTTTACATATGTTAGTGATAGGGATTCCAGTAGGGTCCACCCTAGTTAAGTTTAACCTGGGAGATCTTCTCCATTCAATTGAAGAAATGCTCCCCAATAAATGAATTCCTGACATTCAGAAAGGTTCCTCTTTGGGGTTATAGCATGGAACTGGTTATTCAGATGACTATTCCTGATCTATATCCAAATTTTAAGGTTAATTGGAAATTAGCCTGCCCCCTGACTACCTCTGAACACTGGCAGTATAATTTAACCCATCACATCCAGATATAGTTGCCTTTATAACTGTTATCTTTTCCCAGAGATATAAAAGACCTCCCTCTAGTTACCCCACTGTGGCGCTTGCCTTCAGGCATTAAGCTAAAGGTTTAGAGTATAAACACTTTATTACATGAGGTTATTTTCTTTACTTGATGCTAGCTTGTGTGTAGTATCAGTGAGGGTCAAGCCTGATGTACTGTAGCTGGCCAGGATTGATCTGTATATTAACCAGCTTATTCTTCAGCTACATGATCTGGGTTTGCCTTAAAGGCTGGCCCACATGGGATAAACCACTGGTTACAGCTAGTAGGGGCTGGTCTTCAAAAATAGTCTCATCATCCACCCCCAAGCTTGAATGACACCAGCCTGGTAACTGGGTTGACTTGGGGGTTGGGTGAAGTTGAATGATATCCCTTCATGTACACTAGGTTTTTATCATATATATGATCCTCTGGTTCAGGTCAGGTCAGGTCAATAAAACTTTCCTTTGATGTACATTTCCAGCAGCCAACTTTGGTGCTTACAAAGTTGAAAGATTTTTGAAAAACAGTTGTAGACTAAAGTCAACCACCAGGATCAACTAATTCTGCATTTTGGCTTACTAAACATTGACAATCTGTTGAGATTATGTGAGCTGGCATTTTCTTGGCATTTGATACTCAAACTTGGATCCCCAAAATCTAAGCTAATACTTTATACTGGATTATTAAGTCATAGTTACATGTTTAACAATCAACTGCCACAATTACAATCCCCTTAAAACAGTACTTTACTTTTTAAGCTAAAAACCTGGTATGAATTGTCATGAAAGATGGGCTTCCATCAAACCTTTACCTGCAGGTCAACTCTGGTAAGTAGTATCTGGGTGGCAACACTAATCACAGATCCAGAGTGGTCTCAATGAATACACATAATTCTAAAAATAACTCTCTTTATATTCTATGATCTGGCTTCTATTGAATTTGTGATAGGAAAAGCAATGTAAAGCACTGTTTGCTAACCTGCATAGTTTTCTTTGTATCTTTCAGGGCGCAGAATGCCCTAGACAATCAGCTAGCCTTGCTGAGAATAGCACAATCAACAGTGTGAAAGCCATGGCCAACTGTCTTCCTAGAAAAAACCCCTTTCTGACCTCTAATAGCCAGGGGTTTTTGAGGCCCACATGCTGCAAAACCCTAGAATTGAAATAAAAAATGAAATCAGGTCCCCTTGCTATCAAGAAATGATAAATTGTGAAAGCAATTGTTTGATTGGGCGCTTGAACACTTGCAGGTTCTAATAATAGCTGTTGCACCTTGGCTTGCTGCAGCCAAACTCATGATCATGAAAAAGAAGCCAATGACCTTCTCTCTCCAGGTCTCAATGATCAATTTTTAAACCATTTTGCAAGTCTCACTGAAAATGATGTCACCAGAGGCCTGGTGGCACAAAAGGCTAAGTTCTTCTCAGTAATTATAAGTATTAAGGAGAAAAAGCCTTCCTTACTGTTAGCATCTTAAAACAAACAACTTTATACCTAGAACCCATTATTTTCTTACATGAATTATCTATTTTTCCACCAATATAATGATTATGTTAGCATCTTTTTGTTAATCTACTACACAATGCAGTTGCATCTATCCTTTTCCTCCTGGCTCTGCTTCTGTTGACCTAGCTACGCCACATTGCGCCATTAACTTGGAGTTCTTCCACCCTAGCCACTGGGATCTTTCTTCTGGCCATTCTAGAGGCCTGATTCCAAATATCATCAAGGAGATCTCCTCTACTTCACCTTGACCAGAGCTCCTTCTACCCAAGACTTCAGTAAGTTAGGGTTCATCTATATTACAATATTGGGGCTGGCCAATCAGTTTGTGCTCCATACTGAAAGTTGGTATCCTCTAGCCACTGCTGTGAATTATATAGTCAGGATTGCACCAATTGTGTAAATGGCCTTTCAGGCCCATATTGTCTCCCCTGTGGAAGTCCAGCTGGACTCTGGTATGGGCTGTGAAACTATTGAGAAGCTAGTCATTATTCTTTCAAGCTGGTTGAATAAACTAGAGTACAATTTTCAGAAATCTGTTCAAGCTTAAACTCACAGGGTAAAACCAGGATTTATGCATTTAAATTTAACGTCAGCGCCTTGTTGAATTGACTTGTTGAAAAGATCACATGGAAGGGAGTTAGCTAAGCAAAAAAGATGACATGAGTCTTTCAAACTTTAATAGCACAATTGATATAAAGAAAGAATGGCTGTCTTTATGTCAACACCTTTACTGGTTCATTTTTAAACCACTTCTACTAAAAAATTACCCATGTTATAGTATGATATTTCAGGCCAAAGTATCCTGGGGTGTACTTTAGACTCTCTTTTACAAACCATATCATTTTTATTGGATAATTATATATGTAACCCTTTTATTTTTATTTTTTGAAATATAATTAATTTGACTTTAAAAATCATTTCTTCAAAGCCTTAGCCAAGCTTTATATTTGAATTTTATAGTGTGACTGTGACAATCCATATGGAAGCAGTTTTGCAGGTGAGGGTTGATTTGGCTTCAAATAAAGACACAATGCTGAGAATTGATAGTGTGTTGTGGTTTTAATACAGGTATAGGCCTAGTAGGGAACATTGGCTACTAGGGAAGGTAAGGCCTGCCTAGTAGGTAACAAAGGACTACTATAGATAAGTGATGGACCAACCCAGCAGGGACCTTTGACTGTTAGGGGCTGGTTATGTGTCTCCACCCAGCAGGGAATGATGGCTGCTAAGGATGGGGAGTAGATCACCCTGGTGGGTAACATGGGCTATTGGGGCTGGTTGATGATGTGACCCTGGCAGTTAATTTGAGCTGCCAGGAAAGGGAGGAGCTAAGATAGCTCTACATGCCCTTGTGCGCTTACAGGAGGTCTGTGAGCAAGCATATTACCTGTCGTGTTCTGAGGCGTGGCACAGACACACAAAGGATAATCAAACATTAGGATTGGATTTGTACTAAGTCTCAGTTAGATGGCAGGGAAGGGTATTTAATTAGCTTGAGTACCTGAATTAATAATCTCTACTAGTTGTGGCTAGAGAGAGGCGCCAAAGTACTTGAAAACAAAAAGACAAAAATGTGAGTAGAACTTAATTTTTATTGGTGAAAAGGAAATGGAATATATAGTGGTCAATAATACCGTAAAACAGTACCAGGAAGTTAGGATCACTTGCCACAAGCATGAGTGGGGCAAGTGAGTTGTGCAGAATCAGGAAACTTAACAATTGAATTTCCCAATTTGGAGTCAGACTCATTTTGAGAGGCAAAAGTAAAGAGAGAGATTTGTCCTCAAAATAGCCCATTGAAGGCAAAATCAAAACATGATGAATGGCAGCATTCACGACATTACCCCCTTCTAGATTGGCCTTAGGGGATAGTACTTGCAGAGAAACTTGGCATCTGTCGTGAATAACGGCATTCACCATGTTTTGATTTCGCCTTTGTTGGGCCATATCAAAGACAAATCTCTCACTTTTGCTTTTGACTCTTGAAATAAACTGGCTTCTGCTTCAGGAAATATGATTGTTTGGTTTCCTGACTCTGCGCAACTCACTTGCCCCACTCATGCTTGTGGCAAGTGATCCTACTGTCCTGGTAGTGTTTTGTGATATTCCTAACCACTATATATTCCATTTCATATTCACCAATAAAAATTAAGTTCTAATCAAATTTTTGTCTTTGTGTCTTCTGTACTTCTGCGCCTCTCTCTAGCCATGCCTAGTAGAGATTATTCATCCAGGGCCGCAAGGTAAACACTATTGCCTTCCCTGTCATCTAACAGAGACTTAGTACAAATCCAATCCTAAGGTTAGGATTCCCTGTTTTGTGCCTGTGCCGCGCCTCAGAACACGGCAAAAATGGTGCTCACTACAGGGGCTGTAAGCCCCTTGGTTATCCCTTTTGCATCTATGTTTGCAGGTCCCTCACCTCCGCCTATTTGGGAGTCAACCTCGCCTGAAATCACCAGCCCTCCTATTGAGGAAGACATCACCAACCTGCCTATTGTCCCTACTGTACTGAACCTTGGGAATGGTCCCCGCTTAGTTGCTTACCCTATGGGTACCCCTGACTTGGAACAAGTCATGGCGGTAGCCCTTGGGATAGCTCAGGACAGGCCATCCCTCACCTTCAGTTACAGTTTAGCTGTGCCAAATACTATGAGTTAATTGTGGCCCCTTAGTTTCCACAACATCTCCTCTCAGCGGCTGGCTTCGCTGATCATCTGCTGTCATCCTTTGTACAGCCTGCCTTGGCCCACCACCAGATGGTCTTGGGACTCCACGTTCTAGAAATCTTGTCTCTACAAGCAGCTGTTACCCATCATTAGGACCAGTTTTCTGCCTACCAACAATGGATTCATTCTCTGTTCTCCCTGATATCTGACAATCAGCGTGATTTGGTCACCTCTCAAACATGTTTAGTCAATTCCATTGAGCAAATGCGCCAGTTTATCCCTTAGTTTGTTAGGGAGCAACTACATGAGTTTCACCAGTTAGAACAACCCTGGCAAACTCAAGTAGACTCCACCCTAAACGCTTATCTCTCTGAGTTTTGAGCGCCTAGTACAACAGCTCAATGCATTAAGTGTCTATTCCTTCGAGCAATTGCAACAGGTATCTGACCTTGCAGCCCAAGGTCTAAATGAGCTCAGTGCAGAATTTGATCAAGAGAGAGCTACCACTGCTGCAGCTATTGCCAAACTTCAGAGTCAGGTGGATGAGCTGTCTACTCCCAAACCTGATGTTCCGCCTTCTCCTCCTGCTGATGATCTGGTGGACAAGAGCAGAAAATCTGGGAAGCCATCTAGGAATTACGTGCTTCCACTTGTAGCCAAGGACGTCCTACTGAAATGCCTCAACCTGATCCCTAGGTTCTTGCGCTTACTGCTCAGGTTGCTGAACTACAGCAAGAAGTTGCTGCTTTACATGAGGTAGTAACAGCTGTGGCTAGTCCACTTGGGGTTAACAAGGAGGATGACTGTTGTCCTGGTTTGGCGGGAGCTCCTCAAATCCATTGTGCCAGAGAGTTGATTGCCCTAACTAATGAAGTGGATCATTTGAAACAAGACCAGACTGAGTTGGAAAGGACATACAGGAGATAAGTGAGTTGATCAATTCAGTAAACGACATATTTGCCCCTTGCCTATCAGTGGGGCCATCCCTTACTTTGCAACTGGCTGAGCTCTCCACTGTTGTCACTACCTAAGGACAACGCCTAGATGTTACTGAGCAACAGACTGCTCTAGCCAACACTACAGGTTCCAGAACCACCAAGACTCTGACAACCCTTGGAGAAAGTGTTTGACAACTGTGGGCTAGACAGCCCCCCTCCAAATCTGAAGCTGAGTTCTCCCCGCGCATCAATGTACTCAATAGCACAATGGTGGTCCAACTTCTGAGGCACACTTCAAGCTTACTTTAAGCAAGTCTTTGATCCTAAAACCTTGACTATTGCAGCTTTCTTAACTATTTACAAGACTGCTATGAGACGAGCATCAGATGAAGTTAAGAAAGAACATATTCTGACTTGCCTACACCTGACCTGTCAAGAAGTAGTTGTACCAGAGCTACCCACCATTGAGACCTGGAAAGACATGAAACAGCTCCTGATTGACAAGTTTGGTTGTGATTTTAGACTGGAGGTGAAAAAGGATGCTTTCATGCACATATCCTTCAAGCCAAAGGAGACATTAGCTGAATTTGCCGACAGATTTTACATGAAGGGACAACAGTTAATAACAAGCAGACAATTGACAGCGCATGAAGCATATATGGCCTGCACCCAGGCCCTCAAGGTGAATCAACTCCTGTGTCTTCATTTCAAGGCCCACAAAGCTATACTGTCCTCCATGAAAAGTATAAAGACACTGCTACAAGATATGCATCTTACCCATTCTGGGGCATTATTCAGGAAAGTTGTGCCGCTTCCAACTCTGGCTCCTCTTCTTGCGGCCCTTGTATCCTCACTATGAACTCCCAAAACCCTCCTCAACATCAAGGTTGCCACAACTGTGGTCAGATAGGCCACCACTCTTGCATCTGCACCAATCCGCGGGTTGAAGGAGCTGATCCCAAGGATCAGTCGGGAAAAGAACAGTCAACCTAGAGGCAGAGACGCTCTTGGTTGAAAATTCTTCCCAGTCTCCTTCTACACCCCCTCCTGCTACTGACTCTGAGCCTGTTGATGATGAAGCTCCTCCTATCCTCCTCATGTTCCATGACATTTCTGACAATTTGGATGTGGATGAATCTGATGTTGAAGACCCTGATGCATACGGGTATTCTGTTCTTGCTGTCCCTGAGACTATTGCCATTCCCTACAAGCTACAATCTTGGAAGACTACAACTATCACTAAACCCTTGTCTGAGGCCAAAGCAGTTGTCTCCCGCCCCTATCTTACTCAGGCAAAACGGTCCCCTGTATTAGTGGAATCATCAGAGGAAGCTGCTGAAGTTGCAGACGCCGTTTTCAAGAATGTATCTGTCTCACTCCCCCTCCAAACTGTATATAAGGAGTTTCCAGGACTACAGTGCATGATTGAGAAATGGGACAAGGAACTAGCTGAGGAACAGAATATCTTGGCTGTTCTGCCACCCTTTGGACGCACCACCACCTGAGTAGAGATATCTATTCAGAAGGTCAAGATCAAAGCTGTCCTGGACACCGTTTCTCCTGTTGACGTTGTTTCTTCTAAATTGGTGAAGAAACTTAAGCTGGCCCCTGATATCAATTACCATCAATCCTATGGCAGCACTGTGCTCTCCATGACTTGCGCCATTGGTGCGTACTCTGCCATATCAATGTGATCTGGTAAACTCCTGTTGGCTGCGCTGGCTGATGTTCTAGAAAATGAGAGCTATAACCTTTTGGTTGGTACCCCTTTCCTTCAGGAATATAATGGGATCATCAACCTAAAGGATGGTTATCTTTCTATTCTAGGGTACAAAGCCCCTCTTATCTTTGAGGAGCCAATCAAAGTTCCTGGTAAACGTTTGAAGACATGTACCCTGGAGTACCCCACTGGGGTTTTCACCCTAAAATACCAAACCCATTCCACCAACATGAAGTGTCCTCCCATGGTTTGTCCTGCAACTGAGGGAATCCCTCTCATGGCCACGTCTGCTATCATCATCCCCCCAGGCTCTCAGGCTATCATAGACTCCCAGATATCATATGAACTACCTGACCGGACTTTCTTAGAGCTGTACTCCCCTCCTTTAATGGGGCGTAACAAGCCTTACCTTTGTCCTGGAATTCTGGACGTTTCCCACAAGGATACCATTCAATTACTAGTTGCCAACCTTACTGTGCTTCCTATGACTGTATCCAGAGGACAGGTTGTTGGTTACAGAAAGTTGTTAAATGCTCCTGACGTCTTGTCTATTCACCCTTGTGGAACGTTTCAAGACTTTAACCTACCCAAAGACGAGCCTCAAGTCCTATCTCTGTTCACTGCCCAAGACTTCCCTCAGTTGTCCCTGGTTCAACAGAAAGAGGTGCTTGATTTAATAGACCAGTTCTCAGACATCTTTACTAAAGATAGTACTGATTATGGGCTAGCCAAAGGTGTGATTCATCAGTTTGACACAGGAGATGCTCCCCCCTTTTTGTGCCAAGCCATACTGCCACAGCCAAGTGGAAGATGTGCAGGTTTATAAGGAGCTCAAACAACTACTGGATGCTGGAATGCTAGCTCCCTCTCAAAGTCCCTGGGCTTTCCCCCTGCTCATCTTAAAGAAAAAGGATGGCGGACACCGGATTGTGATGTACAATTAAAGGTTGAATTCTCTAACCAAGAAAGATTCCTATCCCTTACCGCGCATTGATGACGCCCTTTGACGCCTTGGAGGTTCTATGTTTTTCTCTGCCATGGATTTGGCGTCTGGCTACTGGAAAGTTGACCTCTCTCCTGAAGACTGTCAGAAGGCTGCACTTATCACATCAGAAGGATTGTTTGAACCTACCTGCATACTGCAAGGGCTCTGTAATGCCCCAGCGACTTTCCAGAGGGCCATGGATTCCATCCTGCGTGATTTGAAGTTGTCATGTGTCTTAGTCTACCTAGATGATATAACAGTCTTTAGCACAACTTTCACAGATCACCTAGCCCATCTTAAAGAGGTGATCATAAAGATGCAAGAAGCTGGCCTCAAGTTAAAGCTCTCTAAGTGTGCTTTCTTCAAAGAACGCCTTGAATTCCTGGGCCATTAAGTAACCCAAATGGGAATTTGTCCAATGACCAAGAAGGTTGAAGCCATTGACAAAATGCTTCTGCCCACCAACCTCCAAGAAGTACAAGTCTTTATGGGTATGATGGGTTACTATAGACAATTCATTCCTGATTTTGCTGATACTAGCAAACCCCTGGTCTAACTATTGCATAATGTCCCTTTTGAATGGACCGCCAGCCAACAGCAAGCCTTTGAGACTCTAAAGCAAAAACTCAAAGAAGCACCCATTTTAGTGTCCCTGATTACAATAAGGAATTCATCTTGTACATTGATGCTAGTGACCTTGCTATTGGGGCTATCTTGGCACAGCTTGACAATGAAGGTGTGGACCACCCTGTAGCCTATACTTCCCATGTGCTGAATAAGCATGAAAAAAAATATAGTGTTACAGAGAAGGAGTGCCTTGCTGTGCTGCACGCAGTCAAACAATTCTGCCACTACGTGTATGGTACCCATTTCACTGTACTCACTGACCATGCTTCGCTCAAATGGCTATAAAAACTTAAGGAGCCTGAATGACGCTTAGCTAGATGGGCTCTTCACCTGCAAGGTTATGACTTCACTGTGGCCATTGCCCCAGGATTCAACATCAGAACACTGATGGGTTGTCCCAAATGCCCATCCTTGCACTACATCCTGCAGAGGCAGACCACCTGTATGAGCTAATTGGCTACCCTTCTTCCTGGGAAAGTGAGACAGAAGAGGTTTGACTTGTCCTGTCCAAATTTTCTGAAGACACCCTCATACGCAACAAACTCTTCAAGAAGGTGCAGGGTCAATACCTGCCATACGTGTGCCCCAGTCTTTGCCTCTCCTTGGTGTCATAAGCTCATAAATAAACTGGCTATGGAGGCATTGCCAAGACCTTTGACTGGCTTCAGAAGAATTACTTCTGGAAGAATCTTTTCCTGTTGATCCCTGATGTCATAGCTAGTTGCCATGACTGCCAACTTCAGAGGCCCTGAGCTGCTTCTCACAAGTTCAAATTGGTCCCCCCTCAACATGCCTTTCACACTGTCAGCATTTATGCTGTAGGTCCTCTCCCCCGTTCACGCTCCAAATGCCGCATTATCCTGATTGCCGTCAACCACTTCAGCAAGTGGGTAGAAGCTCACCCTTCTAAAGACACACTGCTAAGACTACTGCTGCCTTCCTGCTGCAGGATGTTTTCTACCGCCATGGCTGCCCTCAAGTGCTGTTGTCAGACAACAGAACCAACTTCAATACCAAACTTGTAACCTCTGTTGTTGAAGCTCTAGGAACTCACCAGTCTTCCTTTGTCCCCTATAATCCTTCTACCAATGGGGCAGATGAGCGTGCCAACTCAATACTGGTTTCTATCATGAGGAAACTCACCTACTCTGACACTGCCAATTGGGATCTATACTTACCTGCTGCACTCTTTGCCTATTGTTTGAGCAAGCATTGGGTCACAGGGTACTCCCCCTTTGCCATGTTGTATGGGTGTGAAGCCACCACTCTGTTGCTCTTGGGGGTTCCCCTACTCTCCTCTGATAAGGCCATGAACTCTGACAACCACATCAAAGACTTAGTCAACCGCATCATTGATATACAGGCCACTGCCTACACTTCTGCCTATAAGACTAAGATGCTCAAGCTCTCTCCTGACAACACTGGGCGCTCCCCTTTGCCTGAGTTTGATGTTGGTGACCATGTTTTTTACTACCAACACTGTGTGGGTGGGCGCGCGCATACAAACTAGACTCCCTGTGGATTGGTCCTTTAGAGGTGACTTTCAAGCAAGGATCTGAGTACACTGTAAAGCTCCTCTCCAGTGGTTGCCCTTTTGCTTGCGTACATGCCAAGTTCCTCCGCAAGTATCACCCACCAAAGGCCAATCTAGAGGGGGGCAATGTTGTGAATAACAGCATTCACCATGTTTCAATTTTGCCTTTGGTGGGCCATTTTGAAGACAAATCTCTTGCTTTTGCTTTCAACTCTTGAAATGAACTGGCTTCTGCTTCAGGAAATATGATTGTTTGGTTTCCTGACTCTGCGCAACTCACTCGCCCCACTCATGCTTGTGGCAAGTGATCCTACTGTCCTGGTAGTGTTTTGTGATATTCCTAACCACTATATATTCCATTTCATATTCACCAATAAAAATTAAGTTCTATTCAAATTTTTGTCTTTGTGTCTTCTGTACTTCTGCGCCTCTCTCTAGCCACGCCAGGTAGAGATTATTCATCCAGGGCCGCAAGGTAAACACTATTGCCTTCCCTTTCATCTAACCAAGACTTAGTACAAATTCAATACTAAGGTTAGGATTCCCGTTGTGTGTCTGTGTTGCACCTCAGAACACTACAGCATCACTCAAGCAAACAGACAGTCACTAGAGATGAGTTTCACATTGTACTCTGACCCTTGTTTGAAGGTTACTTCTAGAGGTCCAACCCACAATGTATCTAGCTTATGAGCGCGTCCTCCTACTCTATGCTGATAGTAGAGAACATGATCTCCAATGCAAAACCCAGGCAAGGGAAAGTGTCCCACATTATCAGGAGAGAGCTTGAGCATCATGGTCTTATATGCAGAGGTATACACAGTGGCCTGTATGTCAATTTTGCAGTTGAATAAGTCTTTGGGTTGAGCATCAGGGTCCATGGCACTATCAGAGGAGAGTAGGGGGCCCCAGGAGCAACAGAGTGGTGTCCTTGAGCCCATAAAGCATAGCAAAAGGGGAGTATCCAGTGACACAATGTTTGCTGAGGCAATAGGCAAAGAGAGCAGCGGGTAAATATAGATCCCAGTTTGCAGCATCAGAGTAGGTGAGTTTTTGCATGATGGAAACCAAGGTCAAATTAGAACGCTCAACTGCCCCATTGGTAGAAGGATTGTAGGGAGCAGATAAAGATTGATGAGACCCCAAGGCCTTGACAACAGAAGTAACCAGCTTAACATTGAAGTTAGTTCAATTGTCTGACAACAACACTTGAGGGCAACCTTGGCAACAGAATACATCTTGCAGAAGAAAGGCCACAGTTGTCTTAGCAGTGATATTTTTAGTAGGGCAAGATTCCACCCATTTGCTGAAATGATCAACAGCAAATGCAATTAATTGACAACGTGAGTGAGAGCTGGAAAAAGGCCATACAGCTTCAATACTGACAGTGTGGAAGGTGTGCTGTGGGTGAACTAGCTTGAACTTGTGAGAGGCAGCTCAAGGTTATTGGAGCAAGCTTTCATGACAACTAGCAATGACGTCTGGAATCAGCAGGAAAAGATTTCCCAGAAGTAGTTTTTCTGGAGCCTGTCATAGGTTTTGGCAATGCCTCCATGTCCTGTCTCCTTATGAGCTTAGAGCACCAACAAAAGGCAAATACTAGGCCGTACATAAGGCAGGTAATGGTCTCTTACTTTCTTGAAGAGCTGATTGTTGCAAATTGGTGTGTCCTCAGATAGTTTGGACAAGGCTAATTGAACTTCTTCTGTCTTGATTTCACAGGAGAAAGGATATCCAATTATCTCATAAAACTGGCCAGCCCCAGCAGGATGTAGAGCAAGGATGGGCATTCTGGATAAACCATCAGCGTTCTGGTGTTAAATCCCAGGGAAATGGAGCACAGTGAAGTCATAACCTTGCAGGTGGAGAGACTGTCTAGCTAGCCGTCCCTATGGCTCCTTAAGCTGTTGTAACCACTTAAGTGAGGCGTGGTCAGCAACAACAGTGAAATGGGTGCCATACACATAATGGCAGAACTGTTTGACTGCATGCAAAAATGCAAGGCACTCTTTTTCTGTGACACTGTAATTCTTCTCATGTTTGTTTAGAACACAAGAAGTATATGCTACATGGTGATCTCACCCTCATCATTTAGTTGAGTCAAGATGTGCTCCAATAGCCAGATCACTAGCATCAATATATAGGATGAATTCCTTATTTTAGTCAGGATATACTAGGATGGGAGCCTCTTTGAGTTTTTGTTTGAAGTTTCAAAGGCTTGTTGTTGACTGGCAGTCCATTCAAAAGGGACATTACACAGAAGATGGACCAATGGTTTGCTAGTGTCATCAAAACTGGGGATGAATTTTCTGTAGTATTCCATCATGCCCAGAAAGACTTGGACTTATTGCAGGTTGGTGGGCAGAAGAATTTTGTAAATGGCCTCAACTTTCTTAGTCATGGGACAAATTCCTGTCTGAGTAATCTCATGTACCAAGAACTAAAGGTGTTCCTTGAAGAAGGCACACTTAGATGGCTTTATTTTAAGTCCATCCTCACAAATCTTTATAAACACTTCCTTGAGGTGAGCCAAGTAATCTGTAAAGGTAGCACTGAAGACTGTGATATTGTCTAAGTACACTAGGACACAGGAGAGCTTCAAATCACAGAGGGTGGAGTCCATGGCTTGTTGAAAAGTAGCTGGGGCATTGCAGAGTCCTGGCAGCATTTGTAGTCTCAAACAGTCCCTTAGAAGTGATGAGAACAGCAATTGCCTATCCCCAGGAGAGAGATTGACTTGCCAGTACCCAGAGGATAGGTTCATAGAAGAGAAGAACTTGGAGCCCCCAAGGCGGCAGAGAGCATCATCAATGCAGGGTAAGGGATAGTAATCCTTTTTGGTTAAAGAGTTCAATTTTTGGTAGTATATCACAATCCAATGAGCTCCATCCTTCTTTTTAGTATAATCAAGGTGGAGGCCCAAGGACTTTGGGAAGGAGATATTATTCCAGCGTCTAGAAGTTGTTTGAGCTCTTTAGACACCTGAGCGTCTTATAAACAACTGCAGCAATATGGTTTAGCGCAGAAGGGGGAGTGTCACCAGTATTGATATGATGAATGACGCCTTTAGCTAGACCATAATAAGTGATATATTTAGCAAAGATACCTGAAAATTGGTCTAGAAAATCAAGTGCCTCCTTCTGCTTTACTGGGAATAGCTGCGGGTAAATCTTGTGCAGTGAACAAGGATAGGACTTGGGGCTTGTCTTCAGGTAAATTAAAATCCTGAAACGTACCAAAATGATGTAATGATAGGACACCAGGAGCATTTAACAGCTTGCCATAGCCAACAAACTGACCTCTAGAGATATTTATGGGGAGAGCAGTTAAGTTAGCTACCAACAACTGGGCAGGATCTTTATGAGAAACATACAAGATCCCTGGGCAGAGGTAAGGTTCAGAGCAGCCTAATGAGGGAGGATAGTACAACTCTAAGAATGTGCGTTCAGGCAACTTGTACAATATCTGAGAATCCATGATGGATTGAGAGCCAGGGGGAATGGTCATAGCAGAGGTGTCCAGGAGCAGGAATCCTTCAGATGCAGGACCGGTCATAGGAGGAAACTTCATGTTAGATGAGTGGACACAGTACTTTAGTGTGAAGACACCAGTGGGATACTCTAAGGCACATGTCTTGAGGCGCTTCCCAGGAATCTTAACAGGTTCTTCAAAGATCAAGGGAACTTTGTACCATAGTATGGAGAGGTAGCCATCTTTCAAGTTGATGACCACATTGTATTCCCTAAGGAATTGGGTATAAACTAGGAGGTTGTAACTCTCATTCTCCAAAACAACAGCAGGTACGGCTAGGAGTAGCTTTCCAAACCGCATGGGAAGAGAAGAATAAGCCCCTATAGTGCAAGTTATGAATAGCCCAGCTGCGTCATACAACTGGTGATAGTTGAGGTTGGGGGTAAGCTTGAGCTTCTTGAAAAGCTTTGAGGAGACAACATTAACAGGAGATCCAGTGTCCAAGACGGCCTTGATTTTCACCTTTTGAATGGATATTTCCATACATGTGGTAGTACAACCAAAGGGGGAGAGGACTGCAAGAATGTCTTGGGCTTCTGCAAGTTCTTTGTCCCACTTTTCAATCATGCATCTTATCCTGGAAACTCCTTATAACCCGTCTGGAGAGGAAGCAAGACTAAGACATTCTTAAATACAGCATCAGCAACCTCAGCAGCTTCCTCAGATGACTCTACAAGCACAGGGGATCTCTTAGCCTGAGTAAGGTATGAGCAAGAGACAACTTCCTTGGCTTCAGTCAGAGGCTTGGCAGTTGTTGTAGTTTTACCAGATCATAGTTTATAAGGGACTGTAATAGTTTTGGGGAAAGCAAGGATTAAATACCCATAGGTGTTGGGATTTTCCATATCTGAATTTTCCTAGCAGATTAAAAAGAGATGTTGTGGAATAACAGCAGGATGGGAGGAGCCTCAGTGTTGGCAGGCTCAGAGTCAGCAATGGAGGGGGGAATTAAAGGAGACTGGGATGAATTATCAACCAAGAGCATCTCTGCCTCTAGGTTGACAGTTCTTTTCCCGCCTGCTCCTTAGGATCTGTCTCTTTA
Source organism: Entomophthora muscae (assembly GCA_014839935.2). Classification (NCBI taxonomy): domain Eukaryota; kingdom Fungi; phylum Entomophthoromycota; class Entomophthoromycetes; order Entomophthorales; family Entomophthoraceae; genus Entomophthora; species Entomophthora muscae. The sequence goes on from QTSX02005772.1 coordinate 28,090, forward strand.
ACCCAAGGGTTGGTGTAGACTCAAGAATGGTGACCTATCTTCCCACAGTTATGGCACCCTTGGCGTCAAGGAGGGTTCTGTGAGTTCATGGTGAGGATACAGGGGCCACATGAAGACAAACCAGAACTAGAGGTAGCACAATTCTCTTGCACTACTGCTCAGGAATGGGTAAGATGCATATCCTGCAACAGTGTCTTTATGCTCTTAATAGAGGAAAGCATGGCCTTATGGGCTTTGAAGTGAAGGCACAGAAGCTGGTTGACCTTGAGGGCTTGAGCGCAAGCCATGTAGGCTTCATGGGATGTCAACTGTCTGCTCATTATCAGTTGCTGTCTTTCCATGTAGAATCTATCTGCAAATTTGGCTAGAGTCTCCTTAGATTTGAAAGCAATGTGCATGAAGGCGTCCTTTTTTACTTCCAAGCTAATGTTGCTGCCAAACTTGTTGATCAGAAGCTGCTTCATCTCTTCCCATGTCTCAATGGTGGGCAACTCGGGCACTATTATCTCTTGGCAGGTTGAGTGCAAGCAGGTTGTAATGTATTTGTCAGAAAGCCAGGCATAGTTAGAGGCATTGGTTGGCTTGGGTTGGAATACAGCTGGGCCAGAGGGTAATGTCCAACATAGGATGGGTCCTAACTTGATGATATAGGAAACAGATTGCCCAAGCAAAGACCAGGGCCCTGAATTGGGCACCATAGTGTCTACCATTCCCGTCAAAGTAATGTTGATTACTCCAAGCAGCTGAGTTGACATGGTCTTGGCAGCAGTGGGGGTCTCCATTGGGCAATTGGGTTGCGGGGTTAAGGGCAGAGTCATGGGAACAAAGTAGGCAGGCAGATAATTGTACTTGTCTTTGAACAATAAGGGCAGTATCTCAATCCTCTTTCCTTCATGTCCTATGTATTTGGTACTTCTAGTCCTTGCCAACAGGTTGGTAATGAGAATGGTTTCCAAGTTGTACTAAGTGTAGGCAGGGTTTGGAGGGTATTTGGTGAAATGCACAGGCCCAAAGGGGGCTCCAGGGGGACAGTATAGAGCCTGGGGCAGTTTGGCAGGCTGGTCTCTGGAGTGGGTGATTGTCTGGTTGTCTACTTGACCCAAATTGAGATGAAAAATCACTAAGACTAGATAAGTAAGATATATTTGAACCAAAGGTTCATAAAACTTTATTATTGAAAATGACAATATGGTAATCACCATACTGCTGGGGCTTATATACCATGAGTTTTTGCTTCTTTGATTTTTGCAGGGTTCAGGTTTACAGAAAAGACACTGGTGGGGCATGCATCTTGGCTTAAAGTCTTGAGGGCGGCAGAACCAGGTTATGCCTGCTCTGGTGAATAGAAGTCACAATGCTTTGTTATGCTGCCACTGTTTACTATGTCACCTGAGTAGTTCAATTGTACTCCCCATTCTAGACAGAAGACTGGCAGTTGCTGGTGATCATTGGCAGAGTTAACAGTAGGGTTTGTTTTAACCTCCTTAAGGCAAGCTACAACCTCTGCATAGGTCCAGATCTTTGGTGGCGCAAGGTTGGAATCAATCTGGTGACTATTTGGTGAATTGTTCTCAGGAGACTGGCGGGTCTTGGAGTAACTCATCAACTCAGGTTTGCAATTTAACAAGTGGGCAGGTTCCCGTTCACTTTGTGTGACTTGAGTAGTCTTTGGAGGGTAAGGGTTCAATTCCAAGGTCTCAAATGTTGATTTCAAACCTCCAGTATTGACGCTTGGCAGGTTTTTGTTCCACCTGTTTGGGGTCATCTATCTCTGGTGGTCCAGGGATTGACCCAACTAGCAGTTGGGCGGTTTCCTGTCCACTTGGTCAACATAAGGATTTCCCTGAGACCTGGGTTTTAATTTCCAGGTTTTCAATACAAGTATTGAAATATCATTCATGACAGTATTCTTTTTTAACCTCATCAGAGGCCCTCCTCATAGCAGTTTTGTAAATGGTTAGAAAAGCCGCAATAGTAGAAGTCTTGGGGTCAAAGACTTGCTTAAAGGTAGGTTTGAAGTGGGCCTCAGGAGTTGGACCACCATTGGTACTGTTGTGTTATGAGGCGCGGCACAGATACACAACGGGGAATCCTAACCTTAGGATTGGATTCATACTAAGTCTCAGTTAGATGACAGGGAAGGCAGATCTGTTTACCTTGCGGCCCTGGATAAATAATCTCTACTAGGTGTGGCTAGCAAGAGGCGCAAAAGTACAGAAGACACAAAGACAAAAATGTGAATAGAACTTAATTTTATTGGTAGAATAGAAAATAGAGAATATAGTGGTTAGGAATACCACAAAACACTACCAGGGCGGTAGGATCACTTGCCACAAGCATGAGTGGAGCAAGTGAGTTGCGCAGAGTCAGGAAACCAATCAATCATATTTCCTGATGCAGAAACCAATTTATTTCAAGAGTTGAAAGCAAAAGCAAGAGATTTGTCTTTGAAATGGCCCACCAAAGGCAAAATTGAAAAATGGTGAATGCCATTATTCACAACATTGCCCCCTGTAGATTGGCCTTAGGGGGGCAATACTTGCAGAGGAACTTGGCGTATACGCAAGCAAAAGGACAACCGCTGGAGAGAAGCTTTATAGTGTACTCAGACCCTTGTTTGAAAGTCACCTCTAAAGGACCAATCCACAGGGAGTCCAGCTTATGCGCGCGCCCACCCACACAGTGTTGGTAGTAAAAAACATGGTCACCAACATCAAACTAGGCAAGGGGGAGCACCCAGCATTGTCAGGAGAGAGCTCAAGCGCCTTAGCCTTATATTATCAGAAATGTAGGTAGTGGCCTATATATCTATGATGTGGTTGACTAAGTCTTTGATGTGGTTGTCAGGGTTCATGGCCTTATCAGAGGAGAGTAGGGGAACCCCCAAGAGCAATGGAGTGGTGGCTTCATGCCCATACAACATGGCAAAGGGGGAGTACCCTGTGATCCAATGCCTGCTCAGACAATAGGCAAAGAGAGCAACTGGTAAGTATAGATTCCAATTGGCAGCGTCAGAGTAGGTGAGTTTTCTCATGATAGAAACTAGTGTCAAGTTGGCACGCTCAACTGCCCCATTAGTGGAAGGATTATAGGGGGCAGAGAAAGACTGGTGAGTTCCTAGAGCTTCAACAACAGAGGTTACAAGTTTGGCATTGAAGTTGGTTCTGTTTTCTGATAACAGCACTTGAGGGAAGCCATGGCAGTAGAAAACATCCTGCAGTAGGAAAGCAGCAGTAGTCTTAGCATTGATGTCTTTAGTAGGGCAAGCTTCTACCCACTTGCTGAAGTGGTTGACAGCAATCAGGATAAAGCGGCATTTGGAGCGTGAACGGGGGGAGAGGGCCTACAGCATCAATGCTAACCGTGTGAAAAGCTTGTTGAGGGGGAACCAATTTGACTTTGTGAGAGGCAGCTTGGGGCCTCTGGAGTTGGCAGTCATGACAAGTAGCTATGACATCTGGGATCAACAGGCAAAGATTCTCACAGTAGTAATTCTTCTGAAGCCAGTCAAAGGTCTTGGCAATGCCTCCATGGCCAGTTTCTTTATGAGCTTGCAAATCCAAGGAGAGGCAAAGACTGGGGCACATGTATGGCAGGTATTGACTCTGCACCTTCTTGAAGAGTTGGTATCACATATGAGGGTGTACTCAGACGATTTGGCCAGGGCAAGTTGAATCACCTCTGTCTAACTTTCCCAGGAAGAAGGGTAGCAGATTAGCTCGTACAGGAGGTCTGCCTCAGCAGGATGCAGGGCAAGGATGGGCATTCAGGACAACCCATCAGCGTTCTGATGTTGAATCCCGGGGCAATGGAGCACAGTGAAATCATAACCTTGCAGGCAGAGAGCCTATCTGGCTAAGCGTCCTTCAGGCTCCTTAAGTTATTGTAGTCATTTGAGCAAAGCGTGGTTAGCGACGACAGTGAAATGGGTACCATACACGTAGTGGCAGAATTGTTTGACTGCATGCAGCAAAGCAAGGCACTCCTTCTCTGTAACACTATAATTCTTTTCATGCTTATTTAGCACACAGGAAGTATAGGCTACAGGGTGGTCCACACCTTCATTGTTGAGCTGAGCCAAGATAGCCCCAATGGCAAGGTCACTAGCATCAGTGTACATTATGAATTCCTTATTGCAATGGGGTACACTAAAATGGGCGCCTCTTTGAGTTTCTGCTTTAGAGTCTCAAAGGCTTGTTGTTGGCTGGCAGTCCATTTGAAAGGAACATTACGCAACAGTTAGACTAGGGGTTTGCTAGTATCAGCAAAATAAGGAATGAATTGCCTATAGTAACCCATCATACCCAGAAAGACTTGTACTTCTTGTTGGTTAGTGGGCGGAAGCATTTTGTCAATGGCTTCAACCTTCTTGGTCATTGGACAAATTCCCGTTTGGGTTACTTCATGGCCCAGGAATTCAAAGCATTATTTGAAGAAAGCACACTTAGAGAGCTTTAACTTGAGGCCAGCTTCTTGGACCTTTATGAACACCTCTTTAAGATGGACTAGGTGATCAGTGAAAGTTGCGCTGAATACTGTTATATCATCTAGATAGACTAAGACACACAACAACTTCAAGTCCCGCAGGATGGAGTCCATGGCCCTCTGGAAAGTGGCCGGGGCATTACAGAGCCCTTGCAGCATGCAGGTAGGTTCAAACAATCCTTCTGATGTGATAAGTGCAGCCTTCTGACAGTCTTCAGGAGAGAGGTCAACTTTCCAGTAGCCAGACGCCAAATCCATGGCAGAGAAAAACATAGAACCTCCAAGGCGTCAAAGGGCGTCATCAATGCGCGGTAAGGGATAGGAATCTTTCTTGGTTAGAGAATTCAACCTTTAATTGTACATCACAATCCGGTGTCCGCCATCCTTTTTCTTTAAGATGAGCAGGGGGAAAGCCCAGGGACTTTGAGAGGGAGCTAGCATTCCAGCATCCAGTAGTTGTTTGAGCTCCTTATAAACCTGCACATCTTCCACTTGGCTGTGGCAGTATGGCTTGGCACAAAAAGGGGGGAGCATCTCCTGTGTCAAACTGATGAATCACACCTTTGGCTAGCCCATAATCAGTACTATCTTTAGTAAAGATGTCTGAGAACTGGTCTATTAAATCAAGCACCTCTTTCTGTTGAACCAGGGACAACTGAGGGAAGTCTTGGGCAGTGAACAGAGATAGGACTTGAGGCTCGTCTTTGGGTAGGTTAAAGTCTTGAAACGTTCCACAAGGGTGAATAGACAAGACGTCAGGAGCATTTAACAACTTTCTGTAACCAACAACCTGTCCTCTGGATACAGTCATAGGAAGCACAGTAAGGTTGGCAACTAGTAATTAAATGGGATCCTGGTGGGAAACCTCCAGAATTCCAGGACAAAGGTAAGGCTCATTACGCCCCAGCAAAGGAGGGGAGTACAGCTCTAAGAAAGTCCAGTCAGGTAGTTCATATGATATCTGGGAGTCTATGATAGCCTGAGAGCCTGGGGGGATGATGATAGCAGACGTGGCCATGAGAGGGATTTCCTCAGTTGCAGGACAAGCCATGGGAGGACACTTCATGTTGGTGGAATGGGTTTGGTATTTTTGGGTGAAAACCCCAGTGGGGTACTCCAGGGTACATGTCTTCAAACGTTTACCAGGAACTTTGATTGGCTCCTCAAAGATCAGAGGGACTTTGTACCCTAGGATAGAAAGATAACCATCCTTTAGGTTGATGATCCCATTATATTCCCAAAGAAACTGGGTACCAACCAAAAGGTTGTAGCTCTCATTTTCTAGAACAATAGCCGGCGCAGCCAACAGGAGTTTATCAAATTGTATTGGCAAGGCGGAGTACGCGCCAATGGTGCAAGTCATGGAGAGACCAGTGGTGCCATAGGATTGATGGTAGTTGAGGTTGGGTGCCAGCTTAAGTTTCTTCACCAGTTTAGAAGAAACAACATTGACAGGAGATCTGGTGTCCAGGATGGCTTTAATTTTACTTTTTGAATATATATCTCTACCCTGGTGGTGGTGCGTCCAAAGGGTGGCAGAACAGCCAAGATATCCTGCGCCTCAGCTAATTTCTTGTCCCATTTCTCAATCATGCAACTTAGTCCTGGGAAAACCTTATATACAGTTTAGAGAGGGAGTGAGACAGATAAATTCTTGAAAACGGCGTCTGCAACTTCAGTGGCTTCCTCTGATGATTTCACTAATACAGGGGACCATTTTGCCTGAGTAAGATAAAGACGGGAGACAACTGCTACAGCCTCAGACAAGGGCTTGGTGGTAGTTGTAGTCTTCCCAGATTGTAGCCTGTAGGGAACCACAATAGTCTTTAGGACAGCAAGAACAGAACATCTGTATGCATCAGGGTCTTCAACATCAGATTCATCAACATCAGAATCATCAGAAATTCATAGAACAGAAGAAGGATAGGAGGTGCTTCATTATCAACAGGCTCAGAGTCAGTAGCAGGCGGAGGTATAGAAGGAGACTGGGAAGAATTGTCAACCAAGAGCGTCTCCGCCTCTAGGTTGTCTGTTCTTTTCCCGACTGATCCTTGGGATCAGCTCCTTCAACCCTCAGATTGGTGCAGACGCAAGAGTAGTGACCTATCTGACCACAGTTGTGGCAACCTTGACGTTGAGGAGGATTTTGTGGGTTCATAGTGAGGATACAAGGGCCGCAAGAAGAAGAGCCAGAGTTGGAAGCAGCACAACTCTCCCAAACAACTACCCAAATGGGTAAGATGCATATCTTGTAGCAGTGTCTTTATACTTTTCATGGAGGACAGCATAGCTTTGTGGGCCTTGAAATGAAGACACAGGAGTTGATTCACCTTGAGGGCCTGGGCGCAGGCCATATATGCTTCATACACTATTAATTGTCTGCTTGTTATTAATTGTTGTCCCTTCATGTAAAATCTGTCTGAAAATTTGGCTAATGTCTTTTTAGGTTTGAAAGATATGTGCATGAAGGCATCCTTTTTCACCTCTAGGCTAAGATCACCACTAAATTTGTCAATCAGGAGCTGTTTCATGTCTTTTAGGTCTCAATGGTGGGTAGTCTGGCACAAATACTTCTTGACAGGTTTGGTGTAGACAGGTTAGGATGTGTTCCTTATTAACCTCATCTGATGCTTGCCTCATGGCAGTTTCATAAATAGTTAAGAAAGCTGAAATAGTTGAGGTTTTGGGATCAAAGACTTGCTTAAAAGTAGGCTTGAAGTGTGCCTTGGGAACTGGACCACCATTGCTGCTATCAAGTACATTTATGTGTGGGGAGAACTCAGCTTCAGATTCAGAGGGGGGTTGTCTAGCCCACAGTTGTCAAACACTTTCTTCAAGGGTTGTCAGAGTCTTGGTAGTTCTGGCACCTGTAGTGTTGGCTAGAGTGGTCTGTTGTTTAGTAAAATCTAGGCGTTGTCCTTGGGTAGTGACAACAGTGGAGAGCTCAGCCAGTTGCAAAGTAAGGGATGGTCCCACTGACAGACAGGGGGCAAATCTGTTGTTTACTGAATTAATCAGCTCACTCATCTCCTGTACGTCTCTGTCCAACTCAGTCTGATCTTGTTTCAAATGGTCCACCTCATTAGCTAGGGCAATCAACTCCCTAGCACAGTGGATTTGAGGAGCCCCCGCCAAACAAGGACAATAGCCATCTTCCTTGTTAACCCTAAGTGGGCTAGCAGCGGCTGTCACTACCTCATGTAAAGCAGCAACTTCTTGCTGTAGTTCAGCAACCTGAGCAGTCAGCGTAAGAACCTGGGGGTCAGGTTGAGGTATTTCAGTAGGACGTCCTTGGCTACAAGTGGAAGCGCGTAACTATTGGATAGCCTCCCAGATCCTCTGCTCTCTGTCCACCAGACCATCAGCAGGAGGAGAAGGCGGAGCATCAGGTTTGGGAGAGGACAGCTCATTCACCTGATTCTGAAGTTTGGCAATAGCGGTAGCAGTGGCAGCTCTTTCTTGATCAAATTCCACAGCAAGCTCATTTAGACCTTGGGCGGCAAGGTCAGCTACCTTTTGCAATTGCTCAAAGAAATAGACACTGAATGCATTGAGCTGTTGCACTAGGTGCTCAAAATTGGAGAGATAAGCGTTTAGGGTGGAGTCTAATTGAGTGCGCCAGGGTTGTTCTAACTGGTGAAACTCATGTAGTTGCTCCCTAACATACTCAGGGATGGACTGGCAGATAAGCTCAATGGAATTGACTAAAAATGTTTGAGAAGTGACCAAATCACGCTGATTGTCAGATACAAGAAAGAACAGGGAATAAATCCATTGTTGGTAGGCGGCAAACTGGTCCCAATGATGGGTAACAGCTGCTTGTAGAGACAAGATTTCTTGAACGTGGAGTCCCAACACCATATGGTGATGGGCCAAGGCGGGCTGTACATAGGATGACAGCAGATGATCAGCAGAGCCAGCCGCTGGAAGAAGCTGTTGTGGAAACTGAGGGGCCACAATTAACTCATAGTATTTGGCACGGCTAAACTGTAACTGAAGGCGAGGGATGGCCCTGTCCTGAGCTATTCCAAGGGCTATACCCATGACTTGTTCCAAGTCAGGGGTACCCATAGGGTAAGCAACTAGGCAGGGACCATTCCTAAGGTTCAGTACAGTAGGGACAATAGGCAGGTCGGCAATGTCCTCCTCAATAGGAAGGCTGGCAATTTCAGGTGAGGTCGACCCCCAAATAGGCGGAGGCAAGAGACCTGAAAACGTAGATGCAAAAGGGATAACCAAGGGGCTTACAGACCCTGTAGTGAGCACCATTTTTGTTATGTTCTGAGGCACAGCATAGACACACAACAGGGAATCCTAACCTTAGGATTGGATTTGTACTAAGTCTTGGTTAGATGACAGGGAAGGCAATAGTGTTTACCTTGAGGCCCTGGAAGAATAATCTCTACTAGTTGTGGCTAGAGAGAGGCGGGGAAGTACAGAAGACACAAAGACAAAAATTTGAATATAACTTAATTTTATGGGTGAATATGGAAATTGAATATTAAGTGGTTGAGAATACCACAAAACACAACCAGGACAGTAGGATCACTTGCCACAAGCATGAGTGGGGCAAGTGAGTTGCTGCAGAGTCAGGAAACCAAACAATCATACTTCCTGAAGCAGAAGCCAGTTCATTTTGAGAGTTGAACGCAAAAGCAAGAGATTCATCCTCAAAATGGCCCACAAAGGCAAAATCAAAACATGGTGAATGCCGTTATTCACAACAGGATCCATGCAGCAGTGTTGTCTTTGTTGGCCCTGGCAAAGAATTACGGGGCAGTACTTCAAAGTCTTTGGGCTACTTAGGCTGTCATAGTGTTTTCATCAGTTGCACAAGCCATGGCAGAGGGAACCTGGAAGAACCCTTGGGCAGACAGGGCATTGAACGCAGGAAGTGGTATCATAATGTTTTGGTAGAGGACAAACTTGTCAGGTATCTTGGCACCAGGTGTGTACGGTCTAGTCTGCTGGGAGGCCAGACATGATTCTATCAAGGATTTGTTGGCTGTGGTGAGTGCAAGCAACAGACAGGATTTTACAAGATAAGTTAGGATAGAAAACCTGCCTGTGCTACAATGTTGTAACTGTGCTGTTTTAGAAGAGTTATAAGGGGAAAATATTTAGAAATTAGATACCATTCTTTATTGAGAAATAGTGATTATATAGTTAACTTTAATCATGGATAACAGGAACATGATTATGTAGATTACACATTAAGATAGTGAAGGGGGTGGCTTGATCCTAGTAATGAGTTAAGCGCCAAAAAAATGTATCCACTGTAAGGGATCATCATTTGTTCATGTTGTTGGATTTGGAAATTCAAGTTTAATTCCTAGTCTGGCTCCAAGTGACTGGATAATTGGATTGCAGGTCACAAACCTGCTTACTCAAAACCTTGCTGGCGGGTCAAGCCTGCTTTTTTAACACTAGGCTATTAGTATAATCTTAAAACAGTTTAAGAAAATTTTGAGTAGAGGTACATCAGTATTTCTATGGAGCTAATTGATGGAGGAACAGAGGGCAGAAAAATTTGAGTGAACTTTTGGAATTTGTTTTGATGCCTAGGCATAATTAAAGAAAAAATGTTGAAGAAAACACAGAAAAACAGATCTATTAGTAATTTCTATGGAAAATTTTCAAGTTTGAACACAAAAATGTTGAAGAAAATATAGAAATGTTTTGTGGCACAAGGCACAAATTTTTAATATTTTTTTGGTGAAACATTTGTTTCCCATTCAGGCTTTGGAAAACTGTAAAGCAAAGCAAAGTGCTTCAGATTTTTGAAGATGATAAATGTAGATGGAATCAATTGAGTTTGAGGCTTATTTTACTAGTGTTCTTTCATTTGTATAATGTACTAAAGCCTAATGTTGAAATAGCGCTCAACCCCCTGGAAAAGCTCCACACAAGAGACCCTGTGGCACTCAAACTGGCTTCTCCACTGCTTGAAGCCAAATGTGATAGTCAAAAAAATTACCAAAATAAGAAACAAGAATTAATTTTGATCTCATCTCAACAGCAGCTCAATTTAGTGCTTTACTCCTTACCAAGATTGATCCACTTTCTGCCTAATACAATTGATTGATTATCAAATCTTGTTCCTCTCAAGTGTTTACAAATACTATATAATCTCACACATACCAATAAAAATATTATCTATTTTCCAGTCATATTTTCCCTTTTATTTCTGCCAATATATCACAGTAAAATCATTGGGAGCTCAGGTAGGTTATACATCCTACCTTCTTTTTAAAATTATTCCTGTTGCCTGTACTTGCAGCATTCAACAAGTATACCAAAAATAATGTCAGGTCTACCCTTGGATTGGATGCATTACACACTAAGAAGAAAAATTCCCAAGGGACATATCCTTTATCAAAACATGATTATCTAAGCTCTTGTCTTTAACACCCTATCTGAGCAAGGAATCTTCCAGGATTCCTATTCACACCTTGAGCCAATGACAAACAAATCTTGCTCACACTCGTGGCCCAGAAACTTTGCAGTGCAGCCTTGTAGTCATTTGAAGGTGTCAGCAACAACACCAAAGCATGAATCCAGTCCACTAAACAAACTGACATAAATTTAATACCCAGCACACTTCTGGATTGCGGAAATTTCTATTTGACTTACCCTTGATGCAGGAATCTGATGTAACAAGTGGCAAAAGATCCTACAGAGAAAGGACTAAGAGACCTTCAAAAAGGACTTCTTGATCAGTTTTTTAATGAAGGACACAGAACTCATGATTGTCTTCCAAGTTAAGAATTTGAAACATACTGTTACAGTGAAGGAGTTGACAAGAGCCTTTAAAGAGTTGCACTTATGCGCTCCCTCTGACATTTCCTTTGAAAACCCTGCCACACATATTATGTACTATAATGTTCTCAAGCTTCACGTAATGAGACACATCAACCTGGATCAGATGATCAACCTCCAAAGCTTGCACTGTAAAGAAGAAAAGCAGAACAGACCTCCAATTCACTTCACAAAGTTCAAACCAAAAAAGAGAAAAACCCAAGGATATCAATCCCTCTGGTTACTCCAGCTGTCCCCCACCTAACAACAAATATTATAAAACTCAGGAACCCAATAAACACAATAATGAGAACAATAGTAATCCAATCACACACTTCAGATTTGCTTCCACAAAAGTCAAAAAAGATAAGGGGAAAGCCTGGGGAGATCAATAATCAAGCCAAGCTCTCTCTAACCCCTGTCAGTCTTACCCAAAAAAGTGTATTGACCTGATTATGTTAACCAATGTTCAATAATTCAGGTACTTTCAAGAAATCATGTACTCTATAAAATTGCCAGACACCTAAATGAATTAATGTCTTATCCTTTCTTCTTTTGCAGTTACACTGGTTTAGCGCTCTTGGACTCAGGTGCAGATTTTACCCTAGTCAAAAGCAACTTTGTGAACAAGTTCAAGTTAGCTACCAATTGTTTGCAGATTAAGAACATATTTTTAGCTGATAAACATCATAATTCTGCTACCCAGAAGACTTCTCTCTTTATTATTTCCCTGGAAAATCTCCACTCCACCATCCAAAGACATGTCATCAATTTTACAAGATTTGATGTGGTACTTGGCCTGGACTGGTTGAGGAAGAACAAACCTCACGTGGACTGGGCCACCTCAGTATTAACCATCAAATGAGATGGAGTCAGCCATCAAATTTACCCTGATACAGTTGTACAACTTCTTTTAGACCATGTGTTTTTACACATAACAGAGACATAAGAAGAGAGGGGCAACCTTAAGAAAATTGACTGAGATGACTGTCAATATGAGGCCATAAATTTCAAAGACAAGAAAGACACTATCACTCCACAAGACAGAGAGATACTCCTAAAACATCTGGAAATCTTTAAGGAGTTCTTTCAAGGGCTACCCCCATAGGAACACATATGAAATTCCATATAATTAAAGGACAATGTACCTAAAGCGTAACCTATCTACTACCTCATCCTAAACAAGGATAATGCTCTCTGTGCTTACCTCAAAGAAGTCTTGGAGAAAGGACTGATCAGGTCTTCACAGTTCCCTTTTAGAGTAGCAGTATTATTTGTAGTCAAGAAAGATAGGTCCCTTTGACTAAAACAAATTATGGAGCCCTAAAAAAGTCACCATACAAAATTATACCCATTACCTTTGATCAATGACCCCTTTGATGCACTTGGAGGGGCCACCATGTTTTCTAATATTGAACTTACAGCTGGCTATAATCAAATTCAAATAAAGGAAGAAGACATTCCCAAGACTTCCTTCTTTACAAAAATGGGTCTTATAAGTGTGTTGTCATCAACTTTGGAATGACCAACATGTCTTCTAAATTTTCCACCTTCATAAACAAAGTGTTTTAACCCCATATTAGAAAACATTACCTAATTTATCTGGACAACATCATTGTGTATAGTCCTAAAATTGAACAGCACCACAAGGACCTGGAATAAGTGCTTGTCACCTTGGCCCAACACAAGCTGCTAGTGAACCCCTCAAAATGCCAGTTTTCCAGGGAGCAATTACAATTATTGGCCCACACAATGTCCAAGAACAGGATACAAACCAACAAAAAGAAGATATAAACCATTTGCAACATGCCACCCCTAATAAAAAAGTGAGCCAAGAACTTTCCTTGGTATGGTTGTGTCATGATTGCCAATCCCCCTTGAAACCCGGGTCTAAGAGCAGGATTTAAACCCTGGTCCTGATTCCCTGTGGGATGCCAGCCCTGAGGACCAATGAGCCTGCTGCTGCGTTTTCTTGGGGTTGAGCCCCCTGAGATGAGACCAAGCATAACACTCTAGATGATAATGCCAGCCAAATCTTGGAAACAGCAGTACAAAACAAAAGATCACTTGAACTGCCTGATGGAGGCAAAAAAACCCTATCATTAGCTTCATGAGCTTAAATTCTACACTAGTGGCTAATCAGGAGCCATCTCTGGAAGAAAATGCAGGCCAGAAGCCCGCTTTCATGACTACACCTCAAGAACAAGAAAATTGAGCAATCTATTCTGAAGCTGTGACCAATAAGCAAACAATCAGCAGCAGAGCCATTTTGCTGCTTCAAAACCCGAGCATCTGGGCCACCTGACCTCATTTTTTGGCCCTTTGATGAACCCTAGTTAAAAAATATAAAGTTTGGCAGCAGATATATTGTATAGACCCATAGATCTGTGTAAAGACTTTATTTCCATTATAAATTAAATGTTATGAGACTTTAGTCTCCCCATTTTATTCTTGACATTTATCAGTTCAGCTCAAGATTTTCCAAACCTCTTGCCCCTCTGCCCGGCAGTTTATTGCCCACTTGGTGCTCCCTTTGGTCCTGTTTAATTTAAAGAATATCCCTTGAAGCCCAAATGCAAGGAATTTAACCTTGAGAATATACTTGAACAAGATACCTTGGCCCAGTAAATTTGCAAGTAAGATACAATAGACAAGATCCTTATCATCACATCAAGCCTTGTCTCTTCAAAGACAATTACAACTTGCTATATGTGTATCAACTGGATATGAAACTTGCAATTAACCCAAAGCCAATGCTTGCGGCTGCACATGAAATTCTATTGGACCACACAAATAAGCTGTTTAAAATTGTGTATATCATCCTCTCTGGTTGATTAACACTATAATTCTGGCTGTCAACCTGTGGTCCTGGGTTGGGAGGTCCTTCTCATACCTCTTTAAGTTAGCTCAAATCTTATGATGGGCTATGCCTGCAAACCTGCAGCCTGTGTGTTCCCTGAAAATGACAGGTTGTCTGCCCAAGCTTGGATCCCTGGCAGGCTGCCTACTTATTTCATTTTATTCCAGAATGTAGCGTTTTTACAGCGCCTCTGTCACCCATTACAGGCACCAAGTACAAATTTGTGTGGAAACTCCAAAAGGACCTCTGTTTCTGCCAGCTCAAAGAAAAATCTAGCATCTGCCTTTATTCTGCAGTATCCAAGAGGGGATGTAGACTACTAGATGGAAAACAAAGCCTCAGGCGCATCAATATACAAATTTCTTTGCATAAGGACAAGCAATGAGGAATTCTTGCCAGAAGCATAAAAATCTTAAAAATTAAATGGCAGGGAATACTTCTAATCAATTCATTAAGATGAGCTACTTGCAATAATACAGTGCTTGGTAAATTGCTGCTGCTATATCAAAAGACAAGAGGAGCTCACCTCCCTCATCAAAAACAAGTTGTATCTTTACTTTAAAACACAAGAAAACCTTTCCTACAGACAGGCCAGAGGAATGGTATCCCTAGAATGGTTCAATATAAATACCCATGCAAGCTAGGTATGGAATTAATAACTGCAGTTGCACTATCACAGCTCTATGTTTAGGCCTTGAAGAGAAAAAATGGATTAGGCCCCAATTGGTCTATCCTTGTTTTATTCACAGAGAAGAGGCTTTCACCCATGCAACACCAACATTAATCATGCCACATTTATTAAAAACAAATACTTGTTTGCAGATTTCTATAGGACACTACATAGAAAAATGTCAGATGAAGTATTTATCCCTTAAATACCCACACATAAAAGAGTAGATATCATCTTGTGCTATCATAGAGTTCTCAGGCATACCTAAGTAGGAATCTGTACAAGTTCCTAAAGCACAAACTATAATGGCCTATTATATTCAGAGACATCTCTGAAGTACTCAAACAATGTGAGGTTTATGAGAAGTTTTCCAAGAGCAGCACCCATCCCAAGCCAGTACTACCATTTTTTACTCAATTAAATTTCAATGTATTTTGAATTCAGAATCTAAATGTAAAAATACAGGATTTTGAAATCCTTGGTCCAAATTTTGAATCACTTTTGGAGGCAACTTAGCTGAGTGAAAGTAAAACATTTAATAAAATCAACCATTTAATCTGACTTTTTTGATTTATTTAAATTTGAAAATTTGAATTTATACTGCAGATAATTTGACTAAGTAAGACAAAACACATCAAACAAATTCAGGATACATGAATCAGAAATGCAGGATTCTAATGTACAATTTGAGATTTCCTGTATTTCAAACAAATCATAGACAACATGTAAAAATTAACAAATATGAAACTTCAGGATTGTCAAATCCAAGAACCAAATTTCAAATAAAAAATGAGGTGAATTTGAAATAAATATAATTTAGGGGTGTCTCAAAAAGGATGTTAAAGGACCTAGAGTAGATTTGTGCTTATTCTTTTAGGAATCATATGAATTCTCAAAAATCACCCTATTCCATTTTAGGATGGCTAAAATTTAGATTCTACTATTCACCAACTTAACATAATTAATAAAATTGACTAAAATATACACTCTGTTTTTTGAGTTTAATTTTTTTAATGAAAATTTATTATATCTTCTTCCAACACCAACAAAGTCAACAAGCTGTTCCATGGCCTTGACAAAATTATACAGTGCTACACTGGGTCTTCCAATAGTGAAGCCTCTGTCTATGGTCACTCCCAACCCACAGGCCCCTCCCCAAGCACTACTCAGGAGAGTGTTTTTTCTCCCACGTCCTTGAGCATGGCCTTGTTTGCCCATCACACACAGGCAGCTGCTAACCCAAATCATGTATCAACAATAGCATCTGGAATTGGCCAAGTGAAACATGGGGTCATACAGAGAACCCATAATCCAGAAATAGCCAATCAGATGGCACTTTCTGGTTCCCATGACAGAAAAATCCCAACTTTCAGCCAATCAGCCTACAAGACGCAGAAGAAAGCTAATTACCCCAGATATTGTACTTGAAATGATCAAAAAACAAGGGATGTTTATGTCCCTTGGGGAAATTGCAGCTGCAATGAATTTTGCAAAGTCCACTGTGGCTGCAACCCTGCAAGCCCACGCCAATTGTGGCCCCCAAGAAGACCCCAACTGGTGCCTATACTTCAACCATGATGAAAACGTCCATCCCCTCATGATGGCCATCATGAAACGTGACCTGTGCATGCCCTTGGTCCAGGTCTGTCTCCAACTTAAACTCCACAGAATTTTCAAAAATAAGTGAGCAGTCAACTTGTAGATTCACAGAGTTGTGGTTGCTACTAGAATCTTGTCCAATCAATTCCTCAGTGGTCCCAGTTTGGTGGATAATGACCCCTAAAATTCAACTAATATCAAGTTTATAAAAGGGAGGGCAATGAGGACGTGCAATGACGTTATCTTATTGTATGCCAAGATTTCTGCAAGTATCCAATATTATGGAAAAAAGTGTATACAATCTGATGTTTACAAGCGCAGGCCAATCCTGTATTGATTTTTTGGGGTTTTGTTGGCAGTTTCCTCATTGGTTGTCAATTATTACTCTGCGTTGTGAAACACAGCAGATAGGTATGCCTACCAGACAGAGTTCAAGGCCATGTTGGAGGAGTGGGCTACCCAAAATGCTGCGTACACAATTGTACTGAGTGCTGAGATGGAGAAGTGAGAGAGGGCTGTCAAGGAAATTACAGCTGCAGGGCATACCTGCTGAACCTACCCCATCAACCACACTAGCATGCATCTTACAGATGTGTGTCTTTATAATTTTGGTTCAGCTCTCAGGTGCTCAAAACCTGCCACATACAATAAGCTTTGCATCTAAATTAAGAAGATGTTTGAGCTTTCCCCTTGTATATTTGTCCAATACTTATCTGATCTCATAATCTTATATTCAAGTGATAGTGATAAGTCCAGAAAGGAACCCCTCTTCCCCCCACACTCATCTATTCAGCTTTTCAAGCCCACATATGTGACAGAAGAAGAATTTAAAAATTGAAACAATCAGCTCTTGTTGCTTCTTCCCAGTAAAAAACCCTGTCTCTCCAAGTCTCCTATCAATACAAAGCCACCAGCCTTCCAAATCTGACCCCCAAGCCACCTCCCAATTCCTCCCCAATACATCTGATGTTGTCCCTTTTACAGGCGCAGATGATGGTGACATACATTCCACACATTTCCTCCCCTACTTGTCCCTTGATGATTAAAATAAAACCTTTTGTTTTGAAAACTTAACAAAATTGATATTCTTTCTTTCTTTCAATTCATAATTAATAATATATATATTTTAAATTATTGACATTCCCCTTATTTAAAAAATGTTGTACATTTGATACAGTAGTTTTTAAACCTGTTGAGATAAACATATATTATTCAGTTTAGACCGCATGAACTCAGTCTAAAAACAAAATCAAAGTGGATCCAGTTCTATTGTAATTTAATATAATTTCCTTGATTTTTGATTTCTTTTTTAGACTGAGTTCATGTGTTCTAAACTGAATAATATATGTTTATCTCAACAGGTTTGAAAACTACTGTATGACAATGTATAATTATTGTATGGATAATTTCATTGTCAATAATAAATTAAGTACCACTAAATGTAAATATTACATTAGAATATTGCAGCTAAATGTTAACTCTTGGTATGTTGATATTATGTGTGTCAGGAATTTATATTGACTTTGCCTAACTAAGTAAAATAGTGATGACCTGCCAAGTCATTAATGGAAAAAGCTTCTGATAGATTACAATCAAGCCTAATTGTTCTCAGAAGTTCTTGAAAAAATGGATTTGGACTAATAGATACTAGGTCAACTAGGAGAATCCCAAGTATTGAATTATGGTCAAATCCTGATTGGCCAGAGCTATTCTGGAATGCCTTAGAAACCTGCTGGGTCAGAAGCAAAATAGGTTCAATAACAAGGCACCAAGAAGAAGATGAGATTCCCAAGAATAACAAGGATTGGTATCAATTTGCACTGACAGCCTGCTGGTGCCACTGAAATTCCTGATGCAAAAGGTTGCCAGACAATCTCATTATTCCTGTGCTATAAATAGAACAATCAATTGATGCTGCCATGGCTGGCATGCCAATGATTATGCATAACTATGAAGTAAATAGTACCCAGTGCAGGGTACTATCATATGGAATTACATGCCATTAAATGGATGCCTGACTCTGGGGATTAATGCTGGTAGTCTGGGGATAAAAAGACTGGCCAAGCAAGAATTAGAAGCGTCAGATAAATTATCTTGGCAAGAGGGCGTGAGCTCTATAAAAGACCTTCCATTGAACTAATGGAAAGAAGACAAAAATAAAATATACCTACTATAGAACATTTTCACAGTATAAGACAATCTAAGTTTAAAGACCCTTTTCAGTTCTCAAAGACCTTTGTAAGCCGCCAGCTAGATGCCGCTTGCATATTGCCTATCTTGGACATCGCTAGTTGTTGCCCTGTGTCATGGCCCAAAGTGCCCTGGACAGTCAGCTGGTCTCCTTAGAGGTGATTAAACATGCAGCTTGGAAACCCCCACAAAGCACTTTCCAGGACAAAATACCCCCCTTTCAACTAGCAAATGGCCCGGGATTTGAGAGGCACACAAGCCTGGAATCCCTGGCATTGAGCCTGATATCAAATTTGGGCCACCTACCTATCAGGAAATGGCACATTGGGAACACAATTGTTCAATTGCAAAATCAGACAATTGATTCATTGTGGGAGCTAAAAATAACTGTAGCAACTCGCCATGCTGAAAATTTCAAAAGGTTCATGTTATAGCAGCCAATGAGATCTCACCCTCTTGACCAAGCAGGCAAATTCTGATTAAAATTGCAAATCCAACTCCAAATGATTCCATCAGTTCTCTGGTGGCACAAAAGGCCATAGAATTATCAGTAAGTATAAGTAGTGAGAGGGAGAAGCCCTCTTCACTGTTGACATCTTAATAAAGCAAGTTTATGCCTATAAATTATTATCTTATTGCAGGAATTGTCTATTTTTGCTCAAATTTAATTATTCTCTTTGCATCTATTTGTGAATCCACTACTCAATACAAACTTGCATACCAATATCCTACCAGCCATACTCCTGTTGTCCTTGCCAAACCGCCCTGCGCCCTTGACCTGGAGTATTTCCATCCCCATCACCTGGATCTACCACCAGTAATGAAGGATTTTCCAACTGCCCTCCTCTCCCTGGTGCGCCTCCCACCCAGGACTTCAACAAGCAAGGGTTTGTCTACATAACAGTATTGGGGCTGACCAACCAAGTTGTGCCCCATACTGAGAGTTGGCGCCCCCTAGCCACTTCTCTAAAATACCTGGTCCACATAGCGCCTATTGTGTACATGGCCTTTCAGGCCCGGCCTGCCTCCCCTGTGGGAGTCCAGCCAGACTCTAGTATGGGCTGTGACAATATATCAACCATATCTAAACTAGTAACCCTGGGACCCTATTCTTCTTTGATTATAGGGTCATCTTTTATGCTTTTATTTATGACCTCAGCTTACTACCTAAGACAGTATTTGATCAAAAAACAAGAAACAAAAAACAAATGCCAAGAAGAAATTTTTGCCAAGCCATCCCAAGTCCAGACTGTGACCATCTCCACCTCAAATCAGAATACTGCTGCCCCAACAACCTTTCCTGACCTACCAAAATTGAAATTGGCTGGTTTCAGGAAAGGCATGATCATGATAAACATCTTGTTCTGCGCCCACCCCAAGAGCTTCAGAGACAACACCCAGAAGGTTATGATGATGGCCGCTTAACTGAAGGACAATGCCAGAGAAACCTTTTTGACCTGCCTTGAGGAAGACCCAGACCTCATACTTTCCTAAAATAGATCCCTGGAGAGAATGAACTCTGCAACTACCCCTGCTGGGGCCAAGACCCAAGCCTACATGGGGCTCATCCGCCTGACCCAGGGAAGAGACAACCTGGAGATCTATATACAACAATTCCTACGCCTGGAAAGCGCAGCCAAGATTCCTGACAACATATCAGGCTTGCATTTCAGAAACGGTCTGCACCCACACCATGCCAGCCTAATGAGATACCACCAATGTGACCTTCCCAAAGACAAGCTACTGGCTATTGCCAGAGGCATGGACTTTAGCCAACCACAAGGGTACCACTTTGGCCAACCCTGGAACAACCAAACCCCTGGTACAAGTAGGCCCTGCTTAAACATGACCCCTTAGGAGTACCAACACCACATCAGAAGTGGACTATGCTTCTATTGCCACCAGAGTAACCATTTATCCAAGAACTGCACTAGCCGCACCAATGAAACACAAGGAGCAACTATCTCAGCAATAAATAACACTTCACAATCTTATCCTATCATTGACACTACCTTATGTTATAATGACCATGAGGTAAACACTGTAGCTCTCCTAGACAGTGGGGCAACCCTCAACTACATGGAACATAGCCTAGCTGAGAAACTTGGTGTATCAATCCAGGGAAATTCCTGGCTGTTAACCTTGGGTAACAAGACAACAGACATGTCCCACAAATGTGAAGAGTTTGTCTCCCTGAAGTAAAAAACAAGAGATTACTGCCCACCAGATTCCACGTCATGGAGAAGCTTCCCAAACCTGTAGTGATAGGCTTTGAATGGTGGGTTGACCACCAGCTGAACTTGGACTACAAGAACCATCAGATGACTGTCACTCATGAGAGCCAAACCTTAGAGGTCCCCTGCCTAAACCCTCAGCAGACGCCTGAGCTAAACAACATCACCATGGAAACCTGCAAGGCCAAGCTCCCAAATTTTTTGAAGCCTTGGGAGTCCATCTTTTCAGAAGAAGAAGCCACTGCCTTGCATAAACGCAGTCATTTTGGCCACGCTATTGACCTCCTCCCTGGAACCCAACCTAAGCATGGACCAGTCTATAGTTGTAACATGAAGGAACAAGCCACCTTAAAAGAGTACTTGGACAAGATGTTGAAGAAGGGATATATACTCGTCTCCAAATCTTCTTTTTTGTCCCCTCTATTGTTTGTTAAAAAGAAGGGTAGCAACTTACATCCTTGTGTCAATTACCAGGATCTAAACAGCATCACAATGAAGAACAGATACCCTGTACCCGATTCCAAAGACCTCTCAGACCAGCTTTCAGGAGCCAAAGTTTTCTCAAAGGTTGGTTTGAGGGACGCCTTTAACAAGATCTGGATCAGGCCTGGCAACAAATGAAAAACTGCCTTCAAGACTAGGCAAGATCTTTTTGAATACTTGGTTATGCCATTTATGGCTGTGCAACGCGTCCAGTACCTTTCAAACTATGGTGGACATGGTCTTGGGAGGACTCAAGGACCAGTGTTGTGTAGCCTACTTAGATGACATCCTTATTTAAAGTTGCACACCTGAGGAACATGTTGAACACCTTCAAGCTGTTTTACAATGCTTCAAGGAACACAGAATCTTTTTTAAGCTCTAGAAAGGTGAGTTTTTCCAAGAAGAAGCAGAGTTCCTGGGGTAAAATGTACTAAAAAGGAGGCTTTGCAATGACACCTGATAAAATAGAGGCCGTGACATTATGGCCTGAACCTAAGAACCACAAGGAGGTAAGAAGTTTCCTAGGCCTGGCAAACTTCTGCCAGGAATTTGTCCAAAATTTTTCTTCAATCTGCTTGCCCTTGACCCGCCTCACCTCTGAGAAACACTCTTTTGTGTGTGATGATACCGCCAAGTCAGCCTTTGAGCCGCTAAAGAACGTCTTTGTTTCTGCCCCTGCCTTGGCAATGCCAGTTTACAATAAGCCCTTCATTGTGGAAACAGACGCCTCTGAATTTGCATTGGGCGGGGTGTTGCTTCAGGAGGGGCATGATAGTAAGCTTCACCCTATAGCTTACTACTCAAGGAAGTTCACTCTGCCTGAGGTGAACTACCCCATCTATAATAAAGAGATGCTTGCTATCATCCAGTCCTTGAAACATTGGAGAATATACTTGTGTGACGCCAACCACCCTGTGAGAATCATGATCAATCACAAGAACCTGACATAATTCTTCAAACCACAACAACTGAATCAGCAACAAGCTAGATGGGCCTTATTCCTAGCAGATTATGACTTATCAATCAGCTACAAGCTTGGAAAGATCAACATTGTACCAGATGGCTTAAGCCAAAGATTCAAACTTTTTCCTAGTGCCAAAGAGATTGAAGAATTCAACACTAAATCCTTGCTGTCCCCAAACATGATTGAGCTAATGCTCCTATTCCTGGGGCTAGCCAGTAAAAGAAAAGAAATCCAAATAGCTCAGACCATAGACCAGCACTTCATCTTTATCATGGAAGGCTAAAAGAAAGATATCAACAGTCAATACTACCAAAATGGTAACTCCCTACATGGAAACACCCTGCAGCTACATGGACGCACCTATGTACCAGAAGGCCCAATGCGCTTAGAGATACTGAAGAAATATCACAACTCCCCCATGTCAGGACACCCTGGACGTACAAAGACTCTTAAAGGGATCCAGAGAACCTACATGTGGCCCAGGATGAAGCCAGAGATCAAAGAATACCTCAGTGGCTGCAAGACATGTGGACGTACCAAACCTAAGCAAGGAAAGCCAGAAGAATTACTACAACCCCTTCAGATTTCAGAAGGCCCTTGGAAGTCAGCTTCCATGGACTAAATTGTGGAGAGGCAAATTCAAAAGGATTCAACACCATCCTTGTAATTGTCAATTGCTTCACCAAGATGGCTCACTTCATTCCAACAACAACCAAAGTAACTGCAAAGGAAACCGCCACTCTATTCTGTAACCAAGTATTCATAAACCATGGACTCCCACAAGAAGTGATCTCGGACAGAGGCCCACAATTCACCTCTAAGTTTTATTCCCAAATCCTAAAGGACTTGGGAATAAAAAGATTTTTGTCTACTGTGTTTTAAATCACACTATTAATGCTCTTTCAATTTGCCCTTTGAATATTGATAGTTGCAAAGATTTAACTGGTTTTGCCTTTGAGTTTGGAAATTCCTTGCCTTCTGAAAATGGGTCTGGTTTAATATCCACCCATTTCAGATTATTGTACCTGTCTGTGGTTGATCCTGGTATGACCTGATCCCAGCGTGACCCCCTCAGCCACTCTGTCTTCCTATTGAGTGATTACCGTCTCTTGTCAACTATTTAAAGTATAATAATTACTCCTAATAAAGACAAGTTTATCCACATTTGTGTTTGCTTTTATAATCTTCAAGATTTTCCTTCCTTTCTGCTAAAAGAACTTTTACATCTTGTTTTCCAGGAAATTAAGGTATGTGCCCTTAATTTTGCCCTGAAGGCTAACCCAAGGCTAGCTTTGAACCTCAAATCTTTTGTAATAAAGATTTCCCGCCATGTCCTCCAGGATGTTGTCCCCTGAAGCCAAATACAACAAAATGGTGCTTACTACAGGGGCTATAAGCCCCTTGGTTATCCCTTTTGCATCTATGTTTTCAGGTCCCTTGCCTCCGCCTATTTGGGAGTTGACCTCGCCTAAAATTACCAGCCCTTCTATTGAGGAAGACATTGCCAACCTGCCTATTGTTCCTACTGTACTGAGCCTTGGGAATGGTCCCTGCCTAGCTGCTTACCCCATGGGTACCCCTGACTTAGATCAAGTCATGGTGGTAGCCCTTGGGATAGCTTGGGACGGGGCCATCCCTTGCCTTCAGCTACAGTTTAGCTGTGCCAAATACTATGAGTTATTGTGGCCCCTCAGTTTCCACAATATCTCCTCTCAGCGGCTGGCTCCACTGATCATCTGCTGTCATACTTTGTAAAGCCTGCCTTGGCCCACCACCAGATGGTGTTGGGACTCCACGTTCAAGAAATCTTGTCTTTACAAGCAGCTGTTACCCATCATTGGGACCAGTTTGCCGCCTACCAACAATTGATTCATTCCCTGTTTTCCCTGATATCTGAAATCAGCGTGATTTGGTCACCTCTCAAACATGTTTAGTCAATTTCATTGAGCAAATGCGCCAGTCCATCCCTGAGTACGTTAGGGAGCAACTACATGAGTTTCACCAGTTAGAACAACCCTGGCAAACTCAAGTGGACTCCACCCTAAACGCTTACCTTACCAACTTTGAACGCCTAGTGCAACAGCTCAATGCATTCAGTGCCTATTCCTTTGAGCAATTGCAACAGGTAGCAGACCTTGCCGCACAAGACCTGAATGAACTCAGTGCAGAATTTGATCAAGAGAGAGCTACCACTTCTGCTGCTATAGCCAAACTTCAGTGTCAGGTGAATGAGCTGTCTACTCCCAAACCTGATGCCCCGCCTTCTCCTCCTGCTGATGATCTGGTGGACAGAGAGCAGAGGATCTGGGAGGCCATTCAAGAATTACGTGCTTCCACTTGTAGCCAAGGACGTCCTACTAAAATGCCTCATTCTGACCCCCAGGTTCTTGCGCTGACTGCTCAGGTCACTGAACTACAGCAAGAAGTTGCTGCTTTGCGTGAGGTAGCGACAGCCGCTGCTAGCCCACTCGGGGTTAACAAGGAAGATAGCTGTTGTCCTGGTTTGGCAGGGGCTCCTCAAATCTACTGTGCCAGGGAGTTGATTTCCCTAGCAAATGAGGTGTGCCTTTTAAACGAGACCATACTGAGTTGGACAGAGACATACAGAAAATGAGTGAGCTGATCAATTTGGTAAATGACAGATTTGCCCCTACCTATCAGTGAGGACATCCCTTACTTTTCAGCTGGCTGAGCTCTCCACTGTTGTCACTACCCAAGGACAACGCCTAGATGTTACTGGACAACAGACCACTCTAGCCAACACTATGGGTGCCAGAACTACCAAGACTCTGACAACCCTTGAAGAAAGTGTTCAACAACTATGGGCTAGACAACCCCCCTCTGAATCTGAAGCTGTGGCCTCCCCGCGCATAAATGTACTTGATAGCAGCAATGGTAGTCCAGCTCCCAAGGCACACTTCAAGCCTACTTTTAAGCAAGTCTTTGATTTCAAAACCTCAACTATTTCAGCTTTCTCAACTATTTATGAGACTGCCATGAGACAAGCATCAGATGAGGTTAAGAAGGAACACATTCTGACCTGTTTACACCCGACTTGCCAGGAGGTGGTGGTGCCTGAGCTACCCACCATTGAGACTTGGGAAGACATGAAAAAACTCCTGATTGACAAGTTTGGTGGTGATCTTATCCTGGAGGTGAAAAATGATGCCTTCATGCACATATCCTTCAAGCCAAAGAGACGTTAGCTAAATTTGCAGACAGATTTTACATGGAGGGACAACAGTTAATAACAAGTAGACAATTGACAGCGCATGAAGCGTATATGGCCTGCGCCCAAGCCTTAAAGGTGAATCAACTCCTATGCCTTCATTTCAAGGCCCACAAGGCTATGCTGTCCTCCATGGAAATTATAAAGACACTGCTACAAGATATGCATCTTACCCATTCTGGGGCAGCCGTTGGGAGAGTTGTGCCACTTCCAACTCTGGCTCCTCTTCTCACAGTCCTTTTATCCTCACCATGAGCTCTCAAAATCCTCCTTGACGTCAGGGTTGTCATAACTGCGGTCAGATAGGCCACCACTCTCGTGTTTGCACCAATCCACAGGTTGAAGGAGCTGATCACAAGGATCAGTCAGGAAAAGAACAGCCAACCTAGAGGTGGAGACGCTCTTGGTTGACAATTCTTCTCAGTCTCCTCCTACACCTTCACCTGCTACTGACTCTGATCCTGCTAATGATAAAGCTCCTCTTATCTTCCTCCTGTTCCCTGACATTTCTAATGATTCTGATGTGGATGAATCTGATGTTGAAGACCCTGATACATACAGATATTCTGTTCTTGCAGTTCCTGAGACTATTGCAGTTCCCTACAAGCTACAATCTGGGATGACTACAACTACCTCCAAACCCTTGTCTGAAGCCAAAGCAATAGTCTTCTGCCCCTATCTTACTCAGGCAAAATGGTCCCCTGTATTAATGGAATCATCAGAGGAAGCCGCTGAAGTTGCAGACACCCTTTTCAAGAATGTATCTGTCTCACTCCCTCTCCAAACTATATATAAGGAGTTCCCAGGACTAAGATGCATGATTGAGAAATGGGACAAGGAATTAGCTGAGGCGCAGGATATTTTGGCTGTTCTGCCACCCTTTGGATGCACCACCACCCGGGTAGAGATATCTATCCAAAAAGTAAAGATCAAAACCGTCCTGGACACCAGTTCTCCTGTCAACGTTGTTTCTTCTAAACTGATAAAGAAACTTAAGCTGGCTCCTGATCTCAACTACCATCAATCCTATGGCACCTCTGGTCTCTCCATGACTTGCGCCATTGGTGCTTACTCTGCCTTACCAAGCAGTTTGGTAAACTCCTGTTGGCTGCGCCGGCTGTTGTTCTAGAAAATGAGAGCTATGACCTTTTGGTTGGTATCCAGTTTCTTTGGGAATATAATGGGATCATCAACCTAAAGGATGGTTATCTTTCTATCCTAGGGTACAAAGTACCTCTGATCTTTGAGGAGCCCATCAAAGTTCCCGGTAAATGTTTGAAGACATGTACTCTGGAGTACCCCCAGGGGTTTTCACCCTGAAATACCAAACCCATTCCACCAACATGAAGTGTCCTCCCATGGCTTGTCTGGCAACTGAGGGAATCCCTCTCATGGCCACGCCTCTATCACCATCCCCCCAGGCTCTCAGGCTATCTTAGACTCCCAGATATCATATGAACTACCTGACCGGACTTTCTTAGAGCTGTACTCCCCTCCTTTGCTGGGGCGTAATGAGCCTTACCTTTGTCCTGGAATTCTGGAGGTTTCCCACAAGGATCCTGTTCAATTACTAGTTGCCAACCTTACTGCGCTTCCTATGACTGTATCAAGAGGACAGGTTGTTGGTTATGCAAAGTTATTAAATGCTCCTGACGTCTTGTCTCTTCACCCTTTTGGAACGTTTCAAGACTTTAACCTACCCAAAGACAAGCCTTAAGTCCTATCTCTGTTCACAGCCCAAGACTTCCCTCAGTTGTCCCCATTACAACAGAAGGAGATGCTTGATTTACTAGACCAATTCTCAGACATCTTTGCTAGAGATAGTAATAATTAGGGGATAGCCAAAGGTTTGATTCATCAGATTGACACAGGAGATGCTCCCCCTTTTTGTGAAAAGCCATACTGCCATAGCCAAGTGGAAAATGTGCAGGTTTCTAAGGAGCTCAAACAACTGCTGGATGCTGAACTGCTAGCTCCCTCTCAGAGTCCCTGGGCTATTCCTCTGCTCATCTTAAAGAAAATGAAATGGAGGCCACCGGATTGTGATGGACTATTGGAGGTTGAATTCTCTAACCAAGAAAGATTCCTATTCCTTACCGCGTATTGATGACACTCTTTGACGCCTTGGAGGTTCTAAGTTTTTCTCTGCCATGGATTTGGCATCTGGTTACTGGCAAGTAGACCTCTCTCCTGAAGACTGTCAGAAGGCTGCACTCATCACATCAGAAGGATTGTTTGAGCCTACCTGCATGCCGCAAGGGCTCTGTAATGCCCCAGCAACTTTCCAGAGGGCCATGGACTCCATCCTGCATGACTTGAAGTTGTTGTGTGTCTTAGTCTATCTAGATGATATAAACGTCTTCAGCACAACTTTCACTGATCACCTAGCCCATCTTAAAGAGGTGTTCATAAAGATCCAAGAAGCTGGCCTCAAGTTAAAGCTCTCTAAGTGTGCTTTCTTCAAAGAACGCCTTGAATTCCTGGGCCATGAAGTAACCCAAACGGGAATTTGTCCAATGACCAAGAAGGTTGAAGCCATTGACAAAATGCTTCTGCCCACCAACCTCCAAGAAGTACAAGTCTTTATGGGTATGATGGGTTACTATAGACAATTCATTTCTTATTTTGCTGATACTAGCAAACCCCTGGTCCAACTGTTATGTAATGTTCCTTTCAAATGGACCGCCAGCCAACAGCAAGCCTTCAAGACTCTAAAGCAGAAACTCAAAGAAGCACCCATTTTAGTGTACCCCAATTACAATAAGGAATTCATCTTGTACACTGATGCTAGTGACCTTGCCATTGGGGCTATCTTGGCTCAGCTCAACAATGAAGGTGTGGACCATTCTTTAGCCTATACTTTCCATGTGCTGAATAAGCATGAGAAGAATTATAGTGTTACAGAGAAAGAATGCCTCACTGTGCTGCATGCAGTCAAAAATTCTGCCACTATGTATATGGTACCCATTTCACTGTTGTTACTGACCACGCTTTGCTCAGATGGTTACAGCAAATTAAGGAACCTGAAGGACGCTTAGCTAGATGGGTCCTCTGCCTACAAGGTTATGGCTTCACTGTGCTTCATTGCCCCGGGATTCAACATCAGAACGCCAATGGGTTGTCCCAAATGCCCATCCTTGCCCTACATCCTGCTGAGGCAGACCGCCTGTACAAGCTAATTGGCTACCCTTCTTTCTTGGAAAGCTAGACAGAGGAGATTCAACTTGCCCTGGCCAAATTTTCTGAGTACACCCTCATATGTGATACCAACTCTTCAAGAAGGTGCAGAGTCAATACCTACCATACGTGCGCCCCAGTCTTTGCCTCTCCTTGGTGTCACAAGCTCATAAAGAAACTGGCCATAGATGCATTGCCAAGACCTTTGACTGGCTTCAGGAGAATTACTTCTGGGAGAATCTTTGCCTGTTGATCCCTGATGTCATAGCTAGTTGCCATGACTGCTAACTTCAGAGGCCCCAAGCTGCTTCTCACAATTTCAAATTGGTCCCCCCTCATTATGCCTTTCACACTGTCAGCATTGAAGCTGTAGGCCCTCTCCCCTGCTCACGTTCCAGATGCTGCTTTATCTTGATTGCCGTTGACCACTTCAGCAAATAGGTAGAAGCTCGCCCTACTAAAGACATCACTGCTAAGACTACTGCTGCCTTCCTGCTGCAGGATGTTTTCTACTGCCATGGCTGTACTCAAGTGCTGTTGTCAGACAACAGAACCAACTTCAATGCCAAACTTGTAACCTTTGTTGTTGATGCTCTAGGAACTCACCAGTCCTTCTCTGCCCCCTATAATCCTTCCACTAATGGGGCAGTTGAGCATGCCAACTTGACACTGGTTTCTATCATGAGGATACTCACCTACTCTGAAGCTGCCAATTGTGATCTATACTTACCTGCTTCAATCTTTGCCTACCATCTGAGAAAGCATCAAGTCACAGAATACTCCCCCTTTGCCATGTTGTATGGGCGTTGTCAGGGATTCCTTCCCTAACTACCTTACTTTTATTGACAATCTTGGGAGAGAGATAATTACAAATCAACATCAGAACCCAGAGATTGAAGACACACAGTTTAAAAATAATACAACAAAGTCAACAATGCCAGGTAATTGTTTGGATACTTCTGAGACCTGGATTTGAACCCAGGACGCTGTAAATGAAGAGTTAGTTAAGACCAGGACATCCTATAACTTTGTTTTACCTTTTTATATTCAGCCTATTGAATTGAATTTTGCTTATGAGAAGCCTTTCAAATTTGAAAATGTTAATCAACTAGCAAACGTCACTTACCACTCAACTCATGATTGGCTGGATCCAGTAACCTGCTCTATTCACAACCTGCTCTCAATCCTAAAGGATATGGCTCTGTACATGAAATCAACCCATCTTCTGAGATTACACTGCTTAATTATCAACCACTTCTTGTATTTTTGTGGCTGATCCTGGTGAAACAATATGAACTTAAAGATTAATGTATTTTAAAATCTAGTCAGATATGCCACAAATCACAATCTTCATGTAAATCCTCTCACATCTCAAGAAACTCCTCTCATATTTTCTTCAGCCATGATTTTAAGCCTATTTAAAGGCCCAAACTTATTCATTTCAAATTGTTCCAACAATAAAGACTATTACTCTTCTAGCTACTCATCCAGTTTTGATAACACTCCTTTTCTGAAGCCATGAGAGGAATTCTCTTCCTATCTTGGTTTCTAGCCTACTTCTTGTCCAAGGTGTTCACCTTGGAAAATCCAACTCCAACAACAGACTGGTATAATTCCTCCCCAGATGATTCCCACCAGAATGAATCCCTTGCCAATGGATGATTCAAATATCCTTCTGGGCATTGGGGGCGGAAATTTCACTATGGTTGTTCATTTGCTCCCCCACCTACTGAACCTACTCTGGTTAGACCTTACGCCTCCTTTTACCTCTTGACGTATTTGGTGGGCTACTATCTACTAGGGAAATTCATTTCTATGTTTGGAAGGTTTGCCTATCTAGGACAACTTGGGCATCTTGCAATGGTCATGGTTCCTATCAGCTCAGTCATAGCAGGATTAAATGTAAGGGCCTTGGCCCATCAGCTCGGAAGTTTATTCCCTGCAAAGTGGGTCCCTGACAGGCGTGAAGCCACCACTCTGTTGCTCTTGGGGGTTCCCCTACTCTCCTCTGATAAGTCCATGAACCCTGACAACCACATCAAAGACTTTTTCAACCGCATCATTGATATACAGGCCACTGCCTACACTTCTGCATATAAGACTAAGATGCTCGAGCTCTCTCCTGACAACACTGAGCGCTCCCCCTTGCCTGAGTTTGATGTTGGTGATCATGTCCTGTACTACCAACACTGTGTGGGTGGGTGCGCACACAAGCTGGACTCCCTGTGGATTGGTACTTTTGAGGTGACTTTCAAACAAGGATCTGAGTACACTGTAAAGCTCCTCTCCAGTGGTCACCCTTTTGTTTGCATACACGCCAAGTTCCTTTGCAAGTATCACCCCCCTAAGGCCAATCTAGAGGGGGGCAATGTTGTGAATAACAGCATTCACCATGTTTCAATTTTGCCTTTGGTGGGCCATTTTGAAGACAAATCTCTTGCTTTTGCTTTTGACTCTTAAAATAAACTGGCTTGTCATGAATGACATCTCAATACTTTTATTGAAAACCCATGAGTTAAACCCTGGTTCCCAGAAGGCAGAACCAACCCTCCAGACCAGTCCAGGACCCATCAATCCATTAAAAGACAGGCTCAAATCAGTAAATCACTCTGAGTTCCGCCAGCCTACTACAAAGGACTCTTCAAAAACAACTCAAGTCACACAAAGTGGACAGGGGACCGCCAACTTGCTAAATAGCAACTTGAGTTAACAAGTTACTCCAAGACCTGCCAGTCTCCCAAGGACAATTCCCCAAATGGTCATCAGATTGATGCTAACCTGGAGCCACTAAAGACCCAAACCTATGCAGTGGTTACAGCTTGCCTTAAGGAGGTTAAACCAAACCCTATTCTCAACTCTGCCAATGACCTGCCAGCATGCCGCCCAGAAGGGTTAGTTTAATTGGACTACTCAGGTGACATAGTGAACAGTGGCAGCAAAAAAAGCATTGCCTTTCCAATTTGCCAGAACAGGCACATCCTGGATCTGCCGCCCTTGAGACCCCAAGCCAAGACCCACTTCCTGCCAGTACCTTGTCTGTGAGCCTGAACCCTGCAAAAATTGAAGGAGCAAAATCCCAGGGTATAAAAACCCTGGCGGTACAGTGAAGACCCCATTGCCATTTTTGATAATAAAGTTTTATGAGCCTTTGGTTCAAACAAATCTTACCCTATCTAGTCTTAGTGATCTTCCATCTTAAATCCAGTCAAGTAGACCACCAGGCCGCCGCCCTCTCCCAAGACCAACCTGCCAAATTGCCCCAGGCATTATACTGTCCCCCGGGAGCCCCCTTTGGACCTGTGCATTTTACTGAATACCCCCTAACCCGGCCTATTCAGAGTACAACTTGGAGACTATCCTCATTGCCAACCCCTTGGCCAGGACTAGAGAAACTGAATACATAGGATGCAAAGGAAAGTGGTACAAAAGGCCACCAAGATTGTTCAAAGGCAAGTACAATTATCTGCCTGCCTACTTTGTTCCTATGACTTCTCCCTTAACCCCACAACCAGACTGCCTGCTGGAACCTACCACCGCAGCTGAGACCACCTATACCCAACTTTTTGGAGTACTCTACATTACTTTGACAAGATTGGTAGATTCTGTGGTCCCCAACTCCGGACCCTGGTCCTTACTCAGGTGTTCTGTATCTTATATTATCAAGATAGCACCCATTCTATGGTGGGCCTTACCCACCGGCTCGGCCGCACCTCACCCTGAGCTGCCCAATGCCTCTACTTACAACTGGCTTCCTGGCATGGCTTCTGCTTCAGGAAATATGATTGTTTGGTTTCCTGACTCTGCGCAACTCACTTGCCCCACTCATGCTTGTGGCAAGTGCTCCTACTGTCCTGGTAGTGTTTTGTGGTATTCTCAACCACTATATATTCCATTTCTATATTCACCAATAAAATTAAGTTCTATTCACATTTTTGTCTTTGTGTCTTCTGTACTTCTGCGCCTCTCTCTAGCCACACCTAGCAGAGATTATTCATCCAGGGCTGCAAGGTAAACGCAATTGCCTTCCCTGTCATCTAACCAAGACTTAGTACAATCCAATCCTAAGGTTAGGATTTCCCGCTGTGTGTCTGTGCCGAGCCTCAGAACACGACATCTGGTGATGGTGTATAGTACCAGGTCTTCCAGGGGTACTTGGATCATTGGGCATTGATACACGTCCTTGGGTTGGTATTCATTGTTGGGCAAGTCAGGAGTTGCGTGGGGAGAGCTTGGCTTGCTTAGTGCTCTCCCCGGGCTTTTCCCTTATCTTGGTTGCCTTGGGTGGCGGTGACACAGAAATGGGTAAAATTTGATTGGCTGTTATTTCCATTCCCATTCCCATTCAAACCTGTGGGATTATGGTTGTTGTTGCTGTTGCCTCCAGGAGGTGGTTGAGAGGAGCGCCCGCTTGGATGGGAGTCCTTGGGTCTTTCTTATTTCCCAGTTTGTGCCTTGTGTAGAGCGTTGGATGTTTGTTGCACTTTTTCCGCTTTGCAGTACATGCTTTGCAGGTTGGTAACCTGGTCCAGGTTCACATGTCTCATCACATGCAACTTGAGAGCGTTGTAGTACATGAGGTGTGTCACTGGGGTGTCAAAGGCCATATTGGATGGGGCACAGAGACAGAGTTCCTTGTAGGCGCGGGTAAGTTCCTTCATGGTGCCTGTCTGGGTTAGGTTCTTTACTTGGCGTATGATCATGAGTGCTGTATCCTTAAGCCTAAATCTCGCCAAGAAGTCCTGTTTGAAGGTGTCCCAGTTCTTGTCAGTGTGCTCTTTGTGCCACTTGTCACATCAGGTGCCAGTGTCATGGGTCAGACAAATGGAAATTTCCACAATCCAAAATTGCTGTGGGCATTCCATCTGATCCAGCTTGCTTTGGGCGGACTGGATCCATGCAGCAGCATTGTTGTTGTTGGCCCCTGAAAAGGGCTCCAAGGCGGCGCTGCAAAGTCTTTGTGCAACATAGGCAGGCATAGTGGTTTTGTCAGCTGGTTGTGGCATTAAGGAGGGCGCCTGAAAGAACCCTTGGGCGGACAGGGCGTTGAAGGCGGGTAGCGGGATCACCGTGTTTTGGTAAAGAACAAAGCCATCAGGTATCTCAGTACCAGGAGTATACGGCGTCCAGTTGGGTGGGAGGCCAGACATAATTCTGTCAAAGATTTGTTGGCCTCGCGTGTGCGGGCAACAGGCAGAATTTTTTAAGATAAGGTAGGATGGAGAACCTACCTGTGCTACAATGTTGTAACTGTGCTGTTTTAGCAGAGTTACATGGGGAAAATATTTAGAAGATAGATAATAATCTTTATTGAGAGATAATGATTATATAGTTCATGTGAATCAATGGATAGCAGTAACATGATTGGTGATCACACGGCTAGATAGAAGAGGGGGTGGCTTGATCCTGCTAATGAGTCAAGCGCCAAATCAAGGTATCCACCGTGAAGGATCATCATCTGTTCATGTTGTTGGATTTGGTAATTTGAGTTGACTTCCTAGTCTGGCTTTGGGTGACCAGATAATCAGATTGCGGGTCACAAACCCACTTGGTTAGAACCTTGCTGGCAGCTCAAGCCTGCGGTTTCAACAGCTGCTAGAGTCTCCCCCCCTGAATACCAAGTAGGCAATCTAGTTCTCCACTACCATAATTGTACAGGTGGTAGAGCTCACAAGCTGGATTCCCTCTAGGTTGGGCCCTGTGAGGGTACCTTCAAGAAGGGCGTCAAGTACACTGTGAAGCTACTATTGTCTGACCGTCCCTTTTTCTGGTCTACTCCAAATTCCTTTGCAAGTATCAACTCCCTCTGTCCAATCTTGAGGGGGGAGATGTTGTAAATTGCGCTATTAATGCTATTTCAATTTGCCCTTTGAATATTGATAGTTGCAAAGATTTGACTGGTTTTACCTTGGAGTTTGGAAATTCTTTGCTTTCTGCAAATGGGTCTGGTTCAATATCCACTCATTCCGGATTATTGTACCTGTCTGTGGTTGATCCTGGTATGAACTCATCCCAGTGCAACCCCCTCAGCCACTCTGTCTTCCTATTGAGTGATCACTGCCTCTTATCAACTATTTAAAGTAGAATCATTACTCCTAATAAAGACAAGTTTATCCACATTTGTGTTGGCTTTTATAATCTTCAAGCTTTTCCTGTCCTTTCTGCCAAAAGAACTTTTACATCTTGTTTTCCAGGAAATTAAGGTATGTGCCCTTAATTTTGCCCTGAAGGCTAACCCAAGGCTAGCTTCAAACCTCAAATCTTTTGTAATAAAGATTTCCCGCTGTGTCCTCCAGGATGTCATCCTCTGGAGCCAATCACAACATACTGCATACCACCCCCAGAGCAACGGACAGACCAAGAGAGTGAACCAGGTCCTTGAACAGTACTTATAATGCTACGTTAACTCAAAACAGAACAATTGGGTAACCCACTTACCAATGGCTCAGTTTGCATACAACAACCAAGACCACATCTCCACTGGTAAGTCCCCCTTCAAAGCCAACTACAGATTCAACCCCACATGGGATGCCCCCCACAGAGGAAGCCAACCATCCCAAAGGATGAGACTGGGTTAGCAACATCCACACGTGCCAAGAAGATTGCGCCAAGAACCTGAGAAAAGCAATACAAGTATACAAAGATTTTGCTGACAAGAAACAAAGCCCTGGCCCCCCAAATGAAGTAGAAGACCTTGTGTATCTCAGCGCTAAGAACATCAAGACCACTTCCCCTTGTTCTAGCTTAAGCCCCTGTTGAACAGGTCCTTACAAAGTCTTACAATTTATTTGCACCATAGCATACCAACTAGAACTCCCCCCGGATGGAAGATTCATGACGTATTCCACCGCTCCCTGTTATTGAAAAAGAAAGGAACCTCTCTCCTTCACCAGACAGTGAGAACAGCTCCCCCACCCATCAAAATAGGAAGCTTCACAGAACACAAGGTCAGAGCCATCCTGGGACACAAACGCCAATACAAAAAACCTCACTTCCTGGTCAAATGGAAAGGATAACCCCACAAAGAGAATACTTGGGAACCTGAGTCCAACCTGGAGAATGCCGCCATCCTACTAAAGAAATATAAGTCTAGGAGTAAAGAGTTGTGCTCTGCAAGCTTGACTATGGTAGGGGATGATGTCAGGGGCCAAAGTGCCCTGGACAGTCAGCTGGCCTCTTTAGAGGTGATTAAACATGCAGCTTGGAAACCCCCACAAAGCACTTTCCAGGACAAAATACCCCCTTTCAACTAGTGAATGGCCCGGGATTTGAGAGGCACACAAGCCTCAAATCCCTAGCATTGAGCCTGTTATCAAATTTGGGCCACCTACCTATCAGGAAATGGCACATTGGGAGCACAATTTTTGATTGCGCAATTGGACAATTGATTCATTGCGGGAGCTAAAAATAACTGTAGAAACTCACCATGCTGCAAATTTTAAAAGGTTCATGTTATAGCAGCCAATGAGATCTCACTCTCTTGGCCAAGCACGCTAATTCTGGTTAAAATTGCAAATCCAACTCCAAATGATGCCATCAGTTCTCTGGTGGCACAAAAAGGCCATAGAATCATCAGTAAGTATAAGTAGTGAGGGGGAGAAGCCCTCTTCACTGTTGACATCTTAATAAAGCAAGTTTATGCCTAGAAATTATTATCTTATTGCAGAAATTGTCTATTTTTGCTCAAATTTAATTATTCTCTTTGCATCTATTTGTGAATCCACTACTCAATACAAACTTGCATACCCATATCCTCCCGGCCATACTCCTGTTGTCCTTGCCAAACCACCCTGCGCCCTTGACCTGGAGTATTTCCATCCCCATTACCTGGATCTACCACCAGTAATGAAGGATATTCCAACTGCCCCTCCTCTCCCTGATGCGCCTCCCACCCAGGACTTCAACAAGCTAGGGTTTGTCTACATAACAGTATTGGGGCTGGCCAACCAAGTTGGTCCCCATACTGGGAGTTGGCGCCCCTTAGCCACTGCTCCAAACTTCCTGGTCCTCATAGCGCCTATTGTGTACATGCCCTTCAGGCCCGGCCTGCCTCCCCTGTGGGAGTCCAGCCGGACTCTAGTATGGGCCGTGACACCCTGCCAAGGACCAAACAGACATTTTAGATAACTCTTGCTGCTATATCAGCATTATAATTCCACATAATTGTAAGAGAGGGGGGCTAGACTAACAAAGTCTGGCTCCCATCCTGGTGGGACCAACCACTAGGATGCCATCCAGTGCAAGACTGGGATAGCCGCTTTAAGGGGCCTCCCAAAGGAGACCGGATGTGAAAGGGGAGGGAAGTATGCATCCAAAGCCATGACCATGGCTCCAGTAAGTAACCATAGAGAGTGATCCCAAGTGACAAGGGCCTCTGTATTTGACTCAGGGATTTGGCGCAAGGGGGAAGGATTGACCAAGTCAGAAGAAGGAGTTTCAGTAGTCACAGGATCCAAAGGTGGCAACAACTCTTCAAGATGAGAAGACAACCAAGTGAAAAACCCATAGGATCCCAATTTGAAGAGAATCTGGGTGAGATGCTCAATTACATTTGTAAAATGACTAGGAATAAACTCATAAGATCAAGAAATCAAGGAAAGTTTGTCCTAAAGACTGGGTTTGAGGACCAGAACAAGAGGAAAATGGGCACCAGTATCCACACAGCCATCTTTTACCAAGGTGACAACATGATTCCAGCGGGTACCCTTCTTTTGCTAAGACTACTGGGCGGACAGACTTGGAACAATTTCCAACAAAAAACAATGGGCAGGCAGGCAGCTGGGAAGGCGGGCCAGGGAAGGCGGTTGGCGGGGACAATTAAGTGCTCGGGTAAATAACAGGGAATGATCCAAGTTATTGTTCTTGGAACAATTCCCAACAAAAAATAACGGGCAGACGGGCAGGCAGGCCAGAGAAAGCAGGAGGCAGGGACAACAGCAGGAGTTGGGATAAATACCTTTATTGTTAAAAAACTTTAAAATACAAAAGATTTGCAAAGTCAGGAGTTTATTCAACAATTGGAATTAGTAAGCAAGGGACCTGACGGCCCATGCTTCCATTTTATGAAAAGGGGTGGGGTGATAGGACAGGAGGGGTTATGAAAGGGGCTATCAGAGTGCAATCTAAAGGGGAGCCATTAAAGAGTACTAGCCAATCTTATCTTGGTTTGAGACCCAGAAAATAGGGGCTGCAGGGCCAGATGTAAGACTCAGCCCCTTTATTGGCTAGGAGCCTTCCAAGGACTCAGGGTGCACATTTCCCCTAATGCCTTCCTCTGATGTCTCCACTGGAGAGCTCTGGAACCCAATTGTTTTGGGCTGGGGGACTCCCGGGCTGGAGGAATTAGCTACCTGGGACACCTCTGGTTGTGGGTTTTGGTACCCAATTTCCCCGGGCCGCAGATTTGACCTTTCCAACTTCATGTGGCCCACATTTTTTGTTGGTTTGCTAATTTTTTCAGGACCAGGACAACAAGCAATCCAACTAAATTAATGTCTCTTCTGCTGTTGGAGGGGACTCCAAAGGGGAAATGAGAACTTTGGCCAGAAAGGTCAACACAAAGCGTTCATCTACCGTGTGAGCCAAGTCCTCCAGGTTTTGGAGGGGTTTTGCCTAGACGCAGGCCACCTTTTTTGATGGTCTGGGAAATACATCCTGATCTAGGGCCAAAGGTGGGCCACAGAACTTTACAATAATGGCCAAGATTAAACATATACTAAATAAAGCAAATGATAATTAGACCACCAGTTCCAATAGCAGAAACAAAAGTTCTGACAATGTGCATATCTCAAAGCATTTTTTAATAAAATTCATTGTTAACATGGTACTTTTCATTGTGATTTTATAAATGGCCTGATCTAGATTAAGGTTTAATTAACACTTATTACAAATATTGATACAGATTGAATTTTAAAGCTTGTATAGTTTCCTATTGATAATGATTATGTAAAATTAAAGTTGGATTTTGTGATTGA
Source organism: Entomophthora muscae (assembly GCA_014839935.2). Lineage (NCBI taxonomy): Eukaryota > Fungi > Entomophthoromycota > Entomophthoromycetes > Entomophthorales > Entomophthoraceae > Entomophthora > Entomophthora muscae. The sequence goes on from QTSX02005772.1 coordinate 66,750, forward strand.
TAATAATGCACAGGATTAATCAATCACTGTTTATTACCATTAATTGGCTGATTTTCTTTGCTGTGGCAATTGTGCGTTTTTTGATGTTTAGGCACTTGCATCTGATTGCTTGGTTTCCTACCCTATTGCCTATGTGATAGGATGGGAAACTAACCAATCATATGAAAGCGCCTAAACACCAGAAAATGCATAATTGCCACAGCAAAGAAAATCAGCCAATTAATGGTCCTTAACAGTGATTAATTAATCCAGTGTATTATTACTAACTCACTAAATCTGACTTTAATTTTAAAGAATCATCAATAGGTAAATAAAATAGCTATAAAATAAATTATGTATCAATATTTTTATTAGGTTTTAATTACATCCTAATATAGACATAGCCTAACTATAAAATCACAGTGAAAAATACCATGCTTACAATGAATTTTATTAAACAAAATTCATAAAGATGTGCACATAATGTGGAATTTATATGGCTAGCAATAAGACCTATTAAAGTTAACATTCAATAAAAAACTACAATTCAATGTGAGATATCAATAAAAAATCTATTTTGTCAAATAAAAATATTACACAATATAAAAAATAAAATACATGTACTAATTAAGATGATTAGTTTAGAGCAATTTTGCTATATTTCATGCTATACAATGCTACTTTTTGTATAATTGCAAATTATTTGTAGTGTTTTCAATAATTTTTAATAAAAATTATTCATTATCTATAGTTCCTGATTATGTGTTGATGGCAGTGATATAAAAGCTTTAGTTGGGATTTAATTCAAACAACATGTCTAACACATACAACTTTTTGAATGAATTGGAGATAGCCCTTCAGAAGGTGATTGAACTTGAATTAAATATCAGGAAAATAGTGACCCAACAACTAGGAAATGGGGGCAATCAATTATACAGGGAAATGAAGTTGCCTGGAACAACCTGGGAGCAATAATCAATGAAAAGCACAAGGAAATCTTTTTGAATCTACAAGGAAATATATTAGAAAATTTAAATTTCACAAGAGCATTATACAATTATTTTGAATTCTAGCAAAGCGCCTAGGGAAATAATCAGCAAATCAAATTAATCAAAGTAAATTAAGCTTCAAATGAAATGAACAGAAGTAGAAAAGAAAGAAACAGCAATTCAAAATGAAGGAAATAAAAATCAAAATAATGAAAGCAATGAAACAGAAATGGAAGTGAATAAAGAAGGAAATTAGGAAGAAATCAGATCAAGAACAAGAAGCAGAAGCGCTTCAAGAATGAACAAAACTTTATCAATGAATAAAATCAAGATGTTGCAGGAATTGCAAGAAATCAAAGGAAAAGCAAAAAAGGAAAATAATAATTGAACACCCAATGCTGATGAAGTTTTCCAAAGGGACACCTGTGGCTGAAGATACTGCAGGGGAAAGAATTGGTAAGTTTATTTATTTTTTACTTTCATCTACTTTAGTCACATCAAGGAATGGGGGGAAGTTGTTGAAGTGACAACATACGCACCAAGGGGTGTGCATGGGGGTTACCAATCCTTGGTAGCCCAATTCATTCAAAGGAACCCTGCGGAAATACAGTAGTTTTAAAATCTATGGCAACAACCAAAAATACCTCAGATTTAAACAAAAATGATTTCAGATTTGAACAAAATCCAACTATCAGGTTGAAATATACACTCTGTTAACAGGGATTTTTGGCGTTAATGGGCAAAATGGGTCAACATAGCAAAGAAGTGCTCATGCGCAAAGCAAAACTATTCAAAATACAATCCAAAATAGATTGATCCACAAAAAATGGTGTGAGTTGACTTTTGGTGTATATATGTTTACTATGTGAATTGGTGACAAAATACACCCAAGCGCCATGAGTCAAAACTCAACCCAAAACCAAAAACACAATAGAAACTCACTATGTAAACAAAATAACTCAAATGTTGTGTGCAATGGATTTTAATCATGAATGATACCACGGTATCTAAAATAAGACACACAATCTGAGACATAAATTTTAAAAATATTGTGTTGGGTGCTTAATTTGGCGTAAAATCTGAGGAAATGGGTGGAAATTATTTGGGGTATTCTAAAATAGGTGTGGTAAAACCAAAAACAACTAATTAAGAAATAAAACATCTATAATTGGGATATGGGGGTGGAAAATATTAATTAAATATTCATTTTTAGATAAAAGCAAAAATTTAAATTAGGGAATAACTTAATCAAAATTTATTTAATATCTCATTAAATTCTCAAAATGGAATAAACACAACAACAGAGTAACAATGCACTTGTTGTGCGCCGTGGTTGTGGTTGCCCCTACGGGTCAAAGAACAGAGTTAGTGTAATCCAAGTGCCTACTCAAGAAGGAGACAGGAGAGGAGAGTTCAATAGTGACCCTGAACTGACACAGCTGTTTCAAGGAGCACAAGCTGCTAGGGTGAAGAGCATCAACCCTTGGGTCCCCAAGCTGACCAAGAAGCCCATCAAGGTTACTACAACAAAAACAGTTAGAAACTTGGGAGGTAGAACTTACTTTGTATGTGTTCAACATTGTGTACCAGCAAGAGTTGGTCCCGTCAGCCATGCTGGAGAAGGTTAATCCTTTACTTGACACTAGCTATGAGCCTTATGTCAGTGATATTGACCAGGAAGAGGACAAGGAGCCTGAGTTCTACAGAACTGATATGGGACAGTTAGTGCTATAGAAAGTTGCAGCCTTCTACAACAAGGTACCCATGCCTTGCAAGCCAGTCCCTGAGCAGGATCCCAATTCAACTACTCCCACTAAGCTTGCTCAGAAGCGCATCCCAGATATCAAACACATCATCCTGCTTAAGCTAATGCGGGAATCTGGTGATTACAAGGCAGCCACAGCTCTTGTTGGGGTGGATCCCAAGTACGCCTCAAAGACATTCAACAAGTTCATCAATACTGGCTGAGTCCTTGCTGTAGAGAAATCCTTGCATGTGTCAACCATGCTCAACAAGGAGCACAACTAGGCAATCTGCCAGTGGATAACCCAGAACTGTCATCTTGAACTGGCAAATATACAGGCCATGGTCAAATCTACTTTTAGGGTTGAGGCCTCAATTTTTTTACTACCATCTGGTAAAGGGAATGTGGTTTTCATGAAAAAAACTTGGGGTATCCCCCTACAATAGAAACAGTCCCTCCAATGTTAAGACCCAGAAAAAATACACAGAGGTGCACACTGCTCTGAAAGCCAAGGGGACAGTCAAATTCTATTACATTGACAAATCAGCATTTGCCTCGTCAATGCACAATGGGTATGGGTATGTCCCCAAAGGCTCAAATAACGGGGTGGCTTGGCGTGCTGCAGTCTGCACCACAGCCTATTCAATGGTGGCTCTCCTTGGTCCAAAGGGTTTTGAGCTGTATCAAATGATATTGGGTTCTCACAATAGCCGTACCTTTCTATCATTCCTCCAATTAGTCCAGGAGCACCTGAGGCGCACAAGCCTGGGCTTCACCAACGTCATTGTGCTGGACAATGTTGGTCTCCACAAGGTGGCCAATATTCTTGAAGAATTCCCAATGATTGACACCAGCATTTCATTGGGCCCCTAGCAATTGGCCACATCAAATTTGCGCCTTCTTTTATTCCCTGCTTATTCATCCTTCCTAAATCCCATCAAAGAAGTTATTTGGGGGGTCAAGCAAGTTGTAAAGCAAGGGACCCCAACTAGGACCAAGGACCTATTTGATTTTCTGCAGGCCATAATCCACACCCTCCCAGCTGAGACTGTGGCCAAATTCTATGGCCACACTGATTTGTTCATCCCGCTTGCCTTGCCAAACAGCCAATCAATTAAAGGCTTAACATGTCCAACTTTTTTTTATATTCTATAATTTATAAGTTAAGATTTATTAATTATCATTTTATATTTAGAAGCTTCCAAGCCTGCAATCACATTCAGCAGAACAATTAATGAAAGTTTTTAATGTATTTATTTTATATTGATTTTTTATTATGATATCTGAGGCTATTCCACACACTTTATACTGGATTACACAAATAAATTTATATCACTCTTAATAAATAAATATAAAAATGAAATTAAAAAATAAATGGTTAATGTACAACTTAGAGGGGAATTTTATTGATGTATATTATTTTGCTTTTTGAAAACATTCTCTGGGATTTATTTTGAAAAACTTGTTTTGCTAAAATAATAATTAACAAAATTAAATATAAAAAATTAATGATTAAAATTCAAATGTGTAATGATATTTTTATTAGGTGTGCCTATAGTGAGTCCTTTGGTATGTACCCACCTGGAAATGGAGGTGGTTCACAATCTCCACCGTCACACCAAAGACAGTGAACACACCCTGATTAAAATATTCAGGGCGGCTAGTAAAAGGGAGTATGGTGAAAAGGAGTAAAGCAGCAGCTTCACTGGTGGGGCTTCAGAACCGTAAATCCCAGCCAGGACCAGGGTGTCTTGGATCACATGGTCAACTGAGTTGTACCCAGGAGGCCTTCTTATTGTCCAGGAAGAACTGGGCCTTGTTTATCCCAAGAAGGACTCTGTCTAGGTCCTCCACGCTGTCTCCTATTCCAAAGTAGAAGAGACACCTAAGGTAAACAACGAGGTGAAGCCTTTGCCTAGCAAAGGCTTCAATGAACTTGTACAGCTTATTGTATACTGTGTTATTTTCTTTTCACATTTGGTTTTAGAAAAGGTCAGCTCCATGGCTGCAGGAAGCCCTGTCTCATTGGCGCTCCAGGCCAACCCAAAGTTGGCAAGGAGGATTTTTGTCTTCTTTATGGCTGTTGCAGACGCAACAGCCAATTTCAACACCTTGTGCCCAAAGTTCTCCAACAGGTAAGAGAGTGTATGCTCTACCAGAAAGCAAAAGCAAGCAGCTGCATGGGCCTGGCCCGTCTCCAGTATATTCTTGAATGATAGTGTTGCCAGGAAGTCACAAACAAGCTCAATGGAGTTTACAGAGTAAACTCCACTGAGAACCACTGGGTCCAGGCGGACCAGTTGGGCATCCTTGTAGGCATTAACTGCCCACTCAGATGCCCCCTCAGAATGTGTCAGCCCAGCTAGCATGTCTCTTGTCATTAGGAAGGACCTGTGGATTCTGTCTTCAAGCTCCTTCACAATGGGGGGACAGAAACAGCTGCTTAGCCACATGATTGGCGTAGTTGGCATAGAATGTGGCAGGGACAAATGGGACCAGGACCCGACGGATTTCACTGTCTATGTTTTCTAAAAAAATAGGTAAATATTTAAAAAAATTTATTAACTTTATTTTTTATGTTACCTTTGTGTGTATCCTCTTTGCCAACAGTATTGGCAGTCTTAGCCATTCTTGGTGCAAGCAATTTCACTGGCAACTTCTTTATCCTTGGTTTGGGCTTGCTTGGCTGGTTTAAGGTGGGCATACATTTCAGGGTTGTCAAACCAGAAGGTCAGCACAGAAAGATTGTACACCTTAAACTGGAGGCCCTCAACCACAGTCTTCTGAATGTTTAGTAGCTTTCAATTGTCTTCTCAGGGGTGCCTGGTATTTTGGTCATAAGGGCCTTTGCAGACACCTTGTCTATTTTGTCTCCTTCAAGGACAGCAGAATTAACTCTTGCTTTGACCTTGCGGTCAATTTTTTTGATCTATGCAATTGCAGAGTCAAGGTCCTTAAAAAGCTTCTTCAATTCTCTCATTGATTTTTTACTAACCTTTCCATATGTTTTTATAGCTTTCATCCCAATAAAATTTGTATTATTCTGATACTATTGCCTCTTTTTTATCCCTGTTTGTTTTTACATTAATACAATATCCCATTTTTTACCCATTGTGTATATGTTTTATGCTCAACTCAATATGTGTTGTTTGCTTTGTGTCAACATTGTCCTTTAATTGCCATATTATTTTTAGCACTTTGCACAGCCCCTTGTGAAAATATTAACAACAATTTGGTGATCAACTAAATTCAAATTGGAAAATTATAGGTTAATTGTGGTTAGATAAAGTTGTTACTGATCTGAATTCAAAACTTTAATGATAAAATTTAAGCCAATCAGGAGCTGAGTGATAAATTAATTATTGTGACATAAAGGGTCACCTAATAATTCTTTGATGCATGTGCACTAGTTAATCTGTTTGGCTGGTTGATTTGCCATTGATTGTCATTGCCATTGTGGCAAGTTGTTGATGGACTAGTGCTAACCCAGCAGCTGATTGGGCACTAGTCCATCAACAACTTGCTACAGCAACAATGGTGCACAACAGCAAAACAACCAGCCAATCATATTTTTTAGCGCATGTGCATCAAAAAATTATTGGGTGACCCTTTATGTCACAACAATCACTTTTCACTTGGCTCCTGATTGACTTAAAGTTTATCATTAAGGTTTTGAATTCAGATCAGTAACAACTTTATCTAACTACAATTAACCTATAATTTTCTAATTTGAATTTTGACAATCACCAACTTGTTGTTATTATTTTCACGAGGGGCTGTGTTTGGTTGCTAAAAATAACTGTATTCTGGATCTAGATACATGGTATAGTAAATATATGATTTTATAGAAAAAAAGCTGAACATAAAGAATAAAACCAACTTTAAACAAAGAGAACATGAACAATTAGAATTCAAAATAAAGATAATATAAATAGAAAATGTTTGGAGACAGGGGGTTTATAGGGGTGAGGAGAGTGATGCCTAGTAGGCAGAATAGCGCAGGAAGGAAGACAAAGAGGCAGTGCTGGCCTGGGGGGTCTGGGATTAGGTAGGTGGGGCTGGAAGATGGGAGTAGTGGTGGCAGGGGTAGGGGTAGGAGGATTTTACATGATGGCTGCCATATACAACTTGTCATATTACTCATCTGTCATTGGCTTGATTGGCTGGTAGGTGGCTGTGGCACAGGATGGGAGGTGCTTATCCTTGTGTGATTGGTTGCCCATGTTCACGTAGAAAACCATTTGGGCAAACAAGTCAGCCACTATTTGGTGACTAAGGAAAGAATTATGGTCAAGGAACCCAAGATAGAGGTCATTGAAAGCCCAAGGGCGGCGCTGCTGGAGTGTATCTCCAATGTTGAAGAACACAGCATCAGCTAGATGGATGTCTGCATGACCAGCGGGGTACACAGAGGCCTGGTGCCCGGTTCCTGGATGGCCTCAAGTGCAGTGAAGCCACCCTCCATCTGATGGCTCAAGAAAACCTGGTGCTTGGAATTCAAGCTATCCAAGGAGTTGAGTAATCCACCAAGGATGTGGCTGTACTTGTAGCCATTAGTGAAATCTGGGTTTTTCTGATAGTAAACAAAACCCTTGGCTGAAACAGCCAGAAACGCACCAATGAATGTTCCCTTCTTGACCTTCTTCCTCCCTTTTTGGGTAGCGGCTCTTCCTTGGGTGCCAAAATTGTCAAAAGCTACTGATAGCTTATAATAAGAGATAAACATGATGTCATCTGACAAAATTTTCAGGCATCAGAGCAGGATGGATTTGATGGCAGGATCATACAGGAGTCCTCAGCGCCAACCCATTGGTTGCCAGCAAAATTGATAAGAATCTGTATTGAAGCCACCTTTCCATGCATCCAGAGCTGCACCATGTGCTCAGACACCCAAATGCCATGGTGTGCAAGTTGCTTCCAGACCTGAGTCAAGGAAAGTTTGGGGTCCCGCTGGAGGAGGTCAAGCATGATTGGGTAGGCTTCTGTGATTTGGGACTTAGGGGCCTTTTTGGGCTTCTTGGCCATCCCAATCAGATTCCCTCTATTCATCAGGTTGTTGAATTCCTGCATGACAGTAGCTTAGGTAAATTGCAACTGGGCGGCAATCTGTTCCCAGGACAGACCCTGCAGGCTCAGTGCCACAATTTCCTGAAGAATTTGGGCAGTGATGATTCGTTGCTTGGGGCGCTGGGCCGGGAAAGATGAAGCCTGATTGGTTGTAGGGGGGCAGGTTGGCTAGTGGCAGGAAGTTGTTTCAAATCAAGGTTGCCATCCTGATTGGTTGGTTGGTGGGCAGTTTGTGCGGGGGTGGGTGAGGGAGCGGGGGCAGCACTAGACGCAAAGTGACTATTGAACAAGTCAAAGCCATATGGATTGGGGGACAGTAACAGGTCAGCTTCCTTGTTACCCACCTCAAAGGCTTGGGTATAAACAGGTGCCTCCACGTTCTGAGCCTTGCCTCCATTGAAGCTGGCTTGGCTGCTGGCGCTGTCAAAGATATTGCTGTTAAAAATCATTGTAAAAAACCTAGGATAAAATCACTAAAAGTAGAAATTTAAAATTTTGTGATTTTTTTTATTATTATCACCATTCCATATTTGGAAGATTCTCAAAACCATTATACACAAATAAGGATCCATGAAAATGAATAAAATGCCTCTTTTCCTAAATTGGATAGCTGTTGATTGGCTGTAAAACTGTTATACTTCTAATTTTAGGTTGCTCATACTACACATCTTGTGTGACTTCATTTTGTTTTGTGTTTCTATGTTCGCTTCTAGATTGCTCAAATTTTGTTTCATTTTAGTCCTTCTGTTGGTGCCTTATATGAATCCTGATTGGATTATAATATACTCTGAAACAGCATCCATTCATCTCACTTGTTGTGTCAGTTCATTTTGTTTGTGGTTTGAACAACAGCGCTTGATATTAGCTATAATTTTGTATAATGGGCTAATGAAATTTTGTTTTTGGTTTGACAGTTCATTTATTAACCAAAAATATTTGAATTATTTGAATCTTGAATCTTGCGCAACTTGGATTTTGTTCAAATCTAAAATCATTTTGTTTAAATATGAGATATTTTTGGTTGTTGCCATAGCTTTAAAACTACTGTATAATAGTAATATATAGTCAGGTAGTATATAATAATGCAGTAGTTTTATATATTGAAGCCATTTAATATTAAGATTTGATTTATAAACTTGTTTATTTAGTTGATTGTCAAGTATGGTTTCATATAATACATACATAAACAACATGAGCTCTATTTACCTGCCTCAAACTATCTTCTCTACTTCTGTTTTAAACAATTGATTGTTTAGAGCTTGAACTAATTTTCCCTTTTATATGATTTGATAAATAGATTTTTCTGTTTAAACTTCTTCATAAGTAATAATTAGTAATATATAAATGAGAATCATTGGTTTTTGTGCTGTGTGGTTATAGTGGCACTGAATCAAAAGGATAATGCAATGACTCATAAGGTCCAATTTGTGGCTTTGAAAAATAACAGCCATTGAGCTAAAAAAGGGTTCAAATTTATTTAAATAAAACTAATGCATTTTTTCTTATTTAATTTATTTATTTTTTTAGCTCTACAGTCAATAAAACATTTGGTGCATTAGAATAAAATATGTTTCCCTATATCTAATATAAATAACTTTATGTCCATAATACAACTCAGTGTCAAGTCATTATATATAAATAATATTTTCCAAGTCCTAATAAAGGTAAAATAAATAAAAATAAAACAAATAAAACCCATAGCACCTATTTATCTGATTGGCTTGGAGGCAAGGGCTTTTGGAAGGAATGATTTGGAGTGCTCATAAAAAGCTGCCACCATATCTGGTGGCATTGTGAATTGACTGACCTCAAGAATGTTGAAAAGATTTTTGGTGTCTTGAGGGAGCCTTTCTTCACCTTATTTTTTATCCAACCAAGCACCTCCTTGATTGGATTCAGAAATGAAGAATATGGTGGGAGGAAGAGAAGTCTCATTGGACAGTCAGCAAGCTGGTGGCTGGAGGTGTGGCTATTTTTATCAATGGGTGATAACTTGGACACAACCAGATCCACTTTGTGGAGACTGACATTATCAAGCACAACAATGTTAGTTGTGCCCCAGTAAATAATACAAAGGTACTCCTTGACGGTTTAGAGAAAATCAAGAAATGTCCTGCTATTATGGGAACCCTTGATCATCTGATACTGGTCTAACCCACAGGGATCAAGAAGTGCTACCATGAAATATGTTTGTGAGCAGACAGCTGCACAATGTGCTACATCATTATACCCCTTCTTGACCCTCCCATGCCTAGATCTGAGCATGGAGGAAAACAACAATTCATCTATATAGAAGAACTGTACATTGCCAGTCTGCTTTAGAGCCAGATAGGTCTCAAAATAAATGTGGTAATTCTCAATGGTCTTCTCACAGTTTCTGTTGTACAGAGAAATCCCCAGTACTTTTCAAGAGAAGCCCAAATCAACTATGTTTTTTAGATGAGTGTTTTGGAGCCAGAAAGCCCAAACTCTGGGGCCAGCATTGATTGGACAGCAAGTGAATCCAGGTGGCAGCTCTTGGATACCCACTGCTTGATTGCATCAATGTGCATGGGTTGTAGTAGTTTTGGCTGCCACTTAGCCTTGGCAGATTCTGAAATTTGACCAGTGTTGCCATAATTTTTGATGTTGCCAATATATCTGGATGTGACACCAAATTGGGATAAAATATCCTGAACTGCCATTCACCTGTTCAATAAGTTGAGGAGAGCTTCATGCTCACTATTCCTCAACCAACACCAGCCCTTGGAGGGTACCGCAGCACCCTGGCCATCAGGCTCAGCACAAGGGATGGGGGCCTTTGTGTAGAAGGTGGGATCACTCTTGCTTGTGGTGGTGCCTTCAATGGTGGAATACATCACAGGTGCATATGGCTCAACAGTGGTAGCCAGTGGCTCATATGAGGTGTTAAAAATGCAGGAGCATGAAGTGATGACTCTTAGATCCAGAGTGCAGGGCCAAGTGACAACTGGGTACATAGTGGAGGTGTATGAAACTCATTATTCCCAATGACCTTTGTATGTGAGACTTTGTTAAAAGCCTTGAGTGCTTCTTTCTGAAATTCAGGCTGTGTGATCTGGCTTGGGACACAGGAGGTAGTTGACTGGTAATGATGCCTTGAGAGGCCTGTGTGTCTGCATCACTTCCCTTGAGTTCTGTTCTGGGTCTATTATTGGACCCTCTAGGACGCCCTTTTAGATAGGCTACCCCACAGGCTGGTGTGGTAGCTGGTTAAGAATGTGATTGTCTGTCCATAAAAATAAAATAAAAAATATTTTTAGATTAAATATATATTTATTTAGATTTTTGGTCTAGTTGTGAGTAGTTATTTTCTCTTAATTTAGCCTTGAATAGTAACAGAATTTTTATATCTGTGATTTGAAGTGTATAATAATGTATACTTTCTGGGTTTGGATACTTTTAAAGTTTAATCACCTTTTATGTCTAAACATGGCTATTTAGATTGGATTTTGAGTTTGAATTTAGTTGTGGTGAAGCTTCTTTATTTGGGTTGTTGTTTCCTAGTGTGCTTACTTTATATTAAATTTGGATTCCAGCTCCTGCAACTATTATTTGAGCTTACTAGTGGTATTTAAAAGTGATTTGAAATCTGGTTCATGGATTTGACAATCCCAAAATTTCAAAAAACATAGTAAACTTAATGAAAACAATTGATGGATTTGAATGCTTCAAATCTGATTCCAGTTAATTCATTTTGTCCATTGGAAATATGCAGTTTGACTTGAATTTTCAAATTTTCTATGAGGTTTCAAATTTTTAAAAATTCAAATAAAAATACAAAAAAATCAATTTAATTAAAAAAGGCCATCCCACAAAAGTGATTCAAAATTTGGACCAAGGATTTGACAATCCCGCGTTTTTATGTTTAGCTTCTGAATTTACAGTATGAGCGCTAGACATTGTAGGCCCCATGCCCAGAAAGGGCAACAACAAGAATTATGATATCAGCACTATTGACTTTGCTACCAGGTGGCCAGTGGCATAGGACATCAAGGCCCACACAGGAAATAATGCTAGACTATTCACAGACAGAAAGATAATAAGCAAGTTTGGAAAACCAGAACTACTGATCACAGACAGCGGCAAAGAACTCATATCTGACAACACCAAAGTACATCTTTCAAACCAGGGTGTGAAGCCTAAAGTAACCACTCATGGACACTGTAAGAAAATCTGCAGACTGTGGTATTTTATCATCCTCCAGATATATCCTAAATCTTTTAACATTAGAAAGTAAAGAGAACCTGTGACTTTGGCGTAACCTGCGGCCCAGGATTTTTTGTTGTCTGCAGAAGTAGCAAGTCTGGATGGGCACAAAGCCCAAAGGAATTGGGACAATTCTTCTTACTTCTGGATATAGATTCATAGTTGTTGTCTCTATATTTTACTATAGATAATTATACTGTATGATAACAGTATCATCTTTTTCTCTACTAATAAAGCCTAAGAGAGGATCACATTAAGGAAATAGGACTTGGATCAATCAAGTCAATACAGAATCAACAGTCCTTTATAATATTTGACTGGCTTTAAGGCAGCCTGCCCGCATTTTATCCAAGTTATCTCACAACTCTAGGAAGAGAATAAAGTAGCATTAGGTCAACACAGCAGGAGGCCCAGCCTTTTATGGGTAGATTTTGAGGAAGCTTGCTTGACAGCTTCCTTGGCTTACTGTGTTTGTTCTAGACACATCACACAGCTAAATCTCTTTTCAGCTGCCTTCCTGGGCTGCTATCTAGGGTTAGCTAGCCAGCAGTTGGCTACTAGTTCACAATATGATTGTTATACTTAATCAAAGCTACTCTAATACAATAGGCTTCAGGCCTTTTATATTAGAGTGTTTGGCCTGGCGGCCCAGTCCATGTTGGACTCTGCTAGACATAATTCAGATGACAGTCCTTATTATGGTCCTCTTGTTCTAGGATATAATTAAAGTTTAGAATAGTAATTATTATGAGGTGCATTTTGAGGTGCTTTCAGACAGGAACTAGTTAATGAACAGTAATTTCATGTTTCATTTATTAATTAAAATGCATGGATTTGTTGATGCCAGGATATGATTTGTTTGTTGATTCATTGATTGGCATCTTGCAACCTGCGTTATTTTGTTGAAGCTATTCCTAAGAGCAATTGACATCTGGCCTGCAACAATTGGTTGAATCTAATAATTAGTCAATATCCAGGAATCCTGAAAAACACTCACACAATAATGGCATAGTAAAGCAATTAAACAGCAGCTTAGTACAAGCCCTTGCCAAACTCACTGCCAGGGCGCCTGAGGACTGGCCCAAAAAGCTAGCAACTGATATCCTTGTATGCCAAGCCCAAGTAAACAGATCCACTGAAAAGAGTCTATTTGAACTAGTTTATAACACACAAACAAATAAAGTCCAGGCCCTTGCAGGGCACAAGTTAATAATGCCCAAACAAGTTCCACCCAGATCTGACTCTCAAGTCCTTCAAGACAATATTGACCAATCAATCAGGGAAGAGAAACACATATAAGATATGGTTATTGCTCTGAAAGATAGACATGAAGTAGAAGATAAGGTCTGGGTAAAAAACACAGAAAAGAGCAAATACAACCTAAGAAAGTAGGCCATGTCATTGTCCTAAAGATAAATGACAACAATAATTACCTGGTACAAGGACAGGGCAAGTGTAAACAGGACAAGGTCCTATATCACAATAGGCTTCAACCATGCAAGGACTGCCAGAAGCAACACAATACCATCATCCTAGCAACCAAGAAGCAGCTGGTAGAGTATGGAGCCTGCGCATCAAACAACCTTCCTACAGACCTTTTAGCAGAGGAAGCCATCCTCCAGCTGGGGGGTGTCAAAACAATGGGGTCAACCCCCTTTCCTGGCAAATTTCCGCAGAAGAGACCCTGTATCACTCAGGTTGACTTCCCCACCAATTGAAGCCAAATGCAGAAGTCAACTGGATTCCCCCAATAAGGCAACAAGAACCATGTCAATTCTAACCCAGTGGGAAACTTGATTTATTGTTTAGCTTATTACCAGGATCAAGCCACATTGCTGCTCAATCCAATTGAGTGATTGCCTTAATCTTGTTCCCTTTAATGATTTGCAAATATATAATCTCACACATCCCAATAAAGATATTATCTAATTTTCAATTATTTTTCCCTTGTAACTCTGCTAATACAGCACAGTTACACCAGTACTGAGTATCAATAATGACCAACTCACTTTTAAATAAAATCTCCATTTTAAAAGCCCAAAAAATTCTTAATAAAACAGGAGAATTATTTTTCATTTGTAGTTTTAGTATGGGTTGAATTTTACTAAAAAAATATGAGCAGATCTTTGATTGATATAGCTGGGAAGCTGTATTTTAAATTTAATACCCAAGTTCCCTAAATAAAATCTATTGGATTAACTGTTGGTATTTTACTTTCTTCCTTTTGGGGCTTGCTTTTGATAAAAATAAAGTTAAGTTAAATGCTGTTTGGTTTTGTTTGCCATGTGCAATTTTTATGCACTTTTTATTTGATAATTATGTGTTCTTAGTATTCACTTTTGAAACAAATAATATATATCCAAGTGCCATTTGAAATATGAAATATATGTGTGAAAGTTTTCAATGTTCTGACTTTTGGGTGTGTATCATTGACTTTGAATATGGTCATGTTTTTGCTGGTGTTTGATGTGTCACATTAAAAATATTATTGGCTCTTTGCCCACTGATGCTACTTAATAAACCCACAACATATATATTATGCTTGATATTAGTTTTCTCTAATCTGACTTTGGTTTGTTCATTATAACATCTCTGAAAATTACAGTATGATTGCCTGTTCTAGAAGCTCACTAAGCCTAGCTTGTAGTTCATGATTGGCAATACTTTTTAGGTTTGTTATAAGTAATACTTTAGTTTATTATTATCAGGAATATTCCTGACAACAACATTCCAAAAGACAACATTCCAGTCATAATTGGGGCTAAAACTCAAGAAAAATATTTGCAGCAGCCTCTCTGATTGGGGACACTGCTGCAGAACAAAAAGTTGGAAAAAAAGAATTAAATAATTTAATTTCTCAATTTTTGGCTTTTATAGCCCAACTGCAACTGGCCATCAGCCCTCTGCAGGCCGCATGCCCAGCCTTCCAGCTGGCAACTGGCAGCACGTCCCCCACAGCGGGGCTGTCCACCCCTGTCAAATGGGAAAATTTACAAAACTGGAAATCAAAAAATAAAATTTACCCAACACCCAATTTGGGGGGAACTGCTGCCCAAATTGGGAATTTATCAGATCTGGATGGGGCTGACAGGCTGCCCTGCAATCCAATCAATGCAGTAATTGCAAAAACTGAATTTGGATGCATGAAAGCATCCAAATAATAACCAAACCAATGCCAGCCAGGAATTGGAAATTCATTGCCTGAAAAACCCCTCCAATGCCACTCCCAAAAGGGAATCTCAGACAGCACCAATTGTTTGTGGCTCCCTGTACAATTTTTTCACTATTCATGCCTCACCAAGGCTGATAGTATATAATAAAGCTCATTTACTTGATGATAATTTGTGCTATCATTGAGTGAATTAACCCTCAATAATATCACATAACTCAATCAGACTTTAAACAACAGAAAGTCTAAAACACTAAGCCTTTTCTGCCCTTCCCCAGGACTAAGAAGATGAACCACCTTATCTTCTCAGCTGTACTCACAGCTTGTCTTGGGATTGGAGGCCACCAACAACAATTTCAACTGCACAGGTCATTCCACAACCCATCTGACAAGTATTATTATGAGGAGCCAGTACAGTTAAACTCCTCTAACTAGTACTCTTGGCCCCCTTGGTTTTGCCCCAATCAACTCAGTCCATAGCAATCTATACCTTGGTTTACTATGCCTTTACATATTTGCCAGTAATTTCAGCCAATTTAACGTTCACACAAAGGTGTTTTGATGGGTAATGATAGTTTACCCAATTGTAGTATCACTTACTGGGTTCTAAGTGGCAAACTTGGGACCTTACCTAGCTAAAATACCCCCCCCCAGTTATTGGGTATTTACAATTATTTGTTTAATTTGGTAATATTATTTTTAGTGAAATGTAATTATTCTGAGACAGGTAAGGATGTGCATTTTGCACATAGTACACCACAATTGACTAAGAGATTCAGCAGCTCAAGCTCTTGAAAGAAAAATTGTATTATATTGAGGCAATCATATGTCATACTTATAAAAGCACTAAGCTGGTAATTATATATCTTAAGTAAAGTGGATTAAACATGAGAAAATAGCAATTGTAAACTTTTAAATAATTTTAGGCTTCTTCAATTTTATTGAGCCTGCATAAGCCATTGAGCTGGCAATGAAAAGTCTTGCAAATTATGAAATAGAGCAGCTAGACTTAAAGCTCAAAAGAATGATAAAACCACCCACTTTCAATTTCTTTAGGCTTCAGCTTTCCGCCAAATTCCTTAACAGCAGATCCAACATACTCAAGATAAGCCATAAGGGTTCTATCCTCATGTGAGCCCTTATTTGTTCCTAAAGAGGCTAAGAGTCCCTCCTCAGACATGTATGGAATTTCATCAGTAAACATAGCAAGTATTGCTACAATATTCAGAACACACACAGGCTTGTATTTTACCTGTAGCTGTAACTGCTGACAATCCTGATATTGTAGACAGAGAGGACACCCAAGTACCAATCTCCTCCTTGTGCTTAATGCAAAAGACATCATCAGCTTTCTTGGCTAATCAAAATAAGCATACATCAAAAAGAAATCAAACTACCTTTTTGGAAACCATTTAAGGCATTTTTGACAGAATAAAATATTTCTTTGGTTGCCTTCTGAACCTTTATATCTTCGTTGCTTTTAACCAACGCTAATACTGAAGGCTTAAAGGTACCACGCTAAAAATCAATATTGAGTCTTAGAAAACTTACCAAATATCTCCAAGAGGTTACCAACCATAAAGTGGAAACATCAAGTCCATTTTCAAAATCTACTTGACCGTTATTTCCAAATAAGCTGTCATCAAGACTCTCCAAAATCTTTTTTTGGGGAGCTGACAGTCCTTGTTTTAAAAGTTTTGCTTGAACTTTGTTAGAAAGCGAAATTTGTTGAGAGCTAAAGCTTTGCTCTTGGATTGAGAGGCCTTCTTTATATTTTGAAGCCCACTTAGCAATATCTTTGATAGTAGGCAAGGGCTCTAGCTCAAATTTAATAGATCCTTTTTTACGATGAGCTCTGCCATTTTCCAGGGTAGAGGCCGGGGTGCTGTTTGGCTTTAGAGTATTTTTATGTGAGCTTGTCTCGGATTTGGATTTAGCTTTTCAGAAAATCAATATTTAAAAAAGATTTAATACTTACCTTCTTTAATCGAAATAGTTTCTGCTGGATCTTTTGCTTTAGAAGAAAGCGCTTTCTCATTATTTCCTGCTTTAAGTTTCTTTGATACAGTTTTTGTTGGAGTGGGTGCATGTATAGTTTCTTCGGAAATTGCATCAGAATCAACGGAAGCCTGTTCAGACTTCGAATTATCACTTTCTGTAACCGATGGTTTTACTTTAGTAGGAGTTTTTGTGGTCGGTTTCCTTTTTTTTAAATCTACACTTTTTAGTGTCTTGGGAGCTGACTCTTCAGAGACCAGAGTCGCCTCCTCGTTTTGAGGAATAGCTTTTTCTTGGGCCTTTGAAGGCCTTCCTCTTTTCTGGGTGTCGCAACTTTAGATGTCAAACTAGATTCTAGTATCTCAAGAGATGACTCTTCAGAGACCAGAGTCACCTCCTTTTTTTGAGGAACAGCTTTTTCTTGGGCCTTTGAGGGGATGGCTACAGATGCTTTGGGGTTTACTGGTGTAGCTTCAGACTTTGAAGGTCTTCCTCTTTTTCCGGGTGTTGCAACTTTAGATGTCAAACTAGATTCTATTATCTCAAGAGATGACTCTTCAGAGACTAGAGTTGCCTCCTCTTTTTGAGGAATAGCTTTCCCTTGGGCCTTTGCAGGTCTTCCTCTTTTTCTGGGTGTCGCAACTTTAGATGTCATACTGGAAAGTAAAGGAAAGTTTACAATCCAAATATCCTGAAAACTCCAGGTTACACAGGGTTGAATATTTCAATGTATACAGTATAAATGTCAAGAAAATCACGATTGAGTGGGCTCGTTCTGTAAGTTATTCTGTATTCCAATCTCGTTTCAAGATGGCTAAAAATAGATTTGGAACTGTTGAAAATTTGGCTCGAAATTTTGGATGACGTGTACGCTTGTGTGCTGGGTTCGAAATTCGGGTCAGTTATCGGATTGCTGATCCGTGATGAAAGCCAGCCAACTTTTAATTCCAGTTTAGATCCTTCTCCCCTTATCCCAGATAAACATTTCAAGTATTTAATTAAAATTCTTAGCTTTTTTCATGTGATGTATGTTACTATATAATTAGTTTGATTTGATATTCCCCTCTGCTTATGTTGCAAATTAACTACTTATAGTTCAGTATTTGGAGTTAGGGGAAGGCAGAAAGGGGATTTGTGATAAGAGTATATTTATTGGGAAGATTGAGTGTGATGAACATAATTGGAGATATTTTTCAGGTGTGGGCTGATGTTAACTGATAAAAAGGTTAGTTGCCTAATCAATGTAAATTAGTGTTGTTATGATTGTTACCCTGCAATGATGACAGGTGTTTTGCTAACTATGATGGTTGGTGTTTGCTCTTTATACCTTTTGATTGCTAATAAGAGGGACACCTATTAGTACTGTGCAAGGTTAAAGATGTGCCCTGGGAAGAATATGCCAAGTGGTGTTGAAATTCTAAGACCAACTGGGGCTATAATACAGTTGGGTGTAATGCCCTGTCCCTAAGGACAAGCATTTTAACACTTTACTTTAAATTTATTAATATTTTTTATTTTTCTTAGAAAAAGAATTTAATTTTTTTATAATTTTGTTAGTTCTTGCTTACCTTTGTATTTTTGTGCTTTTTGTGCTTGCTTCACCTTTTACTTTGAGATTGCTCTTGCTGCAACATCTATAATTACTTCCTCTCAGGAAAGTAGTTCCCTGAGTGATTTCCCAATTAATCATTAAGTTGATGGCACTCTTATCAACTGCTTATTACTGTAAATTCAGAACCTGAATGTAAAAATGTGGGATTGTCAAATCTTTGGTCCAAATTTTGAATCACTTTTGCGGGCAACTCAGCTGAGTGAAAATTAAAATATTAAATAAAATTAACAATTTAATTTGACTTTTTTGGTTTATGTAAATTGGCAAATTTTGAATCTCTTGAGCAGATAACTCAACTAACAAAAGACAAAACTCAGCAAACAAATACAGGATACATGAATCAGAAATGCAGGATTCTAATGTACAGTCTGAGATTTCATGTATTTTAAACAAATCATAGACATCATGGAAAACTTAACAAATCTGAAATTGCAGGATTGTCAAATCCAAGAACCAAATTTCAAATCAAAAATGAGGTGAATTTGAAATAAATATAATTTATTGGTGTCTCAAAAAGGATGCTAAAGGATATAGAGTGGATTTGTGCTAATTCTTTTAGGAATCATAGGCATTCTCAAAAATCACCCTATTCCATTTTAGGACGGCTAAAATTTAGATGCTTGATTACAGTAGATTTCAGAAAATACTAATAATAAAATTGAATTATATATTACAATCTGTTTTTACCATGTTGCCTTTTCCTTGGTGCGTTGATAGTTTATTTGCTGTTGATAAGGTGTTTGCATTTAATTGGATGGTTTCACCTCCAGTTGCATTGGCGATAGGAAATCAAGCCGCCTCCCCGAGACCAACTGTGGTTGCAGAGGCAGCTTGATTTCCTATTGCCAAGGTGACTGGTGGTGAAACCATCCAATTAAATGCAAAAACCTTATCCACAGCAAATGAACTATCAACACACCAAGGAAAAGGCAACATGGTAAAAACAGATTGTAATATATAATTCAATTTTATTATTAGTATTTTCTGAAATCTACTGTAATCAAGTATCCTTAATAGCAGTACATGAATACATAGTGCAGTAAACTGATGGTTTATCTTTTCCTCTCCTTTCTTCCTTGAAAAGAAGTTTTATTGGCCCCTTGGCTACGCTGGGGGCCAAAAAACTTTTAAAAAGTTTCTGCGTCATCAGGAGAGTAGCTCATAAATCATTATATGAGTTTATGGTTGCTATATTAGTGATTTAGAGTGCAGAATATTGCATCATTTCCAGTTTAGACAATTTTACATTTCTGTCAGGAAGCCAGTTGTAAGTAGGGGCCTTGGGCAGTTTGGGATGAGGTACGGCCGAGCCAGCAGGTAGGGCCCATCACAGAATGGGTGCTAACTTGATAATATAAGATACATATTGCCCGAGTAAGGACCAAGGTCCGGAGTTGGGGACCATGGAATCTACCAATCCTGTCAAAGTAATGTAGAGTACTCCAAACAGTTGGGTAGAGGTGGTCTTGGCTACGGCGGTAGGTTCCAGCGGGCGGTCTGGTTGTGGGGTTAAGGGAGAAGTCATAGGAACAAAGTAGGCAGGTAGGTAATTGTACTTGTCTTTGAACAATAAGGGCGGAATCTCAACCCTCTTTCCTTTGCGTCCTATGTACTTGGTACTTCTAGTCCTTGCCAAAGGGTCAGCAATGAGGATGGTTTCCAAGTTGTACTCTGAATAGGCCGGGTTGGGGGGTATTCAGTAAAATGCACAGGTCCAAAGGGGGCTCCCAGGGGACAGTATAATGCCTGGGACAATTTGGCAGGTTGGTCTTGGGGAAGGGCGGCGGCCTGGCGGTCAACTTGACTGGAATTAAGATGGAAGATCACTAAGAATAGATAGGGTAAGATTTGTTTGAACCAAAGGCTCATAAAACTTTATTATCAAAAATAACAATGTGGTCTTCACCATACTGCCGGGGTTTTTATACCATGGGGTTTTGCTCCTTTGATTTTCGCAGAATTCAGGTTTGCAGACAAGGTGCTGGCGGGACGTGGGTCTTGGCTTGGGGCCCCAAGGGCAGCAGATCCAGGTTTTGACTGTTCTGGCAAATTGGAAAGGCAATGCTTTGTTTTGCTGCCACTGTTCACTATGTCACCTGAGTAATCCAATTGTACTACCCCTTCTGGGCAATATGCTGGCAGGTTGTTGGCAGAGTTGAGAATAGGGTTTGTTTTAACCTCTTTAAGGCAAGCTGTAACTGCTGTGTAGGTTTGGGTCTTTGGTGGCTCCAGGTTAGCATCAATTTGATGACCATTTGGGGAATTGTCCTTGGGAGATTGGTGGGTCTTGGAGTAACTTGTCAACTCAAGTACGCAATTTAGCGAGTTGGTGGTCCCCCGCCCACTTTGTGTGACTTGAGTTGTCTTTGGAGGGTCCTTTGTAGTAGGCCGGCGGAACGCAGAGTAATTCACCAATTTGAGCCCATCTCTTAACAGATTGGCAGGTCCTGGACTGGTCTGGAGGGTTGGATCCACCTTCTGGGAACTGGGGTTTAACTCTTGGGTTTTCAATACAAGTATTGAAATGTCATTCATGACAATTTCACTTAATTTCATGTCTAAACATGGTTGTTGAGATTGTATTTTCCATTTGATTTTATCCAGAGTGGAGCTTCTTGATTTGGGTTGATTTGTCCTAGTTTCTTACTTTACATGTAAATTCACTGCCACCTCTGGCATTGGATTGCACAATCTTCCCTTGTCGCACCAAGAAAGGCCCAAAAACGCCAGCAAATCCCCTCCATTCTCTAAAGGATTTAGAGCACACAGTTGATGAGAGGTTTGTGCTAGCCTACCCTGCAGATCCTTTGCCTTTGGTTTCTCCCTCCTGGGAAGAAACACTGGTTAATTTAGACTACTTATTAGCTTGGTGTTGCCCACTTCTAAAAACCATTAGAGCTAGCCAATCAGAGGTTGCCATATTGACACTTGACAACTCAAGTGAATTCCAAATGTCTATTACCTCTTCCAGCCAATCAGATATAACCGTGTAAATTAGAATGAAACCCTCCAGTCTCCCTAGTCCTATCCAGCAAAGTTTTTTCATCTAGCCAATTGGATCCAGAGCCAGAGGTCATGTGATTCACTTTTAATTGCAACCCATTCCTTTTAATGCAGCAAGGGGACTTCCAGTCCCTTGCTTGTCTATTTTCCAATTTATAAAAGTTTGGATGCTGTTGCACTTAATTTTAAATTTATAGTTTTGGTTTGGACCTCTGTTTTGGGTCCCTATCATCTAGAGCTTAAAGTGTTTGTAGTTTTGTTAAAGCTTACCTTGTATCAACCTGCTTTGAACCCGGCATCTCTTCTGAGAATCTGGAAACATACTTTGGTGTATAGTGATTTTGGTTTTTGCTTTTTCTTAAAGAGTTTACGCTTGAACTTAAGCTTTATTTAAAATCAATATAAAATCCTATTTTACTTTGACTTTTCTCTTTAAATCTTGCATTTTCAAACCCACTTTTGCTCCCAATTGTCCCCAAGGTACCTGAGTTAACCGTCAAGCCCCCTAGCTATTTCCTGCTGTTCTCTTGTCTGTGGTCGCCCCTGCTAGGTTTAATTTTATAATTTTAACCCAAAACAAAGATACCCACCTTACCCAAATTTTGAGGGGAACACAGCCATAAGACTCCCGTTCATTAAATTTGTAGTATTTTCCTTGGCCCCTTTCTTGCTCCTCCTGTGGTCTACCTTACCAGACCTGTGGTTATAAATCTCCTCTTCTGCACGGCTCATGAGTGCTGCCCCCTCCAGCCTCTTGAGTCTTCCTGGCAGCCTCCTTTATTCTGGAGAGGCTGTGGTGAAAAGCTTGACATGCAATGATCTGGATTTGGATGATGTTGACTATGCCTCTCTTGCTCCTGTGGGCAAAAAGGTGCCAATGTCCTCGCTTCCTGATCTAGAGAAGAGTAACTTGGTACCTTTGCGCGCTCCTGCAATATTTTTTTCCGCCCCCACCCGTACCCCCTGGTTGCTCACCAGTTTAGCGCTAATGGCACTGAATGCTTATTTCCCTCAGTTGTCTCCCGTGTCCTCCCTGTGGTCCCCCCTTTGAGCGGCCATTCCAGTCCTCCACTGGACGGCGTCCTTTAGGTTTGTTTCACCAGGATGAGAGCCAAACTTAGTTAGTTTAGCCCCCCTCTCTCACATTACATTCAATTTGGATTCCAGTTCCCGCAATTAATATCTGAGCTTACTAGTGGCATTCAAAAGTGATTTGAAATTTGGTTCTTGGATTTGACAATCCCGCAATTTCAAAAAACATAGTAAACTTAATGAAAATGGTTGATGGATTTGAACGCTTTAAATCTGATTCCAGTTAATTCATTTTGTCCATTGGAAATATGCAGTTTGACTTGAACTTTGAAAAGTGTCTATGAGTTCCCACATTTTTAAAAATTCAAATAAAAATACAAAGAATTCAATTTAATTAAAAAAGGCTATCCTGCAAAAGTGATTCAAAATTTGGACCAAGGATTTGACAATCCTGCATTTTTACGTTCAGGTTCTGAATTTACAGTATTAATATATAAGTCTGTCTGTAATTTCACACCAAGTGGGTTCAAACCATAAGGGATTTGACTGAATTGATTTTTACTTAAATTTAATTTTAAAAATTGATGATCAAGCCAAAAGCTTGATTTGGCACATTCTTATATTCAATTCCTTACATGGTTTTTGAAGGCATGAAGGTTGAATTTAGTGGAGTGTGGTCTATATTATATAAAAAGATAGTGTAAGTCACTCAGACTTTAATAAATTTTATTTATTTTTCTTGATTTTGTCAAGGAGCTGGATGTACGTGTATTCTGGCTGTTGCCAACATAAATAACATCCAGTCATTACCAGGTTTGGCGCCAACCCAATAATCAGTTCAAAATTTCAGAAATGGCAACAAACTAATATCACATGACTCATCCAGGTATCCAGAAACTCAAATCCAACTCACACATGACCTCCCCTATCTTTGATCCAATTTAAGTCCCCGCCACAGCGCAAGCTATATAAGTCTAAAGTATTATCCAATAAAATATACTTCTCTTCTTCTTAAATCCATATTCAATGCTTCCCCAAAAGTTGCTTCTCATCACTGGTAGCAGCTACAGTTTCTGACCATGCCTATAAAAGAAAGAAAGAATTACTGAACATAACCTACCCACCTTTGCCCATGTACTGAACCAGGCTACATCTCAGGAGACCTGGAAAACGTACTTCTGTGCCCACAACATCAACAAAGATATACCTAGTGGATGCATCATATTTGAAGGGCTGGTCATGCCCAAAGTATGTACCAAGATAATTCAATACAGTCACTCTCTAAAACCACAAACAAACACACAGCCACCTATCTCAGGCAAAATTACCAACACCAAGTACATTGGTATTGACAAGCTCTTTGGTAAAAACAAAGAAAATGTAATAAACTGGCTAGTGTGACAGAAATTGCAGGATAGTAAGAAGCCATTTCTAAGTGGAGAGAAATTACCACCTAAATCCACATAGAGTTGATGATTAACCACCAACGTGGCTTCAGGTACTGTTTGGTAAAATTTTCAATGGAGATACTAGGATTAAGTAAAGCAATTAATACTAACTAAAGTAGCCCAAGATAAATAGTCTATGAAAGCATCAGAGTGTCTTCAAAATAAATTAAGCACATTGAGATGCAACACAATTTTTAGTTTCAAAGACAGGGGGTATAACTCCAAGATTGGCAGGCATGAAATTAACATTAGGTGGTGCCAATGACAAAGTTCCAACTGCAGGGCCCCATCTTCCTGTAATGATCTGGTTTAGAATCAGATTGTAGGGAATGTAGCGTAAAAATACAACTACAGGATGCATTTTTAAAATGGTAAATTAGACCAAGGGATATATGATTTTTATTGAGTAAATTTTGGGAGGACTCAACTCTTAAGAGTTGAAACAGTGAAAATTATTCAATATATATTGTCAGGATTTCTGGATATTGACTAATTAACAGTTTTGACAAAATAACGCGGGCCAGCAGTTAATTGCTCTTAGGAAGGGTTTCAATAAAATAATGCGGGCCACAGGTTGTGGGATCAGTGATCAAATCATATCCTGGCATCAACATACTTGTGCATTAAAATTAATTAATGGTATATGCAATTACTGCTCATTAATTAATCCACCTCAAACCACCACCTCAAACATGCTTCCCATAATAATTACTATTCTAAAACTTTAAATGAATCCTAGAACAAGAGGGCTGTCATATGAACTGTCATCTGCATTATATCTAGAAGAGTCCAACATAGACTGGGCGGTCAGGCTAACCACTTTAAGATAAAAGGCTTTGAGCCTATTGTATTAGAGTAGCTCTGATTAAGTGAAACAATCATCTCCATGAACTAGTAGCCAGCCACTGACTAGCTAGCCCTGGAAGTGGCCCAGGTAGACAGAAAAGATACCAATCTGTGGAAGATGTCAACTTAGCCTTCTGTTAAAACCACCCCAAAAAGGGCCAGGCCTCCTGCCGTATTGCCCTAATGCTACTTCAGTCTCCTTTAGCGTTGTGAGCTAACTTGGATAAAATGCGGGCAGGTGGGCTGCCTTAAAGCTAGTCCATTAGAATAAAAGACTGATGATTTCTTAACAACTTGATGATTGATCCAAGTCTTATTCCCTCAATGTGATCCTCTCTTAAGTTCTATTAGTGGAGAGCAAAAGATGATACTGTCATCATAAAGTATAATTATCTATAGCAAAATATAGAGACAACTTATGAACCTAATTTCAGAAGTAGGAAGAATTGTCCCAAATCCTTTGGGCCTTGGGCCCTATCAGACTTGCTACTTCTGATGACAACAAAATATTCCAGGTCAAGGGTTATGCCAAAGTCACAGGTTCTCTGTACTTTCCTAATGTTAGAAGACTTAGGATATCAGCTGGCAGATGATAAAATACCATGTTCTGCAATTTTCTGACATATATCAAAAATTGACTAAGCAATACCATCTGAATCCCGAGCTCTTATTCCTTCCACATTGTCAAGTGAGTATCTGGTCCAGGTTGCAAAAAACCCTTGGGGGACCAATTTCTGATGAACATGCTGATAAATAAGTTCATATCTGGTGACCATTAAATTATGTCAATTTATCAATGTCAACTTACAGGGGGAATTGGATTTGACTGGCAAACTGGAGCAGCTTTAATCCATTTGTGATCAACCTTTTATTCAAGTCTGTTAAATCAGTCAGTTTTGTTAAAGTTTTCATGGCTTTCTGAGCTTTACTACCCGGCCAAATAATCCCCAGCATTATGGAACTTACCATAAAAGCTAGACCACTCAGCTGCAAAACTCTGCGCCAGCTGTATCCCCCACAAAAATGGGTCCAGTAAGCCAGCAAGCGCCTGTACAAGGTTGCAGCTAACTGGTTTGCCACTTGGTTTGGCTCACAAACTGACAACCAGATTGAAAACTGGGAAGATTTCAAAGCTGACATCATCTAAAAAATTTGCGCCACTGAATCTCTCCAAGAAATTGCAATACAGCTAAGCAATCTTCCTCAGAAGACCACTGTCACATCTTATGTCAACGAATTTGAGGAGATAAATTGCAAGATCCAGAGCCCAACACAAGCTGACAACATGCACACAAGAGCCTGATTCATCAACAGAATGAAACCCTTGGTTGCTGCCCTCATCTGTCCAGAGGCCAACATCTCCATGCCTGTGCTCATTGCAGAAGCCAAATGCATAGAAAAACGCGCAAATATGGAGTACTGTAAATTCAGAGCCTAAATGTAAAAATTCAGGATTTTCAAATCCTTGGTCCAAATTTTGAATCACTTTTGGAGGCAACTTAGCTGAGTGAAAAATAAAATATTTAATAAAACCAACCATTTAATTTGACTTTTTTGATTTATTTAAATTGGCAAATTTCAAATCCCTTGAGCAGATAACTCAACTAACAAAAGACAAAACACATCAAAAAAATGAGGGACACATAAATCAGAAATGCAGTATTCTAATGTACAATTTGAGACTTTCTTTCTGTCTAACAAATCATAGGCAGCATTTAAAAATTAAAAAATATGAAATTGCAGGATTGTCAAATCCAAGAACCAAATTTCAAATCAAAAATGAGGTGAATTTGAAATAAATATAATTTATGGGTTTCTCAAAAAGGATGCTAAAGGATCTATAGTGGATTTGTGCTAATTATTTTGGGAAGCACATGCATTCTCAAAAATTACCCTATTCTATTTTAGGACAACTAAAATTCAGATCCTACTATTCACCAACTTAACATACTTAACAATAAAATTGATTATTATATACACTCCTGATTTTGAGTTTAATTTTTTAATAAAAAATTATTATATCTTCTTTCAATATCAACCAAGTCAATAAGATGTTCCTTGGCCTTGAAGAAATCATGCAGGTGTTGAGTATATACTTCTGGGAAGTATAATAAATGAGATAAGGGGAAAATTTAAGAAGAGAATGATACTTTATTGGGCATGAATATAGAATAATATATAGTATAATGACAAGCCACATACTGTCCATGTACGTCATGGGGCTTATCCAAGTAATGTTCCTCTTAGGTCACGAGGCTTGTTCAAGTTGTGTTCCATTTAGTATCTGGATTATGTGATCCCCAAAAATAGATGGTCAACTGGTAAGGGTGCCACCAGTTTACTGGCTGGTCAGTGAACCATTCAGTGAGCCATTTGGTGATCTACTCAGGGAGTTAATTCCCCAAGAGTAAGTAATTAAAGATGTTGCAACACAGGGCTACACTGGGTCTTCCACTGGTATGCCTCTGTCTATGATCACTCCCAACCCACAGGCCCCTCTGCAAGCACTACCCAGGAGTGTGTTCTTTCCCCTGTGTCTTCCAGCATGGCCTTGTTTGCCCATCACACACAGGCAGCTGCTAACCCAAATCATGTATCAACACTAGCATCTGGAATTGGCCAAGTGAGACATGGGGTCATCCAGAGAACCCATAATCCAGAAATAGCCAATCAGATGGCACTGTCTGGTTCCCAAGACAGACACATCCCAACTTTCAGCCAATCAGCCTGCAAGACACAGAAGAAGGCTAATCACCACAGAAATTTTTCTCAAAAATGGTTGAAAAGCGGGGGATGCTTATGTTCCTTGGGGAAATTGCAGCTGAAATGGGTTTTTGCAAAGTCCACAGTGGCTGCAACCCTGCAAGCCCACGCCAACTGTGGCCCCCTCACAAGAAGATCCCAACTGGTGCCTGTACTTCAATCAATGGTGAAAAAACCCATCCCCTTATGATTGCCATCATGGAACATGGCCCACAGATGTCTCTAGTCTAGGTATGTCTCCAACTTGGACTCCACAGCATTTTCAAAAATAAGAGAACAGTCAATTTGTAGATGCACTGAGCTGTGGTTGCCGCAAGAATCTTGTCCAATCAGGTTCTCAGTGGTCTTAGTTTGATGGATACCAACCCCTTCAATTCAACTATAATTAAGTATATCAAAAGGAGGGCAAAAAGGACGCTCAATGATGTCATCTTGTTGTATGCCAAGATTTCTGCAAGCATCAAAGACTATGGAGAAAAAAAGTATCCAATCTGACAATTACAAGTGCGGCCTAATCTTGCATTGATTTGTTGGGGTTTTGTTGCCAGTTTCTCCAGTGGGTATCAATTATTTCAGCAATATCAAACACCACAGATGAGTATGCCTCCAGAAAGAGCTCAAAGACATGCTGGAGGAGTGGGCTACCCAACAAGCTGTGTATACAGTTGTAATGAGTGCAGAGATGGAGCAGCAGGGATGGGCAACCAAGGAAATTAGGGTTGTGGGGTATACCTGTTGGTCCTACCCCACCAACCACGCTGACATACATCTTGCAGATGTATGTCTTTACAATTTTGGTTCTGCTCTCAGGCACTTAAAGCCTGCCACCTACAACAAACTATGCACCCAAATTGATAAAGGTTATGAGCTTTTCCCTTCCATGTCCGTCCAGGACTTATTTGATCTCAACATCTTCTATGCAAGTGATAGCAATAAGTCCAGAAAGAACTTCTGCATTCCCCCACACTCATCCATTCAGCTTGTTAAGCTTGCATATGTGACAGAAGAGAAATTTAACAATTGAAACAATCAGCTCTTGTTGCTTCTTCCCAGTAAAAAACCCTGTCTCTTTAACTCTCCTATCAATACAAAGCCACCAGTCTTCCAAATCTGACCCCTAAGCCACCTCCTAATTCCTCCCCAATACATCTGATGTTGTCCCTTTTACAGGCACATATGAAGGCAAAATATATTCTGCCCATTCCCTCCCCTAATTGTCCTTTCATGAGTAAAGTAAAACCTTTTGTTGTGACAACTTATTAAAAGTGATATTATTTCTTCCAATTCATAATTAATAATATATTCTTTTTACATTATTAACATTCCCCTTATTTTAATAATAGTTATATAGTTGA
This sequence comes from Entomophthora muscae, assembly GCA_014839935.2. Lineage (NCBI taxonomy): Eukaryota > Fungi > Entomophthoromycota > Entomophthoromycetes > Entomophthorales > Entomophthoraceae > Entomophthora > Entomophthora muscae. The sequence continues at coordinate 95,982 of QTSX02005772.1, forward strand.
TTTGATAATATATAATTATTTGCATGAATATTTTCATTATCAATAATAAAGTAAGGATCAAAAAAGTGTAAATATTATATTAGAATATTGCAGGTAGTATATTAACTCTTGATATTTAAATATTATGTACATAACTCAATGCATTTTATATAATAAAATTTATTGTGAATGTGGCATTTTTCATTGTAATTTTATAATTAGACTGTGTCTATATTTGGGAGTCATTAACAATTATTAAAAATATTGATACAGTAGTTTTAAAAGCTATGGCAACAAGCAAAAGCAATCCAGATTTAGATGAAATGAACTCAGATTTAAACAAAATTAAAAATAAATGAATTTATATTGATTTACAATAGATTTGGGTTCATTTCAATTTTGCTTAGATCTGAATTCATTTTGTTTAAATCTGAGTTGATTTGGTTTGTTGCCATAGATTTTAAAACTACTGTACAGAGTACATTTTACAGATTGCATATTTACATATTGATAATGATTCTGTAAAATTTAAGTCATATTTTGTGATATAGTAATGATTCAAAGGTCAATCAAGCACTGTTTACAACCATTAATTTACTGATTTTCTTTGCTATGGCAATTTTGCATTTCCTGATAATTATGCACTGGTATCCAATTGGTTGGTTTCACATCCCATCACACAGATAATAAGAAACGTGATCACTACCCCAACCACATCTGGTCTTGGGGTGGCAATCACGTTTCCTATTGCCTGTGCAATGGGATGTGAAACCAACTAATGGGATACCAGCATGTAATTATTGGGAAATGCAAAATTTCCACAGAAAAGAAAATCATCCTATTAATGGTCATAAATAGTGATTGATTGATCTCTGGAATTATTACTAACTAACAAAATCCAATTTAAAATTTACAGAATCATTATCAATATGTAAATATGTAAGCTGTAAAATGACACTATTGTCAAGGGTCTGGATGTACAAGTATTCCAGCTATTGTCATTACATCTAACATACAGTCATTGCCTGATTTTATGCCTTTCTAATATACCATTTGACATACCAGAAATGGCAACAAACCAATATCACAGGACTGTCCAGGTATCCAACAACTCAAACCCATCCAGCACATGACCAGCCCCTGGGTTTGGTCCAACTAATATCCTGCCACAGCTAAATCTATATAAGTCTAAAGTATCATCCAATAAAATATACTTCTTATCTTCCTACTTTTATATTCAAAGCTTCCCCAAAAGGCGCTCATTATCACTGGTAGCACTACAGGTTTCAACCACGCTGATGAAAGAGAAAATGACTGAACAGAACCCGCCCACCTTTGCCCATGTACTCAACCAGGCCACATCCCAGGAGACCTGGAAAACATACTTCTGTGCCCATGACATTGACAAAGATATTCCTAGTGGATGCACTGTATTCAAAGGTCTGGTCATGCCCAAAGCATGCACCAAGATTATTCAATACAGTCACTCTCTTCAACCACAAACAAACGCACAACCAACTATCACAAGTGAAGTTTCCAACACCAAGTACATTGGTATTGACAAGTTATTTGGTAAAAACAATTAAACAACATCAACTGGCTAGACTACACAGCTGCTAAACTCCGCACCAGCCGCATCCCTCATGAGAAATGGGTGCAGGAAGCCAGCAAGTGCCTATACAAGGCCGAAGCTAACTGGTTTGCCACCTGGGTTGGCTCACAAACCAACAACCAGCTTGACAACTGGGAAGAGTTCAAAGCCAACATGGCCCACAATTTTTGCGTCACTGAATATCTTCAAGATATTACAATACAGCTCAGTGATCTTCATCAGAAGACCACTATCACAGCCTACGCCAACAAATTTGAGGCAATGCATTGCAAAATCCAAAACCCAGCACAAGCTGATAACATACACACCAGAGCACCATTCATCAACAGAATGAAACCCTCTGTTGCTGCCCTCATCCGCCCAGAAGCAAATACCTCCATGCCCGCGCTCATTGCTGAAGCCAAGTGCACTATAAATGCGCCAACATGGAATATGTTGCACGCAACAGCATTTGCTCCTCAAATGGCAATGGCAGAGAAAACACCAATGAAAATAAACGCCAAAACACCAATCATAACAACGGCAACTCCAATTGTAACAATGGAAATTGTAGCCAAAGCGCAAACTGCTCCTGTTACAAGTAAGAGGACACCACCAAAGTTAACAACGCTGAAGTAGCAACCCGCTACAAATCTGACCCCACGTTCTCTGACCTCAAAGGTCTCAAAGAAGAGGAACAGGGAAAAGAGGAGGGGGGACAGGCTTAAGTGCCCCTGTCTCCCCTCAACTTGACAAGAAGAAGTACTAAGCCACAAACTTTGCTGCTCGCATCCCCTGTGTCCCACAATCCTCCATTTTTATGAGCGTATAAAATAAGTATTGCTCACAACTTCTTGTCTATCCATGCACTTACAAATCACATACACATAAAATTTTATTTGACTCTGGTGCACAACACACTATGGTTAGCAAACCTTTTGTAACCAAGTACAAAATACCAGTTGTCAAATCCAACTTCAAATACACCAGAATGGCAGACAAATCAAAAGTTCTACTCAAAGGAGAAACAACTTCCTTCAGAATTGACCTCCAAGACATACAAACGTCCATCAAAGGACTTGTTGTCAACAACATAAACTACAACATTGTAGCAGGCATGAGCTGGTTCACCTGATTGAATCCCAGCGTATGTTGGAAAACAAAAACCATGATAATAAAACACAATGGAGTCAATTTCAACATTCTCAAAGAACCCAACGACCTGATTCTAAGAGATACAGTATTTGTCTAAGTCATAAATTAAGATGACTTTGAACATCTAACCAAAGACAGTACCCTCCACATAATGAGTTACTCCAAATTTAATAATATACAAACACAAAAGATTCAATGCCCAGAACTTGCGGCACTCCTGAATGAATACACTCACGTATTCAAGGAAGAACTCACAGAGTTACCCCCCAAACAAGAGGTCAAACATGGCGTTGACCTATATAAAGCCATGCCCAAATCAGCACCCCTCTACAGACTCTCCCCCATGGAGACCCAAACCCTCAAAACACACATTGAGGACAACCTAGCCAAAGGATTCATTTGCCCGTCTGAATCCCCGTGGGGGCAGCAGTTTTCTTTGTAAAGAAAAAAGAAGGATATCTTTGCTTAGTTACTGACTACAGAGCACTAAATGCAAGTAGAGTAAAGAATAAATACCCACTTCCCCTCATTGAAGACATATTTGCAAGGCTTTCCAGAGCAAAAATTTCTCAAAAATTGACCTCACATCTGGTTACAACCAATTTGAAGTCAAAGAGAAAGACATACCAAAGACCGCGTTCCACACGCAATTTTTATCTTTCAGATGTAGAGCAATGAACTTTGGGATGACCAACGCTCCCGCAACGTTTGTCACCATGATGAACCAAGCGCTGAACGGCCTCTCAAATACATTATGCTACCTCTAGAATATCATTATTTCTCAAAAACAAAAGAGGAACACCTCATGCATGTCCCCAAGACACTCAATTGACTCGCAAAGCACAAACTATACACTAAGCCTAGTAAGTGCCAATTTCTGGAAAAGGAATTCTTTTTCTTGGACCACATTGTCCCTGATGGTGGAATCAAAGCAGACCCAGATTAAATAAAAGCCATAAATAACATGCAACGCCCCAACTCCGTGAAACAAGTAAGATGCTTTCTCAGAATGATAGCTTACCTAAGGATGTATACCAAAGACTGCGGAAAGCTCACCACATCAATCAATGACCTACCAAAAGGTAATGCCAAAAAGAAATTCATCTGGACTCCAGAATGTGACAAGAATTTCCAACTATTAAAACAAGCTTTGATTGAAGCACCAATCTTGCAATACCCTAATAACAACAGGTGCTACAAGCTTGAGTCAGACACTAGTGACACTGCCATTGGCGCAGTCCTACGCATCTGCCAGCCAGGGCAGCAAGACTTCCTGCCAGTATGTTACAAAAGCATAAAACTAACCAATAATGAGCAGAGATACCCAAAGAACAATAATGAATTGCTAGCAATATATCACGCATGCAAGAAATAGAGATGTTTTCTCAAAGGACATCTAAACGTCCAAGTGCTAACTGACCACAAATCCTTAATCTATTTCAAAACTCAGAACACACTTGCACGGCGCCAAGCCAAATAGATGTCCTTGCTGGAACAGCTTAACCTGGACATCCAATACAAAAAGGGGGCAGAGCTGGTCACAACCAATGCTCTCTCTAGGCTATGCCAGCCAAGAGAGGATCACCCTGACCACCTAGACCCTGACTGGCCCAACCTATACAACACTGAGTACAAGACAAAAGGAAAAAACCTTCACACATCAACTAACCCATGATACGTTAGTAAGGAATGAAAAACATTTCCACATATCAAATGGCACAGTATACCAAATCATCAAAGATAAACACATTCCATACATTCCACTTGCACAAAGAGTCAACACAATACTAAGACACCATTGTCTGCTAGGACACACAAAGGTTAACAACCTATATCTCACACTGAAAGAGATAGTATGGTGGCCCAACCTGAAGCAAGACATAATTGATGTTCTAAAAAAGTGTACAGTATGTGAAAAATATGCCAGCACCTAGGCGTCACAGCCAACAGTTAACCCAGTACCTGACCCTTCCCAGAAACCAAAACAAATCAACATTTTCTAATTGTAGCCATCAACTTTGCCACATGTTGGCCCATCTGCTGGGCAACAAAAGATCACAAGGTGGAAACAATAAATTGATTCATCAATAAAGCAATCATAGCAGACTACGGCACTCCAGACTACATCATAACAGATGGTGCAAAAGAGCTAACAGGCCACGTAGTAAGCAACAATCTAAAAACAAAGAACATCAAACACTCCAAAACCTTGACCTACAGGCCACAGGTCAACAGCAGAGTTGAACGCCTTAACAGCAGCCTTATTAGAACCCTGGATAAAATAATGGATGACAAAGCCAAAGACACATAGCCACTATACATGAAACATGCATTACTAGTATCCTGGGTTTGTACCAATCAAGGGACAGGCTACTCCCTGTTTGAACTAACATATGGGTACAAGCCAGAAATAGTCACCCACAATAACCAACCATATGCAAAGATCCCGCTGGGGAAACCTCTCACAGTAGAACAGAAACCAGCTCTACAACACATATGCCTCAAATCCAAACTAGCTGAAATAAAGAGACTCAAAACTCAAAAGGTAACCTCAACAGAGGACCCACTCCCCATCAACTCCCCTGTCTGGGTCCTAGCTGGGAACAGAAAGAAACTAGACTCAGTACACAGCGGACCAGGAAGAATAATCAGATACTGACCAGACAGGAACACCTACCTGGTTAAGTTCCAGGGTGCCAAAGAGCCCATCACTAAAAAGTACCACAGATCTCGCCTCTTCCCTAGCAAAGGAGAACACTTGACCCAGTTGGTGCCCACTAGTAAACAACTCCAGGAACATCAGGCGGCAGCCATCAAGACAAAGCCCCCTCCTGATGTACCCAAGTAACCCCTTAAGGGAGGGGTGTGTTGAGGGTCTGGATGTACAAGTATTCCAGCTATTGTCATCACACTTAACATCCAGGCATTACCCAATTTGGTGCATTTTTAATATACCATTTGACATACCAGAAATGGCAACAAACTAATATCACATGACTGACAGGTATCCAACAACTCAAACCCATCCAGCACATGACCAGCCCCTGGGTTTGGTCCAACTAATATCCCCGTCACAGGTAAATCTATATAAGTCTATAGTAGCATCCAATAAAATATACTTCTTCTCTTCCTACTTTTTCTATTTGAAGCTTCCCCAAAAGGCGCTCCTTATCACTATGTATCAATATTTGTAATAAGTGTCAATGACTCCCAAATATAGACACAGTTCAATTATAAAACTACAATAAAAAATGCCAAGTTTTTCAATGAATTTCATTATGAAAAATGCATTGAGTTATGCACATAACACTGAAATAAAATTGCTGGCAATACAGCCCAGTATAGATAACATTCAATAAAATATTCACAATTCAATGAAAAATTAATAAAACACTAGTTCAAATAAAAATTTTACATACTGAAAAATATCATCTACATGCTCTAATTAAGGTAGCTAGTTTAATGTAATTATGGTGTATTTTTTAGTGTGTTATGCTATTTTTTGTATAATTGCAAGTTATTTGTATAATTTGCAATAATTTTTAATAAAATGTGCTATTATCTATAATTTCATGACCATGTGTTGATGGTAATACTATATAAACCATTAATTAGGATGTAAAACAAACAACATGTCTAATATCTATAACCTTTTACATGAATTGGAAAAACACCTCTAGAATGTGGTTGAAATTGAAAATAAATTTATGGAAATATTCACAGGAACACCAGGAAATGGGGGCCTTCAATTATGCAATCAAATGAAGTCACCCTAAGTAACTTGGGGACATATATTCAAGATGACCACACAGAAATATTGCTCAATCTACAAGGAAATTTTTAGAAAATTTGAATTTCAATGATGCATCCTATAATTTGTTGGAGTTCTGGAGAAGCAACAGAAGAACTAATCAGAAGATCAAAATAATAGAAGGAAATGAAAATTAATAGAAATTAACAGAAATAAAGAGGAAACAAATCAAAACAAAAGAAATGAAAATATGGAAATGAAAACAGAAATGAATGAAGGAAATAAAGCAAACTCAAGAAGCAGAAGCGCTTAAAGAAATAATGAAAATTTATCAAATGAAGAAAATCAGGAGGAAGCACAAATTACACAGAAAATAAGGAAAATTAAGCCCAGGAAATCAAATGAAGAGCAACCAATGCTCATGAAGTTTTCCAAAGGGGCGCCTGTGGCTGAGGGGGGTGTAGGGGAAAGAATTAGTAAGTTTATTTATTTTTTGCTTAAATTTACTTTATTCAAATCAAGGAATGGGGAGGAGGCTGTTGAGGTGGCAGCCTACACTCCCAGTGATGTATATGGGGGTTACCAATAATTGGTAGCCCCTGTAATTCAAAGGAATCAAACAGAAATCAATCAAATTATTCAAAGGAACATGAATAAATATGCAAATAAGGAAGCAATAAATAGGGAATTTGAAGCGCTGGAAGGAAGTTTAACTTGGGTCAGGGAAGCCTATGAATTAGGCAGAATTGTCAATTTCAAAGGAATGATTGGAATTCAAATGAATGCAAAATGAATTTCAATGAATACATCTTTAAATGTCTTGAAAGATTTCAATTTTTAACTATGAACCCATATTAAATTACCTGAAAAAGGTCAATTTTAAATACCACATGAAAATATCAAAGTAGCAATTTTCAATAATTTAATCAAATCAAAATCAAATATAAAAAGAGACAGATTTTTATTCAATAAAATGAAACCTTTATTTATATCTTTTGCAGAGGCATAGGGGGCCAATCCCTCCAAAATGCCAGAAACACCCAAAAACAAATTTTTTAAATACTTCCTATACAAACAGATTAGTCACAATATATAAGAAATTCTGCCTATTTGCAGAAAGCTATACTTCCCAGAGACTGCATCTCACAGTTTACCTTGGGGTGATAATCCACTGAATCATGAAAGAAAATGTGAAGAAGCTGGAGGACGTCCCCCTTCAAATGGATGTCTGTCAGCTGGCATTGGACAAAACAAAGACACTGCAGGGCTACCAAACCTATCAGGATTGTCAATTCTTTTACTCTTTAAATCTGGGCCCAAGGTTGGGATTAAAACCCTGACCATGAATCCCTGCAGGCCACCAGTCCTATGGATCAAGGTGCCGCCTGTCTGCATTTTCCTGAGGTCAAGTCCCTATAAGCTGAAGCCAAAAATGATGATTGAAATGGTAAAGCAAGCCAAACCAAATAAATCAGCATGCCAAATAGAGTAGTAATCAAGATGCTTAATGGAGGCAATAAAACTTCAACCATTAGCTTCATGAGCTTGAGGTCTACACTAGTGGTCAACCAAGAGCCATTTTCAGGATACCACATCCCAGGGGAAGACCTGTTAGCCTCGTCTACCAATTTTATCTGTTGGGAGGAGGGTAGAGCCCACCATAGGAGGGGTGCTAACTTGATGAGATAATATACTAATTGGCATAATAAAGCCCAGGGTCTAGCGGCTGGAACCATAGTATCAACTAACCCAGCCAAGGTAATGTAGGCAATGCCTGCATATTGGTTGGCTGTGGGAGGATTCAGAACTGAGGTGGTGTGTAGGTGATCAGGTTTGGGTGTTGGGGGGTGCATCCATACCTGTCTGGTAGGCAGGCAAATAGTTGTACTTCACACAGATTTTGGAGGCTGGTTGCTTGCACCAAGTATCTTTGTGAAAGGTTGTTTGTGGGGTTATCTAATGAGCCAGGTGGTCTGTGTGGGGGTTTCCTTCTTGGTAAGCTCCCTGTACTCTGGTTTAAGCAGATAGTCACATAAATGCAGTATACTAAAGGGAGCACCAGGAGGACAATAAAACCTGGGCCAGGTTTTGGGGGCTTCCTCAGGAATGTGGGCTCTCAGCTCAAGATTTTCTTTTGGAACAGTAGTAAAATGGAAACAAACAATACAAAATAAGGAATAATTGGTAGAACTAAGGCCCCATAATCTTATTTTTTATTTCAAAATGGCAATACAAATTGTCAAGACTTCATGGAGTTTAAATATCATTTCAAATGCTAAGTTTGGAATCTAGCTCATCACCTGATTGCTATGTTGCTCAGTTTCTTCTGGCCTGAGAACTCTGGCCCAATCCTGGATCCTTTGGTCTGTCATTTCTTCTGCTGAAATGACCTCCATCTGACAGCTCAACAATAATATCCTCATGGCCTTATTATTGCCACTGATGTTCCTGTCATCCTGGACCAAATGACCCTCAGAAACTCCAAGCCAGCTCAACCCTGGTCCCATGGTCTGAACATCTCTGGGAGTCACTTCAAGGTCACCAGAGGCCTGGAGATCACTTGTCCTGCTGGCCTGGTTTTTTAACCTAACATCTGAGTTTCCTTGAGACTTCAAATTATCAAGCTGGGCAGTAAATCTCTCCCCAGATGATCCATCAGTAAATATAGGAGTGATGGCATGTTGATTCAGTGCTTCTAGCAATCTAGACTGGCCCAGATTAATCACTGTCCTATGATGTTCCTCCATACTTTGCAAATCTTTGGCCTGGAGGACATGAAAACTTTGCTGATTATACAGGTTCAAATCACAACTTGTTCCAGCTCTTCTATTGGCTAGCTGTAAAAAACATGGTCAGACAGCCCAAAGGTCTGCAGGATTCTCCCAACCATTAGAATCAGGTACTGAGTTTGATTCTTCTAATTGGAGTTTTCTACTTATTTTGGGAGAAATTTCATTCATGACAGCCATACCCAGAAGGAGGCACATGCCCAAAAACCACTCCATGACCACAACTCTAGAGCAAGATAATCAAGTAACTAATTCAAGATCTCTGACCAATGAGAGAACTCCTGGCCCAGGTGCTATTTTTATGCCTTTGAACCAGAGCACCCAAAACCCCTAGGCCTACCTTTTCCTATGCCCTGATGAACCCCCCTTGTAAAATATTAAGTTTAGAATTGGGGTGCTATATATACCAAAGGACCCCATGCTTCAAACTCATTACCATTTTTGAATAAGGTTATATTATTTTGGCTTACATAGCTACTGCCTTATTTTGCCTTTGCCATCTATCAAATTAGTACAAGATCTTCCAGTCCTCCTGCCCCTCTGCCCACAGATTCCTGTCCTCCAGGTTTTTCCTTTGGCCCCATCCACTTCACAGAGTATCCTCTGAGACCCAAATATAAGGATTACACCCCAGAAAAGATCCTCAAACTAGATCCCTTGGCCTGCATACTATCTGCAGTTAGATATAACTGTCAAGGCCCTTGGATATTCTCAACACCCAAGTTGTTTAGAGGCAAATTCAACTACCTGCCTGCCTAAAAACTCAATATGAAGCCACCTGTGACCCCAAGCCTATGCCTGCCTCCTGACCTGACCTCTCAACCAATCACACTGGCAAGCTGGTTGGGATTGTGTACATCATCTTCACAGGGGTGATTGATACTATAACCCTGGCTGCCAGCCCATAGTCCTTGGTAGAGAAGTCCTTCTCCTACCTTTTTAAGTTAGCTTGTCTCTTGTGGTTGGATTAACCTGCAAAAAAGGCCAAATGATCCCTGAAACCAACAGGTCGTCTTCTCAAGACTGGATCCCTGAAAACCCCATAGAGAATGTCTTTTGTGGCTGTTTTACTTCAGCCTCATTGTATGGTTATACCATACCTCCCAAGAAGAATTTGCTAATCAATTTGCTTTCACAATGTACTTTTATAAACTTCTCATCCACCACTGGGGTGCTGAGCCCCACCCCTCTAGCTATTGGTGCCAGAGTTATCTACCACGTACAGAAGAGTTTGTGGTCCCAATTGGACGCATTAGCATAAAATTTTATTTAGGGGTATAATTCCCTGAAATAATTGAATACCCCTTGCAACTTGCATTACACAATAAACTCTTTCTTTTAAAATTTATATTTTAATTTATTTTCTTATTATAATAGTAATATATAATTAGGTTAATAATAAAGATGCAGTTTAATAAACCAAACACTTTAATATTAAATTTTGTGTTGCAAACTTGTTTATTTAGTTGATTGTCAAAATGGGTTTATATATTGTGTAGTTAAACAACAAGAGCTCTATTTATCTGCATCAAACTGTCTGCTCCAATTATGTTTTAAACAATTGATTTTTTTGAGCTTGAATTCCTTTTCCCTTTTGATATGATTTGATAAATAGATTTGCTATGCTTAACCCACGTCACAAGTACTAATTAGTAAGAGATAAATGAAAATCATTGGTTTTCATGTTGTGTGGCTATAGTGGTACTTTCACAATAAGAATCAGGTGATGGCTCACAAGGTACAATCTGTGGCTTTTTAAAAAATAGCCATTGTACTAAAAAGAGCTCACATTTATTCAAATAAAAGTAATATATTTCTATCTTTTATAATTTATTTATTTGTTAGCTCTACAGTCAATACAATATTTGGATATAATAATAAAAATATGTGTCCCTATATCTAATATAAATGATTTTTTATAACTAATGTAAAAATTCTTTTATGTCCATAATACAATTCAGTGTCAAGTCATTATATATAAATAATATTTTTCAAGTCCTATCAAAAACAAAATATATAAAAGTAAAACAAATAAAGCCTAGACTGCCCATTTATCTGAATGGCTCAGAGGCAAGGGCTTTGGGGAGGAAGGATTTAGAGTGCTTGTTAAAAGCCGCCACCACATAAGGTGGCATCTTAAATTGACTGACCTCAAGAATATTGAAGAGATCTTTGGTATCCTGTGGGAGCCCTGATTTAAACTTATTCTTGATCCACCCTAAGACCTTTTTGATTGGGTTAAGGAATGGAGAATATGGGGGAGGAAGAGGAGTCTTGTTGGAAAGCCAGCAAGCAGGGGCTGGAGATGTGGCTATTTTTATCAATTGTTGGGAACTCAGACACAACCAAATCCACTTTGTGGAGCCCAACATTATCAATCACAACATTGTTGATTGTGCCGCTGTAATCAATCCAAAAGTACTCATTGACGGCCTGGAGGAAATCAAGAAATGCCCTGCTGTTATGGGAGCCCTTAATTATTTGATATTGGTCCGACCTGCAGGGACCAAGAAGCTCAATCATGGAATATGTCTGGGAACAGACAGCTGCACAATGTGCTACACCATCCTTAGATCCCTTCTTGATCCACCCATGCCTAGACCTGAGTGAGGAGAAAACAATGATTCATCTATATAAAAGAACTGGACATTACCAGTCTTCTTCAGAGCCAGATAGGTCTTGGCATAAATGTGTTAATCCTCAATTGTCTTGTTGCTGTTCCTATTATACAGCAAAACTCCCAGTACTTTTCAGGAGAAGCCCAAATCAATCATTGTTTTGTAGACAAGGGTTTTGGAGACAGAAAGCCTGAACTCTGTGGTCAGCATTGATTGGACAGCAAGTGAGTCCAGGTGGAAATTCTTGGTAACCCACTGCTTGATTGCATCAATGTGCATGGGTTGTAGTAGTTTTGGCTGCCACTTAGCCTTGGCAGATTCTTGAATTTGACCAGTGTTGCCATAATTTTTGATGTTGCCAATATATCTGGCTGTGACACCAAATCAGGACGCAATATCCTGAACTGTCATTCCTCTATTAGAGAAGTTGAGGAGAATTTCATTCTCACTATCTGTCAACCAACGCCGGCCTTGAATCATACTGTGGCATCCTGGCTAGCAGGATTGAAACAGGGGATGAGGACCTTTGTGTACAAGGTGGGATCACGCTTGCTTGTGGTGGCGCCATCAATGATTGAATAGATTACAGGCGCAGATGGCTTAAATGTGGTGGCTAGTGGCTCATATGAGGTATCAAAAACACAGGGGCATGAAGTGATGACTCTTGGATCCAGAATGCAAGGCCAATTGACAACTGGGTACATAGTGGGGGTGTATGAAACTCATTATTCCCAATGATTTTTGTATGTGAGACTTTGTTAAAAGCCTTGAGTGCTTCTTCCGGGGATTCAGGCTGTGTGATCTGGCTTGGGACGCTGGAGGTAGCTGACTGGTAATGATGCCTTGGGAGGCCTGTGTGTCAGAATCACTTCCCTTGAGTTCTGTTCTGGGTCTATTATTGGACCCTCTAGGACGCCCTTTTAGATAGGCTACCCCACAGGCTGGTGTGGTAGCTGGTTAAGAATGTGATTGTCTGTCCATAAAAATAAAATAAAAAATATTTTTAGATTAAATATATATTTATTTAGATTTTTGGTCTAGTTGTGAGTAGTTATTTTCTCTTAATTTAGCCTTTAATAGTAACAGAATTTTTATATCTGTGATTTGAAGTGTATAATATTGTATACTTTCTGGGATTTGGATACTTTTAACGTTTAATCACCTTTTATGTCTAAACATGGCTATTGAGATTGAATTTTGAGTTTGATTTTAGTTGTGGTGGAGTTTCTTTATTTGGGTTGTTGTTTCTTAGTGTGCTTACTTTATATTAAATTTGGATTCCAGCTCCCGCAATTATTATTTGAGTTTACTAGTGGCACTCAAAAGTGATTTGAATTTGGTTCATGGATTTGACAATCCTGCAATTCTAAAACTCATAGTAAACTTAATGAAAATTTTTAATGGATTTGGTTGCTTCAAATCTGATTCTAGTTAATTCATTTTTTCCATAGGAAATGATAAGGAGCGCCTTTTGGGGAAGCTTCAAATAGAAAAAGTAGGAAGAGAAGAAGTATATTTTATTGGATGATACTTTAGACTTATATAGATTTAGCTGTGGCGGGGATATTAGCTGGACCAAACCCAGGGGCTGGTCATGTGCTGGATGGGTTTGAGTTGTTGGATACCTGGACAGTCATGTGATATTGGTTTGTTGCCATTTCCGGTATGCCAAATGGTATATTGGAAATGCATAAAATCAGGCAATGACTGGATGTTAAGTGTGATGACAATAGATGGAATACTGGTACATACAGACCCTCAACAGAAATATGCTGTTTGACTTGGGATTTGCAAATTTTCTCTAAGCTTCCAAATTTTTAAAAATTCAAATAAAAATACAAAGAATTCAATTCAATTAAAAAAGGCCATCCCACAAACGTGATATAAAATTTGGACCAAGGATTTGACAATCCTGCATTTTATGTTTAGGTTCTAAATCTTTAGTATGCTGCACACAACAACAACTTCTCCTCCAATAGCAATGGGAGAGACAGTTTCAGCATCAACAAGCGCCAAAACACCAACCACTCCAACAACAATGGCAACTCTAATTGAAACAGTGGCAATCACAGCCATAGCGCAAATTGCTCCTGCCCCAAGAAGAAAGATATTGCCAAATTAAACAATGATGAATAGAAACCTGCTACAAATATGATCCCAAATTATCTAACCTTGAAGGTTAAAAAACAAAGGAACAGGAAAAAGAGGATGTGGAACAGGATTAAGTGCCCCTGCTTCCCCCAAACTGACAAAAAATTGTACCAAGGCACAAACTTTGCTGCTTGCATCCCATGTTTCCTGCAATCTTCTATATTTATGAAATTAAAAATTTCTCTTAACCTTTTGTCTACCTATGCACTTAAAAATCACATACACACAAATTTTTATTTGACTCTGGTGCTTAAAATACCATGGTAAGCACACCATTTGTAACCAAGTACAAAATACCAGTTGTCAAATCCAGCTTCAAATATGCCATAATGGCAGATAAATTGAAATTTCTACTGGAAGGCAAAACAGCTCCCTTCATAATTGATCCCCAAGGCATACAAACTTCCATCAAAGTACTTTTCATGACCACATAAACTACAATATTGTAGCAGGCATGTTTGGTTCACCCAAGTGAATCCCAGTGTATGTTGAAAAACAAAGACCATGACCATCAAACACAACAGAGTCAATTTTAACATCATCAAAGAACCAAACAACCTAATCCTGAGGGACATAGTCTTTGTTTATTCATAAACCAGGACAACTCTAAACATCTGATTAAAGTCAGTACGCTCCACATAAAAAGGTACACTGAATTTAATAACATTCAAACAGTCAAAATTCAATCCCCAGAGCTTGCAGCACTCCTAAATGAATACACCCATATATTCAAGGAAGAACTCACAGATTTACCCCTCAAACGAGAGGTCAAACATGGCATTGATCTATGTAAGACCATGCCCAAACCCGCACTCCTTTACATACTCTCCTCCACAGAGACATAAATCATCAAGAACATATTGAGGAAAACCTAGCTAAAGGTTTCATTTGTCCATCAGAATCCCTGTGGGGGGCAACAGTTTTCTTTAAAAGAAAAAGGAAGGCTTACTCTGTCTAGTAACAGACTAAAGAGCTCCCAATGCAAGCACAGTGACAAATAAATATCCTCTTCCACTTATAGAGGATATGTTTGTAAGACTTGCTGGAGCCAAATTCTTCTCCAAAATTGACCTCATTTTATTTTACAACCAAGAAAATGTAAAATAAAAACATACCATTAACTGTGTTCTGTACGCAATTTAGATCCTTTGAGTTAAGAGTACAGTAATTTTAAAGCTATGGCAACAACCAAAAATACCTCAGGTTTAAACAAAATGTTGTAACTGTGCTGTTTCAGCAGAGTTACAAGGAGAAGGATGTTTAGAGGATTGATGATAATCTTTATTGTGAGATAGTGATTATATAGCTATTGTGAATCAATGGATAGCAGGAACAATATTGGTGATCACACGGCTGGATGGAAGAGGGGGTGGCTTGATCCTGTTAATGAGTCAAGCGCCAAATTGAGGTATCCATCGTGAGGGATCATCATTTGTTCATGTTGATTGATTTGGTAATCCAAGTTGACTTCTGGGTCTGGCTTTGAGTGACCAGGTAATTAGATTGCGGGTCACAAACCCGCTTGGTTGGAACCTTGCTGGCGGGTCAAGCCTGCGGTTTTGACAAAAATGATTTCAGATTTAAGCAAATTCCAAATATCAGGTTAAAATATACACTCTGTTAACAAGTATTTTTGGTGTTAATGGACAAAATGGGTCAGCACTGAAGCAAGTTGTTCACAGGTCAAACAAAACTACTTGAAATATAAACCAAAATACAAGTATTACAAACAAAATGATGTGAGTTAACCTTTGGTGTAAGTATTTTACTATGCAATTTTTTGACAAAATACACTCAAGTGCAGTGATTCAAAACTCAATTCAAAATGAGACAAAATAACCACTAAATATGTAAATGAAACCACTTGATTGTTGTGTGCAATGGATTGTAATCAAGAATGATATCAAGGAATCAAAAATAAGGCACACAATCTGAAACACAAATTTTAAAAACCTTGTGATGGGTGTTTAAATTTGGCAGTAAAATCTGGGGAAAAGGGTTTAAAATATTTTGGGTGTTCTAAAATGGGTGTTGTAAAACCAAAAACAACTAATTAAAAAATAAAATATCTATAATCAGGATATTGGGTGGGGAAAACTCTAATTAAATATCCATATTCAGATAAAAACAAAAATTAAAATTATGGAGTAACTTAATTGAATTTTATTCAGTATTTTATTAAATTGTAAAATGGAAGTAACACAACAACATAGTACAATTGCACCTGTTGTGCACTGCAGTTGTGGTTGCCCCCTTGGGTTAAAACCAAGTCAGTGCAACGCAAGTGCCTAATCAGGAAGGAGACAGAGGAAAGATCAATAGTGAGGTTGTACTGACACAAACAGTTCAAGGAGCACAAGCTGCTAGGGTGCAGAGCATTAACCCTTGGATCCCCAAGCTGACCAGGAAGCACAACAAGGTTACCACAACAAAAAAGTTAGAAACAAAGAGGTTTAACTTAATTCATATATGTTTGACCCTGTCTACTGCCAATAGTTGGTCCTGTCAGCCATGATGGAGAATATTAAGCCTGTGATTGACACTAGCTACAAGCCCCACATCAGTGATAGCAATCAGGAAGATGACAAGGAGCCCAAGTATTTCCAAACTGAGGATGTGCAGCAGGTGCTCAAAAAGGTTGCTGTGTTCTATACCAAGGTGCCCATGCCTTTTGTGCAAGTCATCAATCAGGATCTCATTTCATCTTATCCCACTAAGCCCGCCCAGAAGTGCATCCCAGATATCAAACACATCATTCTGCCCATACTTATGTGTGAAACTGGTGACTACAAGGCGGCTGCGGCTCTTGTTGGGGTGGATCCCAAGTACACCAGCAAGGTATTCAACAAATTCATTGATACTGTCCTAGTTCTTGCTGCAGAGAAATCCTTATTTGTGTCTACCATTCTCACCAAGGAGCACAAATGGGCAATCTGCCAGTATATAACCTGGGACTGCTATCTTGACCTGGCAAATATACAGTCAATGGTTAAATCTACTTTTGGGGTCAAGGCCTCAATTTCCTTTTACTATTAGTTGTTTAGGGGTCTGCAATTTTTGTGAAAGAAACTTGGGTTATCTTCCTATAATAGAAGCAGCACAACCAACATCAATAACAAAAAATTATGCTGAGGCGTACACTGCCCTCAAAGCCAAGGAGACAGTCAAATTCTATTATATTGACAAATCAGCATTTGACTTGTAAATGCACAATGGGTATGGCTATGTCCCCTAGATACTTCCATGTCAGGGTGGCTTGGCATGCTGCAGTCCACTCCACAGCATATTTCATGGTAGCTCTCCTTGGCCCAAAGGGTATCAAGCTCTACTAAGCAATACTAGGCTCCCACAATAGCCGGACCTTCCTGACATTCCTCTGATTGGTCCAGGAGCACCTGAGGCTCACAAGCCTATGCTTCACCACGGTCATGTGTTGAAAAATGCTGGTATCCACAAGGTTGTTGATATTATTGAGGAATTACAAATGATTGACACTAGCATTCCAGTGGGCCCCCAAAAATTGGCCACAGAAAATTTTCACCTTCTCTTCCTCCCTCCCTATTCCCCATTCCTATATCCCATCAAGGAGGTCTTTGGGTGGCTCAAGCAAGTTGTCAAGCAAAGTACCCCAGAATGGGACCAAGGCCTGTTTGATTTTCTGCAGGCCAGGACCCATACTCTCTCAGCTGAGACTGTGGTCAAATTATAAGGCCAGACTGTCTTGTTAATCACTGTGTGCCTCTCTGAACAGCCAATCAATTAGAGTCTTAGTGTTTCACAAAAAATTAAAATTCTCTAATTTACTATTTTAGATTTATGAGTTATTGTTGTATGTCTGGACTATTGGGTATAGCTAGCAAGAATTAGCCCAGGTAATTTTTCAATTACTATACCTAAATATAGGGTAGTAAAACCAAAGTAGGAGTGAACAATATGTGGGGGTAAAATTGTTGCAACCGAGGTTCAAACCTCACCTGCTAACGTATCTTACAATACACAGGAGCGCTCAATGAGTTGCCCCTTGACGTATCTAACGTTATGAACAAATCTGATGACAATGTCAAATGGCAGGCACTTCATCCTATTTGGGGTGTTGCTAATTTGACCCGCTGATCCCCGCACAAGTTATTCCTTGGCTCCAAACCCTACATGGAACTCCCCACTATGCCACCCCCTTGT
This sequence comes from Entomophthora muscae, assembly GCA_014839935.2. NCBI lineage: Eukaryota > Fungi > Entomophthoromycota > Entomophthoromycetes > Entomophthorales > Entomophthoraceae > Entomophthora > Entomophthora muscae. Next base: position 114,195 of record QTSX02005772.1, read on the forward strand.
GCCCTTGTGGCTTCCCCATTTATTATATTAACCACAATATCCCACAATAAATGACACCTTATTTGTATTATTTTGTCCTTTCCTATTAGACTGTTGTCTTCCCCAATTCCAATACTGAACCCTCATTGGTTCAGTTGCAACAGTGGTAGCACAGGTAGGTTCCAACCTATCTCAAAAACAAAATTCCCCCAAGAAAGGACAGAGTACAGGCCACATGGCTACTCCACAACAAGAGACGCTCCTTCCAATCCCCAAGGGGGACATTCCCAAAGGATATGTCATCTATCAAGATCAGTTAGTTCTTACCAGTGTATACAATTGGCTCTGCCTCGGGCAGCGTGACGCTAGTGTCACCCTGCCACAGTTGGATCTGTTGCAACGTATGCTCAACCTTCAACTAGAGTCCTTCACTAGCAGTGTCAAAGGAGCTGACATTGTCAGTTGGCTCCAGTCCACTGAAACACGCCTCTGTATCTGTCAGGTTCCCGAGTCCATGTGGGTTGCCACTGCATCTGGCCGCCTTACAGGGCCTGCTGCCATATGGTTCACCAACTGGGCCAGCCAGGAGTTTGATGTCACCTGGGAAACAGTTCAAGACGCTGCCAAGTCCTGATATAGCAAAACCTTCTCCCCCATTATCTTGGGGACTCCCCTCCTAGCCATCAAGCAGACTGGTTCTGTCCCTGAGTATCTCGCTGTGTGGCAACAAGCCCTTGCTGCCACCCCTGAAGCAGTGACCAATGGGAACACCATGTTGCTCACTCTCATTGTCAATGGGTTAAAACCCCATATTTGCAAGTGGGTTCCCGTAGGCCGCTGCACCTCTATTGACAACTGTTATAAAGCCATTGTAGAGGCCAATAACCAGGCTTTAATAGACTTCTGCCGCACCAACAATACTCCACCCCAACCACGTCCTGCACCTAGCAATGGCCAAGGTCAAGTGGAACGTTGCCAACCTTGACAGCAGGAAGGTGCAGCTAAACACCCCCGCAAGGGGGAGCTCCAGCTAGCGGTAATTGAGGACCAGGGAAAAGCCTGGGGGTTGTAACAACAAGAGGCCTTACAACCCCAACTGACCCGTCCTCTCAGCCCTTGCTTACAAAGAACTCCCACAACTACAATCTTCACGAGGTCAAAACCCTAGACGTCTTTCAGGTCCATAGTGACAACCCCATGTTGCAAGCCGCTCATTCCGCAAATAAAGTAACACACTTGTCCTATCTCTTCTGTTTCCATGGGAACACCCACAAGTTACTGGTAGACACCAGGGCTGATCACACCATGGTAGATCAGGAGTTTGCTGACTCCCAGCAATTAGACCAAGTACCCAGCAGATTCAAAGCAGTACGCGTAGCTGATTCCTGCAGGATTGCCATCACCCACAAGACAGTACCCTTCTCTGTAAGAATGGGGAACGTCCAGATTAAGCTCTCTGGACCAATCATGTCAGGCCTCAGCCACAACATAATTGCTGGCCTTGACTGGCTCTGGCATAACCGCCCTTACATTGACTGGGATACATCTGTCATCACCCTCAATAGAAATGGGGTGGGCTTTCAGATTTACCCCATGTAAATGAACAAACTACTACATGACACTGTGTTTGTCAGAATGACAGAAATAGGCTCATACAATTTCAAGGGGGGAGACTAGACTTTAACCAATGTTCAGTCAAAGTTATTTGTGCAGAACCATCTGCAGTCCCTCCCTTGTCAACGTCAACACCACCAGCGCTAGCTGCACTCCTTGAGGAGTACAAGGATGTATTCAGTGAAACACTCAAACAACTACCTCTACCCTGGGAGGTCCAGCACGCTGTACAACTTCAAGGATTGTTACCTAAAGCACAACCATTATACCATCTCACACCAAAGGAAGATGAAACCCTCTGCCAGCACCTTGTGGACGCGCTTGATAAGGGATTTATTTGCCCCTTGCTCTCTCCATACGGGGCGGCGGTCTTCTTTGTAGCTAAGAAGGATGGGTCTCTTTGCCTGGTCACAGACTACCACACCCTAAATGAGGTGACAGTTAAAAATAAATACCCCCTGTTGCTGATTGACAACCTGTTTGATACACTTGCAGGCGCAAAGGTCTTTAGTAAGATTGATCTCACTGCAGGGTACAACTAGGTCTGCATTGCACCAGGGGATGAGGCAAAAACTGCCTTCTGCACACGCTACAGGTTGTTCAAGTGTCGTGTCATGAACTTTGGAATGACCAACGCTCCCTCTACCTTTGCCATGTTGATGAACAAAGCCTTCAAGGAACTGATTGGAAAGTGTGTGGTTGTGTACCTTGACAACATTATTGTCTTCAGTCAAGATCAAACCACACACCTCCAACACCTCCGTGCTGTCCTCAAAACCCTTTGGGAAAACCAGCTAAAAGCTAAACCCTCCAAATGTGAGTTTCTCAAGTCAGAGCTGTTATTCCTTGGGCACACCATCTCTGCCCAAGGGATACAGCCCAGCCCTGCCAAAATCAAGGCAATCACAAGCATGCCACCCCCCACTGATGTGGGCCAAGTGCAAACATTCTTGGGCATGGTTGCCTATGTACGCAAGTTCATCCCCAATTGCAGAGAACTAATTGCACCCCTCACTGAGCTCCTAAATACCAAACAGCGCTTCCATTGGACCCCTGCCAGAGATCAAGCCTTTGAGACGTTGAAGCAAAGGCTCACAACAGCAACAGTACTGTAGTTCCCCAACCAAAACCAACAGTACAAACTTGAGACTGACGCCTCTGACAGGGCCATAGGGGGCGTGCTAAGGGTAGAAACTGACAATGGCGTCTTCCTCCCTGTAGCATATGAATCCAGGAAGCTCACTGATTTGGAACAACATTATTCCATCCATGATAAAGAGCTGGCAGCCATTGTACACTGTGTGGAGGAGTGGCGTTGTTACTTGGAAGGTGCAACCTCCCCACCCCGCGTTCTGATGGACCATAAGTCACTCCAGTATTTCAACACACAGTCCCATCTGACATGCTGCCAAGCAGGATGGGTTGAACGTCTGTCCCCCTATCAATTATGCATTAAATATAAGCCTGGAAAAGAACTCGTTACAGCTGACGCTCTTTCATGACTCTATGTAGCAACCATCACTGGGGACAACAGTCTGGACCCAGACTGGCCCATGCTCTACCTGCGCCCTGAGTCAACCCACTACAAGGGCCTTAACTTGGTCACCATCTCCAAGCTGAAGGATAACCAAAGCCAGTTCATCATTGATGCTGGAAACGTCTGCCGCCAAGCAGAGACAGGTGAAAAGACACTGTATATTCCCACTACACAATAAGGAGACATCATCCTGCACTACCACTGAACCTTGGGTCACATCAGAGGGCGTAACCTCTTTGAGATCATGAAATGTAAAGTTTGGTGGCTGCGCATGCGCCAAGACATCCTGGACCTCCTCAAGACATGTGTATTGTGTGAAAAGAATACGTCTAAACCTGCACCTCCTAAGTCTGTTCTACTCATCAAGGCTATGAAACTCTTCAAACAGTGGGCCCTTGACATTGTGGGACCGCTTCCCAAAGACAGACTGGGTAAGTAGTATATTATCACCGCTATTGACTATTTCACGTGTTGGCCAGTGGCCTGGGCCACAACCAACCACACCGCCACCACCGTTACCTGTTTTATTGGCAAGGAGATTGTGGCCTGCTTTGGGCAACCCAAGCGTCTCATCACCAATGGCAGGCTTGAACTTGTTGGACACGTCATGTAGGCATACTGTGTCAAGAACACGCTTCAGCATATAGTCACAACCCCCTACCATCCACAAGCCAACAAGCGCGTGGAACAGTTAAATGGCTCCCTGGTTCAATTGATTGCCAAGCTCTCACAAGAGCACCCTAATACTGCGTGGACTGAACATCTTCCCACCGTTCTATTGATCCTGCAAGCAAGAATCAACAGGGGCACTGGGTTCAGCCCTAGCACCCTGGCCTTTGGAACACCTGACGGTCTGACAGGGGTTAAACAGGGGAAACTACGGTCCAAGGTTCCCAGCAAAGCCCCCTTAGTGCCAACTCTCTCCCTAGACCAATGGCGGGCCAAAGCCCAGGAGATTGAACACAAGCAGATTGCAGGGGGGACAAAACACCTCAAAGCTAGGTACGCCATAGGTGACCCCGTCTAACTCCTCAATCCCAATTCTGCCAAATTAGAACCCAATCACCTAGGGCCCTTCAAGGTAGCTGCTGTCTACAACAACCACACCTACCAACTTGAGGATGACCAAGTAAACACCAAGAAACTTCACCACAATTGCTTGCGCCCCTTCTGTGCCATCCCCACACAAAGGTTGTTTGTGTGGACCTTCCCAGACATTCCGCAGACTCCAGTCCTGGTGTCTGACAATGAGCAGGGGGAAAGAAGGGTGTTGCAACCAATGTTCAAAGCTTGCCTGCTAACGTATCTTACAATACACAGGTGGTGCTTGATGAGTTGCTCCTTGACATATCTAACGTTATGAACAAATCTGATGACAATGTCAAATGGTGGGCACTTCATCCTAATTAGGAGCATTTCCAATTTGACCCGCTGATCCCTGCACAAGCTATTCCTTGGCTCCAAACCCTACATGGAACTCCCCACTATGCCACCCCCTTGTGGCCTTGTGGCTTCCCCATTTAGTATATTAACCACAATATCCCACAATAAACAACACCTTATTCTTATTATTCTGTCCTTTCCTTTTGGACTGTTGTCCTCCCCAATTCCAATACTGAACCCTCATTGGTTCAGTTGCAACAAAATCTTATCTTTATTTTATATAAAAACTAAGTATATATAGAGAGGTGGAAAATTGATAGAGGGGAAATCGGTGGGATCAAAGGCCAGGGAATCAGGCCAGGTTTGGCATCAATACCATAATCAAAATATCAATATCAATATCAATATAGGCTATTGATTTTGTACCCAGAAGTAGATATTGATTAAGCAATTGGATTATTGATGTCACATCCATTTAGATTTCTGGACTCAAGTGCCAACTATGAGCCTTAATTCTGGAATCAAAGGCCTTGTTTATTGTCCCTTTGTGTAACCTCCTAATTTCCAAATTACTGAGAGTATTTGAGTGAAATTCAGAATGCTCTGGAATCCATTGGTTTTTAATCAATCATTCAAGCAATTGCCTATGTGTAATTACGTTCTGGATCTGACTTTAAACTTAATGTCCATCAAATCCATCACATTTTAGCACATTGCAACATTTCCCGCCACTGGATTAGATGGCAGGGTTCAAAAGCGCCTACAGGACCCCAGGTAGCAGTATGGTTCATTCCTATACTTTAAGATCTCCACAGCCCAAAAATCAGACTGTTCAGGTTATCATCCCTAAGAGGAAATGGGCTTCAGCCAAGGCAGCTTGAGCCATAAATGACCCCAGTTGTGAGAGGGCAGACTCTAGCCCAGCTATTGCCCATGGTGGACGTGGAAGTTCAGTACTTGGACTTGTTGTCCAAGTTTCAGTAGGAGTCATGTCTTGCTGTGCCTCTTCAGGGAACTGATCCCTTACTGGAAGCCTTGTTCTTGACTCTTCAACAGCTACTAGTCCTTACCCAGCTCAAGTTAGAGGAGGTTAACTTGGTTCAGTGGCAATTTCCTGTGTCAGATGGAGTAGTACTTGGAGAGCCCTCTTTGGAGTTTTACTTTATGTGGTCAACAACTTGGTGCCACTCAGCAGGGTACTGTGTTGGCCATCCTCAAGGCAGTGTTCAGGACTTGGGTCATGCCTGGCCAGACTTTTCCTCAAGTGGAAGGTCAGATAGCTACCAACAACTTTGAGAAAAGGCTTTGTTGCACATTCCAGGCTACTCTGAAGGGGGTGGATTCTGTCAGTGAAGACCATCTGGTTGCCATGGCCCTTACTGGGAGCTTGATGCTCTGTGGCGCCAACAAGCTTGACCTTACTAAGGAATACAACATGGCTACCTTCCTTGACTGGCTTCTTGGGGTGAAAAAATGTCTAGGTTGGAAGGCTCCAGATTAGTATGTGCTCCAGGAATTCCTTCTGTGGTATTGTCTCTTCCTTGGTATGTCCTTCTCTTTGGCTGTGGGGATCAATTATGTGCGCTGTTTGGTGGGTCTTCAATGTCCCATCCTTGGAAATAGGCTTTGTGGGTCCTCTGGAAACCAGCTTTGTTACTTGGCCACAGTTCAGGCCTTGGTTTAATTGGTCCAGTATATGAAAGACCTGGTATCTCAACAATAAAGGTCTTCCTATTTCCTTTTCTTATATATTTTTTGGTTTTGGTGAACTGGATAACAACCCATGAATTTTTTCATTAGGCTTTCTTTTTTCAGGTTTTTGTCCTCATTGGGGCTTACAATTGACTACTAGGAGCAGCACACATATATTGTGCATGCACTATAGTAATAAATTGCCCAGAAACTGGCTCCTTCAATGTATATGAGTTGATGCCAGTCTTTTAGATGACTTGAACAGGATCTTGCCAGAGAGAGGCAAGTTTAGACTCTTGACTGTAACTTCTGTTTCTGAAGAAGTAGACCTCCTCTCCAACCATGTAGGACTGTAGGGGAGGGCGCTTGGCCATGGCTCAGTAAAGGTCTTGGAGTTTGTGCTTAAGTTTAACTGTGTAGGCTTTAGATTGTAGCTGTATCAATGTCTGTACCAGCTTATTGAGGTAGGCGTCCGGGGATACTGCCAGGCTAGGTTGCACCAGCAAGTATAGCAGGGGTGAAAGTCCTGTTTGTTGCCCAAAGAGTAGCTGTAAGGGTGGCTTTCCTTTGGCCCAATGATAGCTAATATTGTACGCAAGGGTTGAAGCTGGTAGAAAGGTATTCTTTTCTGTCTCCTGTTGATGACTAAGCTTCTGTAGTATCTGTACCAGGCTTCCATTTGTGTGTTCTACCATACCATTGGTCTGTGAGTGATAGGGAGTAGATAGCGTACCAGGTATCCCCATCAGTTGATTTAGGCAGGGAATCATATATCTGGTAAATATGATGCCATTTTCTGTCAATAGTACTTGGGAACAACCATGCTTGTATATTATGCTCTCCAGTATGAACATAGCAGTGGTCAGGGCAGACTGGTTAGGAATAGCCTTGACTTCTACCCATTTGGTCAGGTGGTCCACAGCTACTATAATGAACTTGTTCTTGCTGATGATGACTGTAAAGGGACCCATTACGCCAATAGCCATTGTATGAAAGGCAAACCCCAGTTAGGCTAGTCTGTGCTGGAACTTGGCTATCTTTGGCACTCTATGTCACAGTCATGGCAAGAGGCTAAAGTCTTTACCACATCTGTGTGTATTCCTTCCCAGAAGCAATGTTGCTGTAGCATTTCTAGTGTCTTCTGAATATCACTGTGCCCAGTAGTCTTGTGTGTAGCTACCACTGAGTCCATGCGCAGAGATGGATTTATATACAGAAGCCAGGAATCCCTTCAAAGCTTTAGAAGCTGTCCCTTGAAGACCTTGGTGTTAACAGATAGCTTCTTGAGGGCCTTCTGTATTTCTGCTGGTTCCTCCCCCCCACAAAGAAGGGACCTCTGTAAGTTTATCATAGATAATGCCAGCTATTGGGGAGACTAAGGCAACAGTAGGCAGTCAGTTTTTGGTGGATTGCGCCGGCTTGGTGAATGATTTCATAGGCATATGCCTGTAGCTTGATGGCCCAACGTGCTAGCCAACCTTTGGGATCCTTCAGTGTCTTCAGCCATTACAAGGAAGCATGGTCTATAACAGCTTTGAATTGTACCCCATGAAGGTACACCCTGAATTGTTGTTAAGATTGAATCACTTCTAAGCACTTGTGCTCTATGAATGTGTAGTTTCTCTCATAAACATTGAGGGTACAAGAGCAGTAACCCACTGGATGTTCTAATCCATCAGCATACAGCTGAGAAAGCACACCATTGATGGCTGTCAAGCTGGCATTTTTGTGAACTACAAAGGGTCTGGAAAAGTCTGGGTAGGCCAGCACAGGTGCAGCAGTGAGAGTCTTTTTTAGGGCCTCAAATGCAGTCTGGTATGCCAGACTCCAGAAGAAGTCTACATCAGCGCAAAGGAGTTGGAATAGTGCATCTCCCAGTGTGGGAAAATTGGGGATAAAGTGGCAATAGTAGCCTATTATCCCCAGGAAGACTTGGATATCCCTTTTACTAGAGGTTACCTGCATCTTTTCAAGGGCCTTAGCCTTGAAAGGGACAGGAAGGAGTCCATCACAGCTGATAATAAAACCCAAGAACTCTATGTGCTCTTTGAATAAGTTGCAATTGTGTGGCTTCAGCTTTAGATTAGCAGCCAAGAGCCGCTTGAAAACCTCCTCCAGATGATCCAAGTGTTTGGTAAAGGTGTGAGAAAAGACGTTGATGTACCAAGATATACCAGGACGCAGGAGAGTTTGAGATCTCCTATCACTGCATCCATGGCTCTCTGGAAGGTGGCTGGCACATTGGATAGGCCTTGGGGCATCCTGGTGGGTTGGAAAAGCCCTTGGTCTGTAATGATAGAACATTTCTCTTAATTGGCAGGGGTTAGATCAATTTGCCTATACCTGCTGATAAGTTACATTGCACTAAAGAACTTGGCACCTCCCAGTCAATCTAGCGTATCATTAATGTGAAGAAGTGGGTAGGAGTCCTTCTTGGTGACCGCATTCAGACAGCGGTAGTCAATCACCACTCAATTACTACTGTCCTTCTTCTTGGAAATCAGAAGGGGGCAGCCCAAAGGCTCTTGCTGGGAACCAGGAGTCCAGTACATAGTATTTTCTGGAGCCTTTTGCTTGCCACAGCATGATTAGCTTGGCTACATTGTATTAGTCTAGAGAAAATTGGGGGCCATCCTGGGCATCAATGTAATGTGCTATGTTTACTGCTTTCCCAAGGTCATAGTCATCTTTAGCAAACACATTCCTGTATTGAGCAAAGAGATCCATAGATAGGTCATTTTGCACTTTGGAGAGGCCTGATAGCAATTAACGGCTGATGACTGATAGAGCTCTTGGTTACTCACAGGATAAGCCCAACTCTGAGAAGTCTGCAAAAAGGGAAGCTTCCTGTAGGTTGCCATGTTCTTCTAAACGTATTTGGCCCAGCAATTGATACTTGGAGACAGTCATTGGTTATTGACTCATGTTATCCAGCAAACCAAGATTTCCTTATTGCTAGGCATGATGATTCCTGGTACTACCCATGTCTCCAACCAAGATGCATTGGGGATGCCAAAAATTTCCCCATGAGTAACAGTGGGAAGTGCAACTGATAGACTTGTGTTATTAATCACTTGCAAGTTTGGTGGTATAAACACTGTATAAAACTCATACACAAGAATACCCTTGTCTTCTCTTGCCAAGAGAGGGAGCACCTTAGCCTTCTTACTACGCAGTGTATAGGCAATTGGCAGTTCTCCATCTAAATACTCCAGGTTGATGTAGTGTAACCGGCGTAGGGTCAGGTCTGAAGGGCAATCATCATGGTAGAACATGGGAATTGAGTGACCCAAGATCCCAAATGTATGATCTCCATAGTTAGTTATGATACCATACTGAACCATAAAGCTAGTTCTAATAAGGATGTCATAACTGTTATTCTCCAGAACTATGGCAGGAGCAGTGACCATTAGTTTTCCAAAACAGAGGGGGAGAGAAGAGTAAGCTCCTTTTGCCCTAGTGGTCTGTGGGCTATCTGTACCAAATTCTTCATGATAGGCTAGGTCCAGTGCCAGTTTTAGCTTCTTGACCAGCTATAAGGATATAATGTTTCCTGGAGCACCAGTATCCAGTATGGCTTAGATGTGGATTTTGTTCACTACTAAGTTGATATAAGTACAATCCTGGTTGTATTCTCTAATCTCTACAATATTGGAGACCTGATGCACACTCAGTCCTTTGAACTTCTCTAGGAAGGTAGCCATGGCAGCTCCTACAGCTGGACTTGCTTCCTTGAGGGACTCCAGAGAGGCTGAGACATTTATGGTACATAGAAGCTTGGTCAGTTGTTCAGCGCTGTCCTCCTTGTGAGTAACTTTCATGCCTGGTTGAGCTAGCTGTTTGGCATATGGTAAAGAGACCGTTTTTCAAGCTATCTGTGTGATGACCACCTCAGGGCAAAGCGTTGTCTGGTGGGTATGAGTGTTAACCGTGAGAACTCAATGTAAGAGGTCCTTTTAGACTCCTGCCAAGTCAGTATCCTTGTGTAAGGATTGAGAGTTGAAGTCAATCAAGGAGTGATTTTCCTTAGAAATCAACTCAGAGGGTGCTGAGACAGCAAGCCTCAGAGCAGGTTTGTCAGAGGGTAGAAGTGTGGGGGGAGATGAGGGTGTCAACACTACTAGGGCATCCAAGGGTTTCTCCTTTTCCTGGATTCTTAGTAGTTTTTTACTGGTCCACATTGTCCTCCTTAATATCTGTGTTGTCAGTGTAGTCCTCCTCCTCTGGTTCTGCGCCTACAACCAAGACCTTGCATGGGGATTTAAAATCCTGGGAGAGATACCCAGGTCTGTTACACTTGAAGCAAAGAACTGCTGAGTTGTTCAAAGTACCAGAATTGGGCTCAACTGCCTTCAAACCATCAGTACTTAAATTTCAGGTTCTGGTTTCAGTGGGGGGTTTGGATGTTTCCTTAGATAGAGGGATCTCAAAAACTTCCTTGTAAGTTTGCAGAAATTGGATCAGATGAGGGTTTTTTGGGCGGTGTAGATTCCAGAATTTAAAGCAAGCAAGAGTTTCCTGTTGATTTTTACTGCATTGAGAAGTGCTGACTGTAAATCAATGAACGGCGCTGCCTTCATGGAAGCCAAAGTCTGTGCTTCCAGGTATAATCTGGAAGTAAACTCCTCCAAGGTTTCTTCCACCTTGAGTTTAGTATTGGCAAAGTCCATCTTTTGTCCTAGGAGGGCTTCCTGGCTATCAAACTCTTCCATCAATGCCCAAGAGATGTTGGTGTAAGTCCTGCCATTTTCTGGGAGGCAGGGTAGTATCAGTGTCTGTGTGTTAGTGTCCAGACAGTTGATTATGATAGCGTCTTTCATAGCCTCATCTGCCCCATACATTAAGTTCTGGTATAGCCAGAGTAACATGGCTATGTTACTCTTCCTGTCAAACCAGGGGAGGTTATCTGGTTTGAAGAAGGGCAAAGTGTTATGTGCTGAAGTTGTAGCTGGTGCAGCCTTCCAAATAGTGGAAGCAGATCTGTTGTGGTTGGCCTTGGAGGGAAAAAAAGCGGGCTTCAGAAGCAGCCTTATGTGCCTCTTCTTGTTGTGCTTTGAGATCTGGTATGTTATCTTCAATGGTAACTGTGGCTGGACCACTATTCTCTGTCATCACCTCTAGCACTTGGATAGAACAGGAAAGCCTCCAGTTGGTCTCTTTGTTGCTGTCCAGACTGTGATACTCTTCTTGCCCAGATGTGTTCCAGTAACTGCCTTGGTATTGGCGTCCCTTTCCCTAAGCTGGTGTTGTTTTAGAAGACTATACATCTTCTTTTCCAGTGAAGTCATTTTGCTGTTTGCTCTCTCCAACTGGTCTTATATAGAAGCCATCAGTTCCCTGTGCTCATCCAGTTCATCCACATAGGCCCAGATCTCCAGACAAGTGACATCTAAGTCCTCTTCAAGTAGGCCTATCCTATTCTCCTGGTTAGTCAGTGCCTCTTGAAGATTTGAGATCTTCTCTGTGTTAATATTGTCTTGGGTTTGGCACCAGATAGATAAGGTGCCTTTTTCAGCCTGGAACCCATCAATCTTGTGTTTGACTTCACCAAACTCTCAATAGATGAAAGTCAAGTCAATGCCTGCCACCTTCACTTCATGTTGTAATTTTGATAAGTGGTCATAGAGTTCCAATATATCTCTAATATCATTGCTCTTGAAAGGAAAGGAGTAGATATCACAGGTTAGCTGGGGCCTGTCAAGGGAAGAGCTGCCAGGTGGTAGCTCAAGATAGTCACCTCCTGGACCAGCCCATGGATAACTGGTCCATTCTCTTTGATGTGTGCCGCCTCTGTGGCAATCCAGTTGGAGTCCAACCCTTGGTGGCAAAGGGTTTTATCACTTGATGTGGGATCAGAGAGTTCAGTCCTTGCTTAAATGCTTCAGACCAGGGAATAGTGCTGTTCTGGACTGTCACCACTTCTGAAATATGCTTGTTCATTAACTCAAAATTGATATCCAGATAGTGGTATAAAAGCTGAATAAATGATTGCTGGTTTGTCACTATGTGACAGATCCAGGTCTAACCAGACCATCCTATCATTATCCTGCCCTTGACTCTTATTACCATTACCTTCCTGTGACAAAGCTTTGAGGAGCTTTGTCTTCAGTGAGGAAATTTTATGGGATAACACTTTGTTATCATCCCGCCAACGGGCCATGATCTTAACGCTCTTTTCCTCCCTTGCCCTTAAAGCCTCAATTTCACAATTTTCCTTTGCTTTCACTTGTTGTAAGATTTCATCCCATCCTAATAACAGGTTCAAGGAATCCCACACATAGATTTGGTTTCCTTGGACAAGAGTCCCTTCTTTTTCAAAGTAATTGGAGTATAACTCTTCAAATGCAGCCTTTACTTCCACCAAGGACTCCTCAGGCACAGTCTTGATGACCTCCAAGCTTTCTCAAGCTTCCTCCAAAAAACTTGTAGGAACCTCTTTCCTAGCATCAGCAGTTTCCACGCAAAGTACTCCAAATTTGACCCTTTCAAAATTTAACAAAGAAGACATAATAATTGAAAAGGTAATTGAGGGGAAAGATTCAAAATTGACAGTATATCTTTATTAAAGTTTAGCTGTTTTTGCTTATGATAAGGAGCGCCTTTTGGGGAAGCTTCAAATATGGAATTAAGAAAGAAGAGAAGTGTATATTATTGGATAATACTTTAGACTTATATAGACTTGACTGCGGCTGGGATTTAGTTGGATCAAACCTAGGGGTTGATCATGTGCTAGATAGTTTGAATCACTGGATACTTGGACAGTCAGGTGATATTGATTGATTACCATTCTTGGTATGTTGAACAGTATATTGAAAGGGGACTAAATCAGGCAATGACTGGATGTTAAGTAGGTTGGCGGTAGCCAAAATGCTTGTACATCCAGATCCTCAACACCCCCCTTAAGGGGTTACTCTCGTGCATCAGGAGGGGGCTTTGTTTTCACAGCTGCCGCCTGATGCTCCTGGAGCTGTTTGCTAGTTGGAACCAGCCTGGTTGAGCGCTCTCCTTTACTGAGGCGGAGACAGGTTCTGTGGTATTTCTTGATAATTGGGTTCTTGGCACTTTGGAATTTTACTAGGTAAGTGTTGTGCTCTGGTTGGTATTTGATGACTCTTCCTGGTCCCTGTGTACTGAGTCTAGTTTCTTTCTGTTGCCATCTAGAATCCAGACAGGGAGTTGATGGGAATTGGTTCCTCTGTGGAGGTTACCTTTTGTGTCTTGAGCCTCTAAATTTCAGCTATTTTAGCTTTGAGGCAGATGTGTTGTAGGTTTGGTGCTTACTTTACTGTGGGAGGTTTCCTGGGGGAGATCTTTATGTAGGACTGTTTTTTGCAGGTGATTACTTCCGGTTTGTACCCATAGGTTAGCACAAACAGTGAATAGCCTGTCCCTTGGTTAGGCAGACTCAGGATACTAATAATGCATGTTTCACATATAGTGGCCATGTGTCTTTGGCTTTGCCATCCATCAGTTTTCTAGGGTCCTTATAAGGCTGCTGTTTAGGTGTTCCACTCTACTGTTGGCTGTGGCCTTTATGAAGAGGTTGTGGAGTGTTTAATGTTTTTGGATTTCATGTTGTCATTAACTACGTGACCTGATAAATCTGTTGCTCCATCAGTTATGATGTAGTCTGGAGTGCCATAGTTGGCTATGATTGCTTTGTTAATGAAACGGTTGATGGTTTCTGTTTTGTGGTCCTTTGTTGCCCAGCAGATGGGCCAGTGTGTGGCAAAGTTGATAGCTACAATTAAGAAATTTTGGTTTGTCTTTGTTTCTGGGAAGGGCCCCACTACGTCTAGCCCCCAAACCTTAAATGGTTCAGGGTTTGGTACTGGGTTGACCGTTGGCTGAAGAGTCTTTGTACTGGTGTATTTCTTGCACAATGTGCACTTTTTAAGAACATCAACTATATCCTGTTTGAGGTTGGGCCACCATACTATCTCTTTTGGTGTGAGATATAGGTTGTTATCCTTTGTATGGCCTAGCAGGCGGTGATGTCTTAGTATGGTGTCAACTCTTTGTGCAAGTGGGATGTACATGATATCTTTGTCATTAATAATTTGGTATACTGTGTTGTTCAATAAATGGAAGTACTTTTTGTTCCTTACTAATGTATTGTGGGTCAGTTGATGTGTTGAGGGGTCTTTCTCTTTGGTTTTATACTCAGTGTTGTACAGGTTTAGCTAGTCAGGGTCCAGGTGGTCAGGAGGATCCTCTCTAGGCTGGCATAATCTAGAGAGAGCATTGGCCATGACCAGCTCTGCCCCTTTTTTTATTGGATATCCAAATTGAGCTGCTCTAGCAGGGGCATCCATTTGGCTTGTTGCTGTGCAAGTGCATTCTGAGTTTTCAAATATATTAAGGATCTATGGACAGTTAGTACTCAGATGTTTAATTGTCCTTCTAAGTGACATCTCCATTTCTTGCAAGTGTGGTATATTGCTAGCAATTCATTATTGTTCTTTGGGTATCTCTGCTCATTATTGGTTAGTTTTATTCTTTTGTAACATAGTGGCAGGAAGTCTTGCTGCCCTGGCTGGCAGATGCGCAGGACTGCGTCAATGGCAGTGTCGCTGGCATCTGGCTTGAGCTCATAGCACCTGTTATTGTTAGGGTATTACAAGATTGGTGCTTCAATCACATCTTGTTTTAATAAATGGAAATTATTGTCACATTCTGGAGTCCATATTAATTTCTTTTTGGCATTACCCTTGGTTAAGTCATTGATTGGTGTGGGTTTTTTGTATTCTTTGATGTATTTCCTTAGGTAAGCTACCATACTGAGAAAGTATCTAACTTGTTTGACAGAGGTGGGGTGTTACATGTTATTTATGGCTTTAATTTTGTCTGGATCTGATTTGATGCCACTGTCAGAGACAATGTGGCCCAGGAACAGTTATTTATTTTCCATAAATTGGCACTTACTTAGTTTTGCGTAAATTTTATGCTTTGCAAGTCAATTGAGTGTCTTGTGGACATGTGTGAGGTGTTCCTCTTTTGTTTTTGAGAAAATGATAATATATTCAAGGTAGCATAATGTAATTGAAAGACCGTTTAGTGCTTGGTCCATCATGGTGACAAACGTCA
The DNA here is from genome assembly GCA_014839935.2 of Entomophthora muscae. Lineage (NCBI taxonomy): Eukaryota > Fungi > Entomophthoromycota > Entomophthoromycetes > Entomophthorales > Entomophthoraceae > Entomophthora > Entomophthora muscae. Next base: position 129,487 of record QTSX02005772.1, read on the forward strand.
CAGTAGCATTGGTCATCCCAAAGTTCATTACTCTACATTCAAAGGATCCAAATTATGTACAGAACACAGTTTTTGGTATGTTCTTTTGCTTTACTTTAATTTGGTTGTACCCTGAGGTGAGGTCAATTTTGGAGAAAAATTTGGCACCTGAGAGTCTTGCAAAAAGATCCTCTATAATTGAAAGAGGGTATTTATTCTTTACTGTGCTTGCTTTGAGAGCTCTATAGTCAGTTACTAGAGATAGAGTGACTTCCTTTTTTTTATAAAGAATACTGCTGTCCCCCATGGGGATTCATACAGGCGGATGAAGCCTTTAGCCAAGTTGTCCTCAATGTGTGTTTTGAGGGTTTGGGTCTCCATGGGAGAGATTCTGTAGAGGTGCAGGTTTTAACATGGCTTTTTATAAGTTGATGCCATGTTTAACCTCTTGTTTGGGGGTAGCTCAGTGATTTCTTCTTTGAATACATGAGCGTATTCATTTAGGAGTGCTGCAAGTTCTGGGCATTGGATCTTGGTTGTTTGTATGTTATTGAACTCAGTGTACCTCATTATATGGAGGGTACTATTTTTGTTTAGATGTTATGAGTAATCTTGGTTTATGCCCTGGACAAATACTGTATCTCTTAGAATTAGGTTGTTGGGTTCTTTGAGAATGTTGAAATCGTCTCCATTGTGTTTTATTGTCATGGTTTTTGTTTTCAAACATACGCTGGGGTTCACTTGGGTGAACCAGTCCATGCCTGCTACAATGTTGTAGTTTATGTAGTTCATGACAAGTCCTTTGATGGACGTTTGTATGCCTTGGAGGTCGATTCTGAAGGGAGTTTTTTTACCTTTGAGTAGAACCTTTGATTTATCTGCCATTCTGGCATATTCAAAGTTGGATTTGACAACTGGTATTTTGTACTTGGTTACAAATGGTTTGCTAACCACGGTGTGTTAAGCACCAGAGTCAAAATAAAATTTTATGTGTATGAGATTTATAAGTTCATTGGTAGACAAGAAGTTGTGGGGAATTTTTAATTTTTACATTCATAAAAATGGAGGATTGCGGGACACGTGGGATGCAAGCAGCAAAGTTTGTGCCTTGATACAGTTTCTTGTCATGTTGAGGGGAGACAGGGGCAATTAAGCCTGTCCCCCCTCCTCTTTTCCCTGTTCCACTGTTTTATTATCTTCAAGGTCAGAGAATGTGGGGTCAGATTCATAGTGGGTTGCTGTTTCAGCATTGTTTACTTTGAAGGTGTCCTCTTTCTTAGGACAGGAACAGTTTGCGCTCTGGCTACACTTGCCATTTTTACAATTGAAGTTGCTGTTAATATGGTTGGTATTTTGGCGTTTGTTGCCATAGAGTTTTTTCTGCCATTGTTTTTTGAGGAGAAATTGCCATTGCGTGCAGCATATTCCATGTTTGTGCGTTTTTCAGCACACTTGGCTTCAGCAATGAGCGCAGACATGGAGGTATTTGCCTCTGTGCAGATGAGGGCAACAACAGAGGGTTTCATTCTGTTGATGAATGATGCTTTGGTGTGCATGTTATCAGCTTGTTCTGGGTTTTGGATCTTGTAGTGTATTTCCTCAAATTCATTGGCGTAAGCTGTGATAGTGGTCTTCTGAGGAAGATCACTGAGCTATATTGCAATGTCTTAGAGGATTTTGGTGATGCGGAAATTGTGGGTGATGTCCGCTTTGAACTCTTCTCAGTTTTCAAGCTGGTTGTCAGTTTGTGAGCCAACCCAGGTGGCAAACCAGTTAGCTGCAGCCTTGTACAGGCGCTTGCTGGCTTCCTGGACCCATTTTTTGTGGGGGGATGTGGCTGGTGCAGAGTTTAGCGGCTGAGTGGTCTAGCCAGTTGATGATGTTTTCTTTGTTTTTATCAAAGAACTTGTCAATACCAATGTACTTGGTGTTGGTAACTTCACCTGTGATAGGTGGTATTGTGTTTGTCTGTGGTTGAAGAGAGCAACTGTATTGAATAATCTTGGTGCATGCTTTGGGCATAATCAGACCTTTGAATATGGTGCGTCCACTAGGTATATCTTCATTGATGTTGTGGGTGCAGAAGTATGTTTTCCAGGTATCCTGGGATGTGGCCTGGTTGAGTACATGAGCAAAGGTGGGCAGGTTTTGGTCAGTCATTTTCTCTCTCATGGTTGTGGTCAAAAAACTGTAGCTGCTACCAGTGATAAGGAGCGCCTTTTGGGGAAGCTTAATATATGGAATTAAGAAAGAAGAGAAGTATGTTTTATTGGATAATACTTTAGACTTATATAGACTTGACTGTGGCGGGGATTTAGTTGGATCAAACCTAGGGGTTGATCATGTGTTAGATGGGTTTGAGCCACTGGATACTTGGATGGTCAGGTGATATTGCTTGGTTATCATTCTTGGTATGCCAAACGGTATATTGGAAGGGGACTAAATTGGGCAATGGCTGGATTTTAAGTAGGTTGGAAGTAGCCATAATGCTTGTACATTAAGACCCTTGACACTTATATACTATTCAGGGCACATTTGGCTGAAAACCCCTCCAGTTCCTGAATCAACCTATGATTCATCTCACGTGGTCTATGACATTTGAGTCATCCAAACCTAGATCTTTACCTAAAAGCTTACCAACATTTCTCATCCTATGAGAATCAACCTACAATGGGAAGAAGTCACTTGACTTCATTCATCCCAATGTACTAATTCAGCATGGAGCTTCCTCAGCTCCTGGCGCCAAAACCCTGTGGATTAAACATCCTAAAACTCAGCTATTAATGTTTCAACTGGGAACCAGCTGATCAACCCTGAATTCCTAGGCATCCTTGCCTTTATTTAGTTATCTTTGAATTTAATTGTTTTTTTGCCTTAAAACCCATTAAAATGCTTTGAAACTCAAACCAGGCGCCACTGCGGCGCCCGGAAATTTCCCCATGCGGCTCCTCAGCGCTTCTCAAAGCAATTAGGCGGTGCGGCGGCGCTTCTAACCCAATGAATTTGCCAAAGCAGCCCTTTTAACCCAAAATTTGGGGGTTTACTTATGGTTGACCTTAACCAAACTTCTTGACACAGTCAAGGCATTTTAATCAATATAATTAAATTCCCATTAATTATATTCCCGTGTATTTATTAATTAATCTTCCCAATTAATTAAACCGTTTTTGAGACACCCAGTCTCCCAGATTGACTCGGAAAATCTCGCCTTCTGTTCTTTTATTGAGTCTAGATATCCAGTTTTTAGGAATCTTGACCTTAAGACTTTCAATCCAACCTATCTACATGCAATAATCAGAAAAACAGAGATAACTTTATATTTTGGAGCATTTATTTGGCTAAATACTAAATAGTGACTGTTGTACAGTCACACACTAGTATTCCCTGGTCTTGTATCAAGCTCTGTAAGTGCCCCAAGTGTACTCAATTGTGACAAATAGCTGGGTGGGAAAAGTGCTGGATATAGTCCTTCACATGCTCAGCAGGTCAGATGTCCTTATAAAGTTGAATAAGGTTTATCAGGCTTATGTTACAAAATTCCTCCATGGATATCTCCGCAGAGGGATGTTGGATGGCCAGCAGTTGTGATTGTTGACCTTTGCTGTCCGCCCATTTGTCCATTCTGGTCATGGATTGCCAGATGGCTTCTTCAGAGGGACTGACATTAGAGTCCACTTCCATGTGTGCAGGCGCAGTCAATAGCAGGGGGCTCCAGTTGCCAAGTGATGAGGGCTGGGGGACATCATCCATAAATTTTTGGAGTTGGTCAAAACCACTGGGGATGTCTTGTTATGTGTTATTATTGCCACAAGGCATCCCTCCCTCCCTCCCTCCACCAAGAAGGAATAACGGGGGTTGGAAGGGCCAGGTGTTGGTTCAAAAATTGTTATGAGTGTAAAATGTTGTAAGTCTGGACTAGCGGGTATAGCTAGCAAGAATCAGCCCTGGTAATTGTTTAATTACTATACTTGAATACAGGGTAGTAAAACCAAGATAATAGTGAACAATATGTGGGGGTAAACCCTTATCTTTATTTCACGTAAAAACCAAGTATATATAGAGAGATGGGAAATTGATAGAGGGGAAATTGATGGGATGGAAGGCCAGGGAATCAGGCCAGGTTTGGCATCAATACCATAATCAAAATATCAATATCAATATCAATATAGGCTATTAATTTTGCACCCAGAAGTATATATTGATTGGGTAATTGGATTATTGATGTCACATCCATTTAGATTTCTGGACTCAAGTGCCAACTATGAGCCTTAATTCTGGAATTGAAGGCCTTGTTTATTGCCCCTTTGTGTAACATCTTAATTGCCAAATTACTGAGAGGTTTTTGAGTGAAATCCAGAATGCTCTGTAATCCACTAGTTCTCAATCAATTAGTTGAGTGATTGCCTATGTGTAATTATGTTCTAGATCTAACTTCAAAATTAATGTCCATCAAATCCATTGCATTTTAGCACATTGCAACAGTTATCATAATATATTTAGAAGCTTCCAAGCCTGCAATTCCATACAATGGCACCATTGACAAAGAGATTTAAATTTTAATTGTAAATTATTAATCTATTCTATTCTATGATTGCTATCTCAAATAGTTAAAATGTAATATTATACTTATATAGATTGTTATTTCTGTTAATTACAAATAAAAACTAAAAAAAACATAAAAGCGCTCAAGTTAGAAGTGAATTTTATTAATGTATATTAAAATGATTTTATGAGAACCTTCTCTGGGATTTATTTTGCAAAAATTGTTTGCTAAAATAAGCATAAAAAATTAATTATAAATAAAAATAACCTAAAATTTAAATATATTTATTGGACAAGAGAGCTTTAAGGGCGCCTATAGTGGGTTCTTTTGTATGTACCCATCCAGCAGTGGAGGTGGTGCACAACCTCCATTGTCATACTATAGAAAGTAAATACACCCTGATTAAAATATTCACAGCGTCTTTTAAAAGGGAGGATGGTCAGTTGAGAGTTTAGGAGCAGCTTTTCTGGTGAAGCTGCAAACCCATAGATTCCAGCCAGGACCAGTGTGTTTTTTATCACATGGTCAACCAAGTCATATCCAGGGGCACCTTCTTCCCATCCAGGGAAAACCTGGCCTTGTTGATCCTAAGGAGGATCCTGTCTAGGTCCTCAACGTTTTCACCCATTTCAAAGTAGAAGAGGAATCCCAGGTAAACCACTGGATTAAGCCTTTGCCCAGTAAAGGCTTCAGTAAACTTGCACAATTTAAAAAACTGCACTATTTTTTGTGTTTGGTCTTAACAAAGGTAAGCTCTATTGCTGCAGAGACCCCTGTCTTATCAGTGCTTCAGGCCAACCCAATTCTTCCAGGAGTATTTTTGTTTTCTTGACAGCTGTTGCATCTGCAACAGCCAATTTACCCACTGCACTCAAACTTCTTAAGTAGGTACAAGAGTGTGTGCTTCACCAAGAAGCAGAAGCAAGCAGACAAATAGACCTGGCCCATCTCTGGTATGTTCTTGAATGGAAGCATCTCCAGGATGTCCTAAAAAGTTCATTGGAGTTTACACAGTAAATCTACTGAGGGATACTGGTTACAGGCAGACCAGTTGAGCATTCTTGTAGGCAGTAACTGCCCACTTGGATGCCTCTTCAGCATGTTTAAGCCCAGCCAATGCCTCCCTGGAGATTGGGAAGGTACTGCAGATTCTATCCTCAAGCTCCTGCAAAACAGGGGTTAGAGCCAGCTGCTTGGAAACATGGCTGGCGTAGTTTGCATAGTACGTGGCTGGGACGTAGGGGACCAACACCTGGCATAATTTTCCGTCAATGATTTTATAAAAAAAGGTAAAAATTAAAAAAAATTATTAATTTTTTAGGTTATCTTCTTATTTTTCCACTTTGCCAGTGGCTTTAGCAGGCTTGGTCATTCTTGGCGCAAGCAATTGCGCCAGCAATTCTGTATCCTCCTTTTGGGTCTTCTTTGCAGGCTTGAGATGTTCAGAAATCTCTGGGAAGTCAACCCAGACAAATTGGCAGAAAGATTGTACACCTTGAATTGCAAGCCCTTGGCCATAGTTTTTTAATGTTGAGCAGGCGCTCAATGGTCTTCTCTGATGAGTTGGACATTTTGGTCATTAATACCTTTGTGGACACCTTGTTGACTTTTGCCCCAATGAGAATTGCAGATTCAAGGTCTTTGAGCAGCTTCTCTAATTCTCTCATTGATTTTTTACTAACCTTTGCATATGTTTTTATAGCTTTAATCCCAATAAACTATGTGTTATTCTGATACTATTGCCTCTGTCAGTGATTCACTCCTGAGGTAGGAGGAAACCTAAGTAGTTTAAAAGAGCAGTGTGATAGAAACCCACCAGAATAAATCCTACAGGAATTTCAACCATCAATGTATCACTAAATAACCCATAATTTATATGAACCCAAGAAAGGAGCAAAATGAGCAAATTCATAATATACCACAACATAAATCAAGACATACCAAGGAGCTTCTGGACAGATCACAGGAGGGGGCAAAGGAGGAGGAGTGGACTTATTACAAGTAGGTAAAAACATATGTTTAGTGTAAATATAATCCCAAGCTGAAGTTTTGGTAGCATCCTTGACCCAGATATTGGAATCAAATTGGCAACAGTCAGAAACTGTCACAGTAGGTTCCATCATGCCAGGAATTATCTGCCCAAGCAAGAAGGCTCCAAAAGCCAGAAACCCTTTATCAAAATTGACCAAGTTAACAGATTTAAATTAAACGGTTGATTGTAAATGGGTTATGGCTGCTCCAGTCTGTCAGCTGAAACTGGTTCCCCCTTGAAAATTGGCATTGATAAATTGGCGTAATTTGAGGGTCACCCAATATGAGCTTGTCAATCAGCATGGTTGTCAGAAACTATTCACACAAGGGTTCTTTGCAACCTGGACCAGATACTTACTTGACAATGTGGAAGGAATAGGAGGTCAAGATTCAGGCAGTATTGCTTAGTCAAATTTTCTGATATATATTAAATAATTTTCACTGTTTCAACTCTAAGAGTTGAGTCCTCCCAAAAATTTACTCAATAAAAATCATTTATCCCAAGTTCTAATTTACTTTGAAAAAATGCATCCTGTGGCTGGGTTGTTATGATATATTCTGTACAATCTGATTCTCAACAGAATCATTTCTGGAAGATGGGGTCCTGCAGTTGGAACTTTGTTGTTGGTGCCGCCCAATGTTAATTTTGCGCCAACCAATTTTGCAGCTCCTTCCTCCATTCTTGAAACTGAAAATGCGTGAAGTTTTTTCAGCATTATCATTCTATTCCAGTTCAAGCCTTAGTCATAAATCCCAAGTTTACCATGTGATGACAAAGGTTTCTGAGGATGCTTGTGAATAATTTGTTATCCGCAGTGGAGCGCAATCCATGTGTTTTAACTGAAAGTGCATCTCTATACCCTTTGTTAAAAAAATTGTGTGTATCTATTGAGGAGCTCAAAGTATATCATAAGCTGTACGCCTTCCATCAGGGTACTACTCCGCTTTTGATATTCCTTCCTCAGTTTCTTGCCTACTGCTGTACAATTGATGTTCCTGAGGTAAATAAACTCTCAGCGTTGTGGTTAGCAGTTGACCAGACTGCCCAGAATTTGGCGGTTTGGGATTCCCTGTTAACCACAACTGAGGCCCTGGTAAGCCAAATTCTTTCTCTGGTCTCAAATCTGTCCTCTTCCAAGCAAGGTACGTTGGTAATTGAGGACAAACCTGCTGCATGCTCCTGGTTTTCTGGTCCTTACTCTGTGATAGTTCCTTCCAACCAAAGTCAGGTTAGTTATCCCCCTAGTCTGTATCAGTTGTAATTGGCGGTGATAAACAAACCTGCCAATGCAAATGAGGTCCCAGTAGTGTCCAGCCCTGTAGTTACTTGGCAATTCTTCAGCACGTTGTATCTGCAAAGTCTTCTGTGGTTACGTCTGAAAAGTTGCCCCTTGTTCCCATCAATTGTGATAACCCTGTTCTTCCAGCTGCTGTCCAAGAGATGATTGAGTGTTACTTCCAGGAGCATCCTGCCTCCTTAGCTTCTGTCTGTACCGCCAATGAAAAACAAGACCCTATCAAGATTGCCACCTTTGTTGCAAATAAATCTGCTTCTGGTTACTTCTTGTTTTATGGTAGCATTGATAACGGTCAGACTATTTAACAGCCAGCCATTTTGTTGGATACTTGTGCTTCCAAAAACTTCATGAGTGTGAAGACTGCCAACTTGCTACAACTCAAGTACCACCCAGAAATGCTTGTTAGGGGTGGGAACTGTCAGACATTTCCCTCTTTCCAGCTGAAGAAGCCAGTAATCTTTGTAGTTTTGGGTCAGTCTTTTACTGCAAGGTTCTCTGTTTGCTCCTCCCTAATGTATCCTATCATTTTGGGTGTGGGTTGGTGGAATAAATTATAGTGCATCCACCTTACTGAAGGAAAATGTGTTACAGGTGGAACACTCTTTGGGTATATCTATTTGTATTCCGCTGTTAAGTATTTCCAAAATGGAGCAATCCTCTCAGACTATCCAATTGTTTCCTGTCCCTGTCCTTGCAAGTTCAGATTTACCGGAATGTTTACAACCCTGGTCTGCGGCGTTTGACACTACCAGAGTCAAGATTCTTCCCAATCACACTCAGTTTGACTTTGACTTTAAAGTTACTGTTGATCTGATTCAAATTGTGTCTCATATTTACCCTTTAACCTTGAAGGAAGACGCATGTTTGGAAGAATGGACTTGTGACGTGCTGGCAAAGAGCTATATTTTTAAAAAGGCTTTGTCAATTTGCTCTCCGTTGTTGTTTGTTCAAAAGGCTGATGGGTCTCCTTGTCCTTGTGTTGACTACATGAACTTAAATAACATCACAATCCCTGATCCCTTTCCTTTACCTCTCAAAGCACAGATCTCTAGGTGTGTTGAGAAGGCAAAGGTATTCTAGAAACTTGATCTATTAAATGCTTTCAATCAAATCAGGATTGCGGAAGGAATGGAATGGTTGACGGCATTCAGAACCAAGAAGAGTATATTTCAGTTCCAGGTAATGCCTCTTGGATTGAAGAATGCTCCAGCTTGCTTTAGACAACTAATTGATTCTGTATTAGGGGATCTCCTGGGTTTATGTGCCATTGTGTATATGGACAATATCTTGGTGTTCTCTCCTGATGAGGAGTCACATAAAGCCCATCTTTCAGCAGTGGTAGAGCGCACCCTCCAGGCCAAATTGATCATTAAAAGAAGCAAATGTGATTTCTTCAAACGTAAGGTTACCTTTCTGGGTAATATTATCTTTGAGGATGGCCACACCATTGCCCCTGAAAAGGAAGCTGCGGCTTGAGAGTATGCTACGCCTGTGAAAGTATCCCAACTCCAAAGTTTCTTGGGTACCTGTACATTCTTGAAGAAATTTATCCCTCACTTGTCTGAAGTGGCCACCCCTTTATATTTGGCTAGTGGTAAGACAACTTTGGTCTGGACGTCTGAGTGCGCAAATTCATTCACAGCAGTCAAGGCTCTTTTGTTGTTGTCACCTGTGTTGAAACATGTGGATCCTGATCTTCCTTTTGTGGTTTCCACATATGCATCCAAATATGCTGTGGCTGATGTGTTGTTGCAGACTGCTGGCAACGGGATTGAGAGACCAGTAGGGTATTTCTCCCGGAAGATGGAAGCTTGTGAACACAATTACATGATTTATGGCAAGGAAATGTTGGCTGTTGTGGAATTGTTAAAGCATTGGCATCACTATCTCATGTTAGCACGTCATCTATTTGTAGTAAGAACTGACCACAAAGCTCTTCTATATTATTGACAACCCAGGGTTTTTTCAGGTTGTCAATCCAGATGGCATGGTGACCTGACACAATACAAGTTCCGCTACAAGTTTATTAAGGGATTGGAAAATCACTTGGCCAATGCACTAAGAAGGAATCCATCTCATCTCCCAGATGCCAGTGTGGATGCCAAGTTTAACACACATACTATGATTCCAGTGAGGCTGTGGTGCCTTTTGTATTGTCTCCACCTGCTACGCTGGCTAACATGTCCTTAACTGAGGGCGCAGACCTGGACTTATATTCCAAAGTTAAGTTTCTGCAACCTCTGTCCAAAGGTTATGATAGTGTCAAAACCGCAGGCTTGACCTGCCAGCAAGGTTCCAACCAAGCAGGTTTGTGACCCGCAATCTGATTACCCGGTCACTCAAAGCCAGACCCGGAAGTCAACTCGGATTACCAAATCAATCAACATGAACAAATGATGATCCCTCACGGTGGATACCTCAATTTGGCGCTTGACTCATTAACAAGATCAAGCCACCCCCTCTTCCATCCAGCCATGTGATCACCAATCATGTTCCTTCTATCCATTGATTCACAATAGCTATATAATCACTATCTCACAATAAAGATTATTATCTATCCTCTAAATATTTTCCCCTTGTAACTCTGCTAAAACAGCACAGTTACAACATTGGTAGCACAGGTAGGTTCTCCATCCTACCTTATCTTGAAAAATTCCGCCTGTTGCCCGCACACGCTGCGGCCAACAAATCCTCAACAGAATTATGTCTGGCCTCCCGCCTGACTGGACGCTGTACACTCCTGGTACCAAGATACCTGATGGTTTTGTTCTCTACCAAAACACGGTGATCCCGCTACCCGCCTTCAACGCCCTGTCTTCCCTAGGGTTCTTTCAGGCTCCCTCATCAGCAGCCACAACCAACTGACAAAACCACCATGCCCGCCTACATTGCACAAAGACTTTGCAGCGCCGCCTTGGAACCCTTTGCGGGGGCCAACAACAACAATGCTGCCGCATGGATTCAGTCCTCCCAAAGCAAGTTGGCTCAGATGGAGTGCCCACAGCGGTTTTGGATTGCGGAGATTTCCATTTGTCTGACCCATGACACTGGCACTTGGTGCAACAAGTGGCACAAAGAGCACACCAACAAGAACTGGGACACCTTCAAACAGGACTTCTTGGCGAGATTTGTGCTCAAGGATACGGCACTCATGATCATACGCCAAGTAAAGAACCTAACCCAGACAGGCACTGTTAAAGAACTCACCCGCGCCTACAAGGAACTCTGTCTCCGCGCCCCATCCAACATGGCCTTTGACACGCCAGCAACACACCTCATGTACTACGACGCTCTCAAGTTGCACGTAATGAGACATGTGAACCTGGACCAAGTTACCAACCTACAAAGCCTGTACTGTGAAGCAGAAAAAGCGGAACAAACCTCCAACGCTCTACACAAGGCACAGACTGGGAAACAGGAGAGACCCAAGGACTCACATTCAAGTGGGCAATCCTTGCAACCACCTCCTGGAGGTAATGGTAACAACAACAACCAAAAACCCACGGGATCAAATGGGAATGGGAATGGAAATAACAGCCAATCAAATTGTACCCATTTCTGTGTCACTGCCACCCAAGGCAACCAAGATGAGGGAAAAGCCTGGGGAGAGCACTAAGCAAGCCAAGCTCTCCCCACGCAACTCCTGACTTGCCCAACAATGAATACCAACCCAAGGACGTGGACCAATGCCCAATGATCCAAGTGCCCTTGGAAGACCTGGTACTGTACACCATTGCCAGACATCCCAATAAATTGATGTCTTACCCTTTCCGCTTTTGCAGTTACACAGGCTCAGCACTCTTGGACTTGGGCGCAGATTGAACTTTAGTCAACAGCAGCTTTGTGGATAAATTCAAGCTGGCCACTAATCCTTTGCGGATTAAAAACGTGGTCCTGGCTGATGAACACCACATTGCTGTGACAAAAGAAACTGCCCCCTTCTCTGTCATGCTCAAGAACCTCCACTCCACCATCCAAGGTCCCGTCATTGACTTCCCTAAGTTTGACATTGTACTGGGACTAGACTGGCTGCGGAGAAACAACCCTCACGTAGACTGGGCAACCTCAGTGCTGACCATCAAGCGCAAAGGTGTCAACCACCAAATCTACCCAGACTCTGTAGACCAACTCCTACAAGATCACGTCTTTGTACGCATCACAGAGACCTTGGATGAGAAGGAAAACCTGAAAGCTATTGACTGGGACTCCTGCCAGTATGAAATCATACACTTCAAGGATCATCAGGACACCTCCACGCCGCAAGACCGCAACATTGTGGCCCGTCACCCAGAAATCTTTAAGGAAGCGTTACCTGGGCTACCCCCTGAGAAACACATCCAACACTCTATCCAACTCAAGGGGGCCGTACCCAAGGCACGCCCCATTTACAGGCTGACCCCAAACAAGGACAACACCCTGTGCGCCTATCTCAAGGAAGCACTGGAAAAAGGACTTATCCGCCCCTCACAGTCTCCCTTTGGGGCCGCTGTATTCTTTGTGGCTAAAAAGGACGGTACCTTACGCCTGGTCACAGACTACCGCGCCTTGAACAAAGTCACCATCAAGAATTGTTACCCCTTACCACTAATTGACAATCTCTTTGACGCCTTGGGAGGAGCCTCCGTCTTCTCCAAGATTGACCTAACTGCAGGTTACAATCAGATTTGTATCAAGGAGGAAGACATCCCCAAAACAGCCTTCTGCACCAAGTACGGTTCCTACAAATGTGTGGTACTCAACTTTGGCATGACCAATGCCCCGTCCACCTTTGTAACCTTCATGAACAAAGTGTTTGCGCCACACATAGGCAGACACACCCTCGTGTACCTGGACAATATCATTGTCTACAGCCCCTTGGTAGAGCAGCATCACAAGGACCTGGAGGAAGTCTTTGCAACCCTGGCACAACACAAACTGTTGGCCAAGCCCTCTAAATGCCAGTTCTTCCAGGAGCAACTACCCTTCTTGGGACACATAGTCTCAAAGGACGGCATCAAACCCAACAGTCAGAAGATACAAGCCATCTGCAAAATGCCACCTCCCAAGGACAAGTCAGAACTACGCACCTTCTTGGGAATGGTGGCCTATGTACAACGTTTCATACCTGACTGTGGCGTCTTGACCGCCCCCTTGTCCGCCATAACAGGCGCCAAGTCCAAGTTTGTATGGACCCCCCAACGCGACCTCTGTTTCAGACGTCTCAAGGAAAAGCTCACAACAGCACCCATCTTACAATACCCCAAACAAGACAGAGAATACCAGATGGAAACCAACGCTTCAGACGCATCCATTGGGGGAGTACTACAAATCAAGAATAGTGATGGTGACTTCCTGCCCGTAGCTTACAAGTTGCGCAAATTGACAGATGGCAAGTGTCAATACCCAATCCACGACAAAGAACTGTTGGCCATTGTACACTGCCTAGTCAAATGGCGCTGTTACCTGGAACGGCAGGAAGAATTCACAGCACTAACCAATCATAAGTTGCTCATCTATTTCAAGACACAAGCAAACCTGTCACGTTGCCAAGCGCAATGGATGGAAATCTTAGAAAGGTTTAACATGCTCATCCAATATAAGCCCGGGGCCAAACTTGCCATGGCAGACGCCCTGTCCCGCCTGTATGTCCGCGCTTCTAGGGGAGAGAATGGGCTCAACCCAGACTGGCCTCTCCTAGTGCTCCGTACAAAAGACAAAGGGTTCCCCACAGGCACAACCAATATCACCAAAGAAACGGTCATCAAGAATGAGCACCTCTTTGCTGACGTATACAGGGACTCTTCACAGAAAGATGTCGGATGGCACAACCATTCCCTACATTCCCACACATCAACAAGTCAATACCATTCTTTGCTACCACAGAGATCTTGGACATACTAAGAGCCAAAATCTATATGAATTCCTAAAACATAAAGCCTGGTGGCCTACCTTATACCGCAATGTCCAGGAAGTGCTAGAACAGTGCAAGGTCTGCAAAAAGTTTGCCAGAAGCAAAACCCCGCCTAAGTCTGTACTCCCCATTCAAACCCAACTACCATTCAAGGTATGGGCTCTGGACATTGTGGGCCCCATGCCAGGAAAGCACAACAACAAAAAATACATCATCACAGCCATCAATTTTGCAACAAGGTGGCCAGTAGCCCAAGCGGTGAAATTGCACACCGGTAACAACGTCTGACAATTCATTGGCAAAGAAATAATCAGTAAGTTTGGAAAGCCAGAACTCCTGATAACCAATGGGGGCAAAGAATTGACCTCCAAAAACACCAATGTGTACCTCGCCAAAAACGGGGTCAAACACACTGTCACAACACCATACCATCCACAGGCCAATGGACGCGTAGAGCGGCTCAATGGTAGCCTCGTGCAAGCCTTAGCCAAACTCACTGCCGGGAGACCTGAAGACTGGTATAAGCAGCTACCAACTGCATTACTTGTGTGCCAAACCCAAGTGAACAGATCCACCAGGAAAAGCCCATTTGAACTGGTATACAGCACACAGCCTAATATCATTCAAGCATTGACAGGACCTAAACTGGAAATCCCAAGTCAAGTCCCCCCTTGCTCTGATCCTCAAGTAATAGAGGCCAACAGCAAACAAGCAACCAAAGAAAAGGAACACTTACAAAAGACCTTCATTCCCATCTGTCAAAGACATGAAGTCGGGGACAAAGTCTGGGTCATGAATATTGACAAAAGCAAACTACAACCCAAAAAAGTAGGGCCAGCAATAATCCTAAAGGTAAACAACAATAACACTTACCTTGTGCAAGGGCTCAGGAAACGCAAGCAAGACAAGACGTTACACCACGACTGCCTACAACCTTGTAAAGCAAGACAGAAGCAACAAGAAACTGCCCTGCCTGCCACCAAACAACAACTGGTTCAATATGGCGCCCAGGCTCCTGACAACCTCCCCAACAACCTGCCTCCTGAGGAGGCCAACTTTCAGCCAGGGGGTGTCAAAACCGCAGGCTTGACCTGCCAGCAAGGTTCCAACCAAGCGGGTTTGTGACCCGCAATCCAATTACCCGGTCACTCAAAGCCAGACCCGGAAGTCAACTTGGATTACCAAATCAATCAACATGAACAAATGATGATCCCTCACAGTGGATACCTTGATTTGGCGCTTGACTCATTAACAGGATCAAGCCACCCCCTCTTCCATCCAGCCGTGTGATCACCAATCATGTTCCTTCTATCCATTGATTCACAATAGCTATATAATCACTATCTCACAATAAAGATTATTATCTATCCTCTAAATATTTTCCCCTTGTAACTCTGCTAAAACAGCACAGTTACAACAATAGGCTATTGGAGCTAGCATGTGCAAACCTAGTGGGTCAGCCTCAGGGTCATCATAAGATAGGTCCCATCCTATATCATCAAGGTTGCTTGTGGGTCCCAGAAGGAACTATTTGGGATGAAATCATGGAGACTCATCACACCTGTCCTACGGCAGGCCACCCAGGGAAAAACAAAACAGTGGAACTAATCCGCCATCAGTTTTCCTGGAAAGGTTTGACAGTGCAGATGGCAGCTTTTGTTTGTGATTGTCTGGTATGTGTTTGATCTAAGGCAAGCCAGAACAGGACTACGTGTTTATTGGTTCCACTGCAGCCTGCTGTAGGACCCTGGACGTCTGTGTTTGTGGATTTTATTGGTAAACTTCCCAATTTTAATGGGTTTGATGCAATCATGGTGGTAGATTGTTTCACAAAAATGGCGCACTTTGTACCTTGCTCCACCACAATTACTTTGGTGGAAATGGCTAGGTTATTTGTGAATAGAATTTTTTCCTTACATGGCATCTCAATGGAGATTGTGAGTGGTTGCGGGCCCCAATTCATTGCTCAGTTCTGAGAAGCTTTCACTGGGATTCTAGGTATCAAATTATGCCGTTCCACAGCTTTGCACCCCCAATTCAATGGCCAAACAGAGAGGGTAAACCAAAGTTTGGAGATCTACCTATGTTGCTATATTAATGCGCACAAATGACTGGTGTGATAATCTACCCATGGCAGAGTTCACATATAATAACGCCCCTCACATGTCAGCTCAAGTATCGCCCTTCTATGCCTATGTGGGTTCAACTCTTCTTCTAATATGGGTCCTTGTTTGATTAGCAACGTGGAAGCTGCAACTGATCAGGCTGCTGCATTGAAGCAGGTTCATCAGGAGCTCCAGGTTACTCTCGCTGCTGCTGTGACAACTTACAAGAAATACGCAGATTGCAAGCGCCAGGAAGGTCCAACTTACAGGCCAGGTGATCTAGTCATGGTTGATGCTTGCAATATGAAACTGAAGGTTCCCTGTTGTAAGTTAGGGCCTAAACAAGTTGGTCCCTTCAAATTTGAACGTCAAATTGGCCCTCTGCCTATCAGCTGGATTTACCTCCTGCTTTCAAGATTTTCCACTTCTTTCATGAATGTCTTCTTACTCCATTTAAAGGTACAGAGACTCCTTCTTCCCAACTCATTCTTGTGGAGGGAGAACCTGAGTATGAGTTAAATTGTATTTTGGCTTCCCGCAAGAATCAACAACTCTTGGAATATTTGGTGTTGTGGAAGGATTTACTTGATTCTGAAAACTCCTGGGTTCCCCACTACAATTGTTCCAATTCCCCAGATCTGATTCATGAGTTCTACAAGCGTAATCCCACTGCTATTGACCACCCCAAACTTACCTTGGCTGCAATGAAACTCCCACCTGCCCACAAGGATTTCTCCTTATCATGTCTCCCAGATGGTGGTATTGTGCCCAGGGCTAAAGCAGAGGGTAATGTCACGGTAGGTTCCATCATGCCGGGAATTATCCACCCAAGCAAGAAGGCTTAAAAAGCTGGAAACCCTTTATCAAAATTGACCAAGTTAACAGATTTAAATCAAACAGTTGATTGTAAATGGGTTATGGCTGCTCCAGTCTGTCAGCTGAAACTGGTTCCCCCTTGCAAATTGACATTGATAAATTGGCGTAATTTGAGGGTCACCCAATATGAGCTTGTCAATCAGCATGGTAGTCAGAAACTATTCACACAAGGATTCTTTGCAACCTGGACCAGATACTTACTTGACAATGTGGAAGGAATAGGAGGTCAAGATTCAGGCAGTATTGCTTAGTCAAATTTTCTGATATATATTAAATAATTTTCACTGTTTCAACTCTAAGAGTTGAGTCCTCCCAAAAATTTACTCAATAAAAATCATTTATCCCAAGTTCTAATTTACTTTGAAAAAATGCATCCTGTGGCTGGGTTGTTATAATATTCCGTACAATCTTATTCTCAACAGAATCATTTCTGGAAGATGGGGTCCTGCAGTTGGAACTTTGTTGTTGGTGCCGCCCAATGTTAATTTTGCGCCAACCAATTTTGCAGCTCCTCCCTCCATTTTTGAAACTGAAAATTGTGTTGCCTCCCAATGTCCAGAATTTTATTCTGAAGATTTGTTGATGTTGTCTTGGGCCATTTACATTGGGCTACTTTGGTTAGGATTAATTGTTCTGCTTAATCCTTGTATTACAATTGGAAATTTTACAAAAAGATATTTGAAGCCACATTGGTGGTTAATCATTAATTCTATGTGGATTTGGGTGGTAATTCCCCATCACATAGAAACGGCTTCACACTATCCTGCAATTTCTGTCACAGAAACAGGATACCAGAAAGCTAGGCATAAAAGAAGCAGAAGTATTTTCTGCTTCCAGTCCATCTGAATTTAAATTTATAAAACTACTAATTCACCAAGTAAAAAATATAGGATACCAAATTCATTGATTCAGGAAATTAAAGTTGTTAGAGCACTGGGTAAAACCCCAATACTACTGACTAAATACTTGGGATTGGGAATGTGGAATAATGTGAGGTGGAATTTGGGGTGAAAGATTTAACCTGTGGCTACTCTATGGTTTGTCATTTTGGTATGGCTGCTGCAAAAAAGACTTCATAATGCAGCTTGCAGTAGCTTAACCTAACAGTTGAGCAAGGAATAGGAATCTATTTAAGATGGCCTGGGAATAGTTCAAACAAGCTGGTATTGTGATTGGGGCTTTTTCTGCATCATCATCAGGCTTGGTAATTGATTGGCTTGGCCCCTTTCCTGTGCTGATTGCTTATTATTGATAGTGGTGGTCTATGTTGATTTTTTTGTAGGATAAACATTGGCTACAGAGTCTAGGTTATGTATAAATTGGTTTATTTGGGTTCAAAGCCGTAATGGTACCTGCTTTTGCTTTCAAGCTGGTTGGTATGTTTGAAACTGACTTAATTTCTAATTGATTATTATATTTCTAAAGTTGTTTTTGAAAAGGTTTTGAGTTCAATCCCTGAAGGTAATAATCTGTATTTAAACTTTTCTGACTTTGCTCTGCATTTAGACATCCAGTTTTACCATCCAGGAGTCCCAAAAGCTGCATTTCCCTATTTGTGGGTACCACTATAAATATGTGAGGCAGCCAAGGCTTATGAATAAATTTAGCTTCTTGGAGATGTTCCAAAAGGCAAAATTTCCTTGTTTTTATACCAGTTTTCACAATCATATTTAAGTTGTAAGGATTTTCAATCTGCACAGCCTCTTTGTTTATCCCTGTTTATTTTCCCATTTACTAAATTATCCCATCTTTTTCTCCATTGTTTATATGTTTCCAGCTTATCTCAATATGTTTTGTTTGCTTTGTGTTGAAATTGCTTTCATAATTGCCATTTTATTTTTAGCTCTTTACACAACCCCTTATGAAAATATTAACAACATGTTGGTGATCAGCTAGATTTATGTTAGAAAGTTATATGTTAGTTGTGTTTATATAAAGTTGCTACTGCTCCAAATTCAAAACCTTAATGATAAACCTTTAGCCAATCAGGCGCCAAGTGATAAAGTGATTGTTGTGACATAAAGAAACATTTAATAATTCTTTGATGCATGCACACTAACTAATATGATTGGCTGGATTGTTTGCTATTGTTTGCCATTGCTGCTGTGGCAAGAAGTTGGTGGACTAGTACCCAATCAGCTGCTGGGTTGACACTAGTTCACCAAAAATTTGCCACTGTGGCAATTTCACACAATGGCAAAACAACCAGCCAATCATATCAATTAGTGCCCATGAACTAAAGGATTATTGAATGTCCCTTTATGTCAAAAGAGTCACTTTATCATTTGACTCCTGATTGGCTTAAAGTATATCATTAAGGCTTTGAATTCAGATCAGCAACAACTTTATCTAAACACAATAAACTTATAATTTTATAATTTAAATTTATCTGATTACCAACTTGTTGTTAATATTTTCACAAGGGGCTGTGTAAAGTTCTAAAAATAACTGTGTTCTGGATCTAGATACATGGCATATTAAATATATAATTTTATAGAAATAAGCTGAACATAAAGAATAAAACCAACTATAAACAATGAAAAAATGGACAATTGAAATTCAAGATAAAGATACTATAAATACAAAATGTTTGGCAACAGGTAGCTTATTTTTGTACAGGGAGAGTGATGCCTCTTAGGTATAATAACGTGGGAAGGAAGGTGTAGAGGCAGTGCTGGCCTGGGGGATCTGGTATTGGATGGGAGGGGCTGGCAGGTGGGGGTGGGGGTG
Source organism: Entomophthora muscae (assembly GCA_014839935.2). NCBI lineage: Eukaryota > Fungi > Entomophthoromycota > Entomophthoromycetes > Entomophthorales > Entomophthoraceae > Entomophthora > Entomophthora muscae. Next base: position 148,939 of record QTSX02005772.1, read on the forward strand.
GCAGGAATTAAGGCAGGAGGATTGTGCATGATAGCTGCTATATAAGATTGTTATATTCCTCATTGGTTATTGCCTTGATTGGCTGGTAGGTGGCTGTGGCACAGGGTGTGAAGTGCTTATTCTTAAGTGATTGGTTGCCCATATTCACGTGGAAAAACATTTGAGCACTTAAGTCAGTCACCATTTGGCAATCAAAGAGAGACTCATGGTCTATGATACCAAGATAAAGTTTATAAATGCCTGTGGCTGGCGGTCCTGTACTGTGTCTCCAATGTTGAAGAGCACAACATCAGCCAGATGTATGTCAGCGTGGCTGGTGAGGTAGACTGAGACATGGTGCTTGCATCTTTGGATGATATTGATGGCAGTGGAGCTACCCTCTATCTGGTGGCTCATGAAAACCCAACAGGAGGAATTTGAGCTCTCCCAAGAGTCCAGAAATCAACCAAGTATCTGGCTATACTCATGAACATTGGTGTAATAAGGGTTTGTTCAATATTAGACAAAATTCTTGTCCAAAACATTCAAAAATGCACCAATAAAAGTCCTTCTCTTGACCTTCTTCCTTCCTTTTTGGTGGCAGCTTTTCCTTGCTCACCAAAATCATCAAAAGCTATTGATAGCTTGTAGTAGGAGATGAAGACGATATCATCTGTTAGATTAGTCAAGAATTGTACCAGGGTGGATTCAATGGCGGGATCATGTGGGGAATCCTCAGCGCCATCCCATTGGTTGCCAGCAACATTGGTAAGAATCTGTACTGAAGCCGCCTTCCCATACATCTGGAGCTGCACCATGCGCTCAGACACCCAAATGCCATGGTGCACAAGTTGCTTCCAGACCTGGGTCAAGGGAAGCTTAGGGTTCCACTAAAGAAGGTCAAGCATAATTGGGTAGGCATCATTGATCTAGGATTCTGGGGCCTTCTTGTGCTTCTTTTCCATCCCAATCAGGTTCCCCTTGTTAATAAGGTTGTTGAATTCTGGCATTATTGTGGCTCAGGTAAATTACAACTGGGTGGCAATTTGGTCCCAGAACAGACCACGCAGATTGAGTGCCACAATTTCCTGAAGAATTTGGGCAGTGATTATTCTGCATTTGGGGAGCTGGGCCTCAGGAGCTGAAGCCTGATTGGCTGAGGGGGGGGCAGGTTGGCTGGTGGCAGTAAGTTGTTCCAAATCAGGATTACCATACTGATTGGTGGGTTGATTGGCAGCTTGTGCAGGGATGGGTAAGGGAGCAGGGGTAGAGCTGGGCGCAAAGTGACTCTCAAACAAGTCAAAGCCATAGGGGTTGGGGGTCAAGTACAGGTCAGCTTCCTTGTTACCCACATCAAAGGCTTGGGTATAAACAAGTGCCTCCACGTTCTGAGCCCTGCCTTCATTGAAGCTGGCTTGGCTGCTACTGACTTGGTTGCTGGTGACGTCAAAAAGGTTGTTGTTGTTGAAAACCATTGTAAAAAACTTAGGATAAAATCACTAAAAGTAGAAGTTTAAAATTTTAAGATTTATTTTTATTGTAATCTCAAGTTCATATTTGGAAAGTTCCCAAACCCATTTTACATAAACTAAGAGCCATGAAAATGATTCTAATGCCTCTGTTCCTATTTAGATATCTGAAGGTTATCTGTTAAAATGTATTTTTCTATTTTAGGATGCTCATACTACATATCTTGTGTTACTTCACTTTGTTTTGTGTTAGTGGAATCTTGCTTCTAGATTGCTCAATTTTTTTCATTTTAGTCCTTATGTTATTGCCTCATATGAATCCTGATTTGACTAAAATATATTATGGAACAGCATCCATCCATTTCACTTGCTGTGTCAGTCTTTTTTTTTGTGGTTTAAACTACACCGCTTAATATTTGATATTATTTTGTATAATATGCTAGCAATATTTTGTTTATTGTTTGACAGTTCATTTTTTAACCATAAATATTTAAATTATTTAAGTCCTGAATCTTGCGCAACTTGGATTTTGTTTAAATCTGAGGTATTTTTGGTTGTTGCCATAGCTTTTAAAACTACTTTAATGAACTTTGGGATGACCAATCTCACTGCAACGTTTGCCACAATGATAAATCAAGCACTAAACAGTATTTCAAATACATTATAATACCTTGGCAATATCAGCATATCCTCAAAACCCAAAGAGGAACACCTCATGCATGTCTGCAAGACACTCAATTGTCTTTCAAAGCACAAACTCTACGTAAAGCCAAGCAAGTGCCAATTTATTAGAAAAGAACTCTTGTTTATGGGCCACATTGTCTCTGATGGTGACTTTAAAGCAGACCCATATAAAATCAAAGCCATAAACAACATACAATGTCCCACATCTGTCAAACAAGTTATATGCTTTCTCAGAATGGTAGCTTACCTAAGGAAATACATCAAAGTCTGTGTAAAACTAATTGCACCAATCAATGACTCAACCAATGGTAACGCTAAAAATAAATTCATCTGGACACCTGAATGTGACAAGAATTTCTAGCTATTAAAGCAAGCTCTTATTAAATCACCAATCTTGTAATACCCAAATAACAACAGGTGCTACAAGCTTGAGTCAGATGCCAGCAAAACCGCCTTTGGTGCAGTGCTATGTATCTGCTAGTGAGGGCAGTAAGACTTCCTGCCATTATGTTATAAAAGTAGAAAACTAACTAACACTGAACAGAGTTACCCTATACACAACAAGAAATTGCTAGCAATATACCATGCATGCAAGAAATGGAGATGCTATCTAGAAGGACATTTGAACGTCCAGGTACTAACTGACCATAAATCCTTAATCTATTTCAAAACTCAGAACGCACTTGCACGGCAGCAAGCCAAATGGATGTCCTTGCTGGAACAGCATAACCTGGACATCCAATACAAAAAGGGGGGCAGAGCTGGTCACGGCTGATGCTCTCTCTAGGCTATGTCAGCCAAGAGAGGATCACCCTGACCACCTGGACCCTGACTGGCCCAACCTATACAACACTGAGTACAAGACAAAAGGAAAGGATCCCTCTACACATCAACTAACCCATGATACATTATTAAGAAACAAAAAGTACTTACATTTATTAAACGTCACAGTATATCAAATTATTAATGACAAACATATCCTGTACATCCCACTTGCACAAAGAGTTGACACCATACTAAGACATCATTGCCTGCTAGGCCATACAAAGGCTAACAACCTATATCTCACACCAAAAGAGATAGTATGGTGGCCCAACCTCAAACAGGATATAGTTGATGTTCTTAAAAAGTGCACATTGTGCAAGAAATACACCAGTACAAAGACTCTTCAGCCAACGGTCAACCCAGTACCAAACCCTGAACCATTTAAGGTTTGGGGGCTAGACGTAGTGGGGCCCTTCCCAGAAACAAAGACAAATCAACGTTTTCTAATTGTAACCATTGACTTTGCTACATGCTGGCCCATCTGCTGGGTAACACAGAACCACAAGGCATAAACAATAAATTGCTTCATCAACAAGGAAATCATAGCCTACTACAGAACCCCATACTATATCATCACTGATGGAGTCACAGAACTGTAAGGACATGTGGTAAACAATAACTAAAAATCAAATAATATCAAACACTCCACAACCTTGCCTTACAGACCACTAGCCAACAGCAGAGTTGAACGCCTAAACAGCAGCCTCATCAGAGCCCTTGAGAAAATATTGGATGGCAAAGCCAGAGACACATGGCCACTATATGTGAAACATGTATTATTAGTATCTTGAATGTTCACTAACCAAGGGACAGGCTATCCACCATTTAATTAACATATGGATAAAAACCAGAGATAGCCACCTGCAATAACCAACCATACTTTAAGATCCCCCAGGGAAATCCCCCACATTGGAACAGGTCCCAGCAATACAACACATACGCCTCAAAGCTAAGATAGCAGAAAGCAATAGAATCAAAGCACAAAAGATGACCTCTAAAGAGGATCCACTCCTAATCCACTCCCCTGTCTGGATACTTGCTGGAAAAAAAAGAAATTGGATTAAGTACACACAGGACCAGGAAGGGTTGTTAAATAAAGACCAGACAGAATCACCTACCTAGTCAAGTTCCAAGGCGCTAAAGACCCTATCATCAAGAAGTACCACAGATCCTTCCATTTCCTTAGAAAAGGGGAATACTTGACTTGGCTAGTACCTACTAGCAAATAGCTCCAAGAACATCAGGCAGCAGCTGTTAAGGCAAAGCCCCCTCTTGATGTACCATAGTAACCACTTAAGGGAGGGGTATGTTGAAGAGCTGGATGTACTGATATTCTGGATATTTTCAACATACATAACATCCATTCATTGACTGGTTTGATTCCAATCCAATAATCAGTTCAACATTCCAGAAATGACAACAAACCAATATCACAGGACTTGTCTAGGTATCCAGCAACTTGAATCCAACTCACACATGACCTCCCTGTTGTAACCTTGGCTATGATGTAGTAATTTGTTGTTTGCTTAACTCAATTACAACCTATGTATTACTAAAGACTAATCTAAGATGATTATCTACTTAGTATGTATAATAAATGTATAGTTAATGTAATATTTATCCTTTATTTAATAATACAAGTAAAGAGTTATATAGGGGATTTGTGATTAATCTTAAGCCGCTGATCCTCTTATCAGACTTCACCTCAGACTATATTGGCTCTCAGCTCATCAATTGGTATGATTGTTTGATGGGCTAATTAACCCTCTGAGGTTGTGACCCGTTGGTCAACCAGACTAGTTGTTCATCCAAACTACAGGGCAATTTGATCCTTTGCACTAGAGTCTAATTGATGGGAGGTATTGATTTCAGTAATGGCTAGTTTACACTAGCTGCATTAAGGCATTTCCCCCACTAAACTAGATATTACAGCAACAGTGTTTTCTCTCTTATTATGGACAATTGTCCCAAACAAGAAAAGAAACCAGTAGTAAGATATACTGACCAGCCACAACTGAGAGTAACTGTCTACCATGCTAACTCAAAAAGACCAGGCCCCAGGGAACCATCATGTCCATCACCCATTTTAGAGCCAGAAGAAAGAGAGAACTTTGACAAATTACTAGGTGACAAAGTTGATGCTGCCTTGCAAATTTCAACCAGTGGCAGTGCATACTAACCAAGTACACCAACAAATACTGTCATGCAATATTCCACCACACTCCAAAAAAGACACCAAGACAAACTGCTACGCCTAGTCAGACAAGGTGTACTATTCCCAGTTCTCCATTAACAAGGCTCAAAAGCCTAACTTCAGAGGAAGTCACAAGTACAGTGGCTGTGATTCAAGAAGACCAACATGGGCAGTAAGTAAACATGGACCTGCATGTTTGTTGGGATTCAATCCCAAGGCTGCAGCTGTGTGGTTCTTATGCCATGTGGTCAGTGTTAATGCTTGCTCTGGAACACCTGTATATGATTTCTACACGTAAACTCAAAGTCAGGAACATGGTTCACTGGAGATTGCAAATACCTAAATTAATGGACTATTCAGAGATCCAACTTGATCAGTTTATCTTTGATGGAATCTTGCTATTGAACAATCAAAATTCTTGGGCATTAGAGCTGTTGAAGTTCATCTTCATTGTCTGGATGTGTCCCAAGTCATCCCCAGGACCAGTACCCTTATGACATGGCTCTGATAGCCCCAAGTATTGTCTTCAAAGAGCCATGAGTGCAATGCTGGATCTCTTAAGCTATGAAGACTCTGGAAGCCAAAAATCCATGACGCTAGTTGGTAACCTTGTACTGTGTGAATCCAAGTCTGTCTACCACCAACATCTTCACCATATGCCTGATTACCTTGAATGGCTACTCAAAATGATGTATTCTTTAGGCGGCAAGACACTAGAAGAGTACGTTCAATGGGAAATTCTACTATGGGAGTTTATCCTACTAGGAATTGTGTTCTTATATTCCATAGTAATAAATTGTTTCCAGTTCCTACCAGTCAATTTAAACCCATTCCTTCTGTATGGCTTCTGCTGGCTGCCTTCTGTGTGGCTCATATATGCTGCATCTGCACAAATTCTCCTTCAAATTTACTAGCAATAGAAGAATGTGCATCTTAATAAAGTGTTGCAACATAGTTATTTTTCTTTGTCTCTTATATTTGTTATCTTCCTTCTTGTTCCAAATAGGTTAACAACCCATGGATTATATTCATTAGGTTTTTCTTTTTCCAAGTTGTTACCTATAAAGGGGTTTATGCTTGACCACTTGGAGCCTTGTGCATGTATTGTGCATGGAATCAAGTGATCAGTTGGCCTGTTTCAAGATCCTTGAGATTATAGCTATCTGCTCCCACTTTCAGGAATACCTTGACCAGGCCTTGCCATAACAAGGCAAGCTTACTTTTGCAGTTGTACCCTTGGTTGCTGTAGAAGTATACCAAGCTTCCTATCTTGTATGCAGGGAGGGCTGGCCAAGTTTTTAACACACAATCCATATCTTTCTCCTTTGTTGCTAAATTGGTAGAGTACGCCTCAGACTGTATCTTGATTAGTGTCTTTGCTAGTCTCTTCAAATAAGCGTCGGGGGTGAGGGGGTTGTTGGTTTTAACTAAACTGTAGAGATGTGGCGGGAGACTTGGTTGTCAACCATACAACACTGGAAAGAGCTTTTCTCAGTGGCTCTATGAAACCCTATGTTGTACAAAAGGGTAGCTGCTGGAAGATATGTATCACATTCTGTTTCATGCTGATGACTTAGCTTCTTTAGAATCTGTACTAGGTCCCTGTTGGTTCTCTCTACCATTACATTTTTCTGAGGATGATATGGTGTTGAAAGGGTACTGCAAATGACCATTAGTTTGTTCAATTTTGGTATCATATAACTAGTGAAATCAGAGCCATTATCCATTAAAAGAGTTTTTGGACAACCATGCTTATAGATAATATTTGCAAGTATAAACTTAACTGTGGTTAGAGAAGACTGATTTGGAATAGCTCTAGTTTACATCCACTTTGTTGGTTGATCCATGTCTACTATCACAAATTTTCTCTTACTTGTTGTGATGGGCAATGGTCCAAATACATTGATTACCACTGTATGAAATGCAAAACCAGGTCTGATCAGTCAATGCTGATAGCACAAGACCTTGGGTTGTTCTATGTTACAGTTGAGGTAAGAAGCTAGCGTTTCTGCTACACCAGAGGGCAACAGCGCCCATGTCAACAAAAATAATGTTGACAGTGGCCATGTCAATACTTTTAATTTCAACACTATAGTAAAGTGACAACCTGGTTTTGCTTAATGTTGTTTCCTGGATGTCAACACTTTTTTGATTAACAAAAACTTTACCCTGAACATTTTTAATAAAAAAATATTTTAAAATAATTTATTATACTAAAATGACCCCAGAAATCTCAAAAATGCAATAAAAATTTACTATAAGTAATAAGAATAAGGAGATATAAGTAAATATTTTTCAGTTTACTATGTAAATTACACTCTTTATTATAAAATTATTTAAATTACCATTAAAATTAAAGTTCCAATGAACAAAAAATAAAGATATTTTATATATAATAATAACTACAAAATATAAGAAAATTATAATTTTTTATACTATATAAGCATAACTGAAAAAAAATCTCATGCCTTAAAGATAAATTAACAAAATATAATATCTTTCTTACAAAACCACATTGAAACTGTATCTGAAACTTACCATTTATACCTAAAAAAATTAGTACAATATAAATAAATTAAAGAATTAAAAGTTTAAAAGTAATAAATATACAGGCAAAGCAAAGCAAGGTTTATTGTGCTAATTAAAGCCACCAGCAAGAGCAGTGGCAACATCCTCAAGGTACTTCTTGATCTCTGCCACCTTGTACTTCTTCCTCATCACCTTCTGAACGTCCTCCTGGTAGTCCTGCTCCTTATACTTTTGCTTTTTGGGGCCACCTGGTTGGCCAGGTCACAAAACTTGGAGACATTAAAGGCCTGCTCCTCCTGCAGTTTAGAGAAGAACTTGCTGTATTTGGGGTTTGACCCAAACTTCACCTTCAGGTGCTTTTGCCACACTTCCAGGCTGGAGGTGGTCTTCATCTCCCCCTTGATGCAGGCGCTCTGGAAATTCCAAGGGGCAGTGGTCCCACTCTTTCCAATCTAGACAGTCACTTTCTTGCCCACCCATTGGCGCTCAAAGTAATCAAGGTAGCCCTTGAAGATGATGGAGTGCTTCTTGATATAAGCGTCTTCCAGGAGGGCCTCAAAGCCAATCCCAGTATGCTCCAGGTGCACAAAAGCCAAGGCAGAAAACTGGGTGACAGCAAAGCAGCACTTCCCCTTACCATCATTAAGCTACTTCTCAAAAAACTCCTTCTTGCTCTTGAGGTGTTTGATGAGGGCCTGCCTAAAATGGAAGAAGCAGTCCTGTACTTCTCCATTGAAGGTGGTCTCAAAGGCTCTGAACTGAGCTTGCTCAAAGTCCATTATGATAGCCTATGGCCCAAGTGAGTGTGCATGAGCTAGCTGCTCTGCGGCTAGGGTGAACTCATCTTTCTCAGCAGAGGAGGGATTTGCCCTTGTGGAGTGAGTGGGAGGGGGGAGCTGGTTGGTGGGAAGGGAGCACAAAGTATCCTGGACAATATTGAAGGCTCTGGTGTAGACTTCAATCTTGGCACCAGGAAGGAAAAAGAACACAAGAGGGATAACCTGGTCATTGAACTGCCCATGCAGGACCCAAAGCTGCTTAAAGATGATGGGCAGGTTGCAAATGTGCCGTTGCACAGCCAGGGGGTAGCAGTATTGAGCTGCTCCAGGTTTTGGGTTGTGGCGTAGGCTATACTCTTATCCTCTACTTCCTGTCTATTGTCATGGAGCAGGAACATCTCACCATCCTCAGTTTTTTTGAGGGCATCTGTGAGGACCAGGTCTTCAATTGTAGTGGCGCTCTTGGCCAGGGGATTGAAGGCTTGAGCCTATTACTCACAAACTTGACCAACTGGGTATGGGTTGGCACCCTCTTCAAGTTGATTGGGGATAGGTACTTGCAAGCAAGCACAGCCATCTGAGTGGTAGAAAGATATTTGGAGGTGGACATCACCTGGGCAAGATACCACTTGAGGAGGCAGGCTATGGTGGTATTTGGCATCACACAAGTGTGTTCACCCTTGATGGTCTGTGCCAAGTCCCAGTGCTCAGTATTGAGCTGCACTGGGCAGGAGAAGTCTTTGCAGGTATAGTGCTGGCTTTGGAAGCCCCAGTTGGCGTTGTTACAAGAGAAAATATAATCATTGGCCACCATGGCCGGCCCCCTTTACACTCATGATAGGAAAATACTTAGGCAAGGAAGAGGGAACCTTAAATTTTCCATCAACATTGCAGATATTGTGGGCCAACAGAGGGTCCCAGGGGCCAGCAGGAGCATGGCAGAAGCCAGGGAAGTAATCAGGGAAGGGCTTTATATCATCCCCAGATGAGCTTGAAGGGGGGAGTTTGGTGGTAGGGAAGCATAAGGGGGCTTATTGTGGTGCTCCTCATGTGCAGGAGACTTATCCTTGGGTGAGGTCTTTTTGCCTTGCTGCTGCTTATTGGTTGGCTCCTTGTCAGAAGCCAAGTTGTAGAAACTTCAGTCTGTAAGGGAACCATCAGATTCCTCTCCTCCAGTGGAGTTAGCAGTGCTCTTCTCAGGAGAGGGCTTTGGTGAGGGCTTTGGGGATGGTTTTGCAGTGGCCTTCTTTGATGAGACAGGCTTCTTCTTGGTGGGTTTGGTTAGCTTTGAAGGAGGCTTATTTCCTTTTGGCTGCTTAGAGGTGTTTTTGTCCTAAAATAATAAGTAAAAGGGTTTAAAATAAAGCAATGTATGTAAAAAGCAAACAAAACAACTAAAAACATAATATAAAAAGTAAATCTTAGATGGTTTTTATTGGCATTTAAAAGTTAAAAAATACTTGTATAGTTTTTAATTTATTATAGTTTTAAATAAAAAATTAAGAGTTAAGAGAAATATGCAAAAGTATTATATTTAGATATAAATTCTATTTTTAAAAATTAAAATATGGAAGAGAAAAGTTAAAAATACAACATATCAAAAAAATGAGAAGTTTTTATTATGTAAAACATAAAGTTTTATATGTGAGAACTGAAAAGCGTCAACATTATGAGTGACAATTAGTAAAAAAAGCTGAATTCTCACTGTCAATTACAAAAATTGTAGATATTTTTGACAACATTCTTACTGTCAACTTTTTTGAAAATTTACTATGAAAAAACATAGTACGCTAAATTAAATTTACACGGGCTAGCAAAAATTAACCATTTTCTGTATATTTTTGTTCACATATAAAAATTAAAAAAAACATATGAAAATAAGTTAAAAAATTATCAAAGTTCTTTATTTCTTTATTAAAAATTATAATTGTGTAGTGGTAATATGATATTTTACCATTGTGTATATGTGAAGTTGTTAATAAAGTTGTCTTCAGTATTGAAAAGGGTATAGTGTCAACAACATCACTTACGACATTCTTTATAAGATGTGGCATATTAACTTAAGCTTAATTGTGCCACTCTAATTTGCTTAACTCCACATCAGCAGATGAACACAAGCAAATAAACAACATTTCTGAGTGTCAACATTAATTTTAATAACAAATTCTATAGTAACTTACATAGTAACTCACACTTAAATTATTGGATTGCTGTTAGCCACCAATCCACTTAATATATTAAAGACAGAATAAGTGCCACATATATATCTATAACATGAACTTTTCAAAAATCTACTGTATGCGCAATGTCTTTTTCAATATAATAATTCAATAAATTTTTAAATGTGCACTTATTTTTTTTACTGTAGATGTTTCAGTTTTAGTATTAAAAATAAGTTTGTCTTAAAAAGTGTCAACATTGACACTTTTATGTTGTGAAAACAAATAAAAAATAAACTGATTTTTATTAGTAAAAGTAAAGGAAAAATCTGGTTAAATAGAGTTTTTTATTAAGGTCAATATTAAATTGTGATGAGATGGCCACAATTTTGTCTGTTTTCTGGGTTTGCGCCCCTGAACGCTTTAAAAAAGAATTAAGATAGTGCAACTAGCAAAAAACATAGGAGATTTAGAGTTTTGAGTTGACAGTGATCATGTTGATAAAGTGTCAACATGGGCACTGTTGCCCGTCTGAGGCACAATTCTGTGCCTTAAACCTGAGGAATACCTCCTCTCTGCCCAGAAGAAGCTACAGCATTAGTACTTCTTCTGTAATCCAGAACTTTAAACTAACAAATATCCCCAAGTTTGATAAGAAGTCCAACGTTCACATATTTCTCCGCTTATACAACAATTCAATGTATAGCGCAGATAATGCCATGAACACGGCTATCTTTAACTGTCTAGATTTAGAAACACAGACAATAACTATGCCAAGACTTCCAGAACAAGGATGGACCAATAAGAATGTGTACAGAGCCCTAATCACAGAATATTTCAGTGAGGAAGCCCTTTTCTGTTGAAAGATGGAATTCACAGAAGGGAAGATCAAGAAAGGTGAAACTCTCATGGAGTAACAGAACGCTTTTACTTGGAGGCTCAGACTCTTGTCGCTATGGGAGCTGCTACTTTTGTGGATGTGAAAGGAGCTCTTCTAAATTATGTACGTCCTAATTGCAATTTATCTATCACACTTAATTCTGGTATTTATGGTGATCAAACAGTTCTAGAGTTAATGTGTCACTTGGGGTCATTTAAAGAGCAGTTTGAGATCCCTTTCCCAGACTATAAGAAATCCACCTCCTTTCCATCAAGCAAATCCAAGGGCAAGAGCTGGGAGAAAGATCCCTTGAAGAAGCCAAAAACTATTTCTACAACCTCAATCAACAATACTATAAATAATTGCACATGTTACAAGTGTGGACAATTAGGGCATCTCTCTTGGGATTGCAAGCAACCCAAGGCCAATGTCTGTCACTTGGGCCACAAAGAAAGCAAAGATGATGAGTATACAGAGGAAAAAGAGGAAGGAGAAAAAGATAGTGAAAAGTCAAAAAAGGCTGAGCAGACAGGTCAAGGAGAAAACCCTGACTTCTAGCAGTAATTGCCCCTCTCCAATTATCAACCCTGTTGTGTTTGGCTCCTGGGGACAACATCCAGAAAGACACGGCAGGAAATCTTTATAACAAAAGATTTGAGGTTCAAAGCTAGCCTTGGGTTAGTCTTCAGGGTAAAATTAAGGGCATGTACCTTAATTTCCTGAAATACACAATGAGTAATTTCTTTTGGCAAAAAGGAAAGGAAAAATCTTGAAGAATATTAAAGCCAACACAAATGTGGATAAACCTGTCTTTATTAGGAGAAATAATTCTACTTAAATAATAGACAAGGGTCAGTGATCACTCATTAGGTAGACAGAGTGGTCAAGGGGGTCACGTTGGAATGAGGTCATACCAGGGTCAGACAAGGGCATGTATGGTATTCTGGATTGGGTGGATATTGGAACATATCCATTTATGGAAGGCAAGGAATTCCCAAAAGTTAAAACAAAACTAGCCAAATCTTTTTCATATCACTATTTGAAGGCCATATCAAAATAGCATTAATGACGCAATTTACAACAGACCCAGACCCCAAAAATCCAGACTGCAGTGGCTACTTGCTGGATCAAGAAGCCTATCCCAAAAGATACTTGCCTGATAAGGAAGAAATAAATGAAGACTTGTTACATCAGGTATTAGCTATCAACACAGTTACAAAGAATCAGGCAATTTTACAGAAATTCTGCTTTCCAAGAGGCTGTTGATACCATCTCTTTACCCTATTCTGATCAACTTTCCTTGACATACACTGAATTTACCACAAAAGTGACAGTGTTAAAAAGTTGTCTCACCTATTGAGATTGGTTCAAATCTCCATAAACTTGGATACTTTAAAATCTCTGAAGACTGAGCTAACAGCTGCGCTAGAGGCATTCCTCTCTCAGTTCAAAGGCTTAGACATTCACAAGGTTACCAAGATTATATCTCCCAACTACAGAGAAAGACATGACTGCACTTATATCACACTATTGGTCCACAAGCTCAGGGTAAGAGCAATTTTGGACTCCAGAATTCCCGGAAACATTGTGTCAATCAGATTAGTGAAGAAGCTGAAACTTGCACCTGACCTGGACTATAACAAGGAGTTTGGTACTGCAGGCCCTGACATAACAAAGGCATTGTATGCTTATTCCTTTTTACCGCTTTGCTTTGGTAAGTTGGTGGTGACTGCGCTGGAAATAGTGTTGCAAAATGAAAGCTATGTCATTTTGATTGGTACAAGTTTCATGGCTACATACAGAACTGTCATCAACTACCAGGACAGAACTTTCAGCATTATGGGCCATTATGTGCCTATGTTTTATCACATTGATGGACCAAAAGCCCTTTCTACCAAAAAATACACTATATTAATATGGAGTATCTCAATGGGGACAAGCCAGTAGTGTACACTTTACAATAGCTCAAAATAAAGACCCTGAGCTGGCTATCAAGGAGTACAAGGGAATCCCCTTATATTCCTCCAGTGAATTCTTCATCTTAGGTGGGTAGCAAGTGATACACAACACAGGTCTGTGTCTCAGCTTCCCAAAAGGATTGCATGGCAAAGTAGCTGGACTTTATATTGGTTCACAGCTAGAGCCTTGGATTCTACCATGTATTGTCATTGTCAGGGATCCACTCTTGGGCGTCTGGCCCGCTGGTTTCAGGGGTAACTTGGGCCAGGTTTTTTGCTGGCAGGGCCCACCATAAGAGAGGAGCTAACTTTAGAAGGTAAGAAGAAGACTTCCCCACCCAAGGCCACAGGTTGGCGGCTGGAACAATGGTGTTCACCACCCCCGTGAGGATGATGTACACTATTCTGAAAAGCTTACTGGTATGGTTGGTTGGGAGGTCAGGTGAGGAGGCTGGCATTGGTTTGGGTGTTACAGGCGGTTCCATATAGATGTTGTAGGCCAGGAGATAGTTGAATTTTCCTCTAAATAGCTTGGGGGTAGAGAATATTCATGGTCCTTGGCAGCTGTATCTGATGGCAGATTGGATGTGGGCTAATGGGTCAAGTTCAATGATCTACTCTGGTGTATAATCTTTATATTTGGGCTTTAATGGATATTTGGTAAAATGAACAGGCCCAAAGGGGACATCAGGTGGACAGAAAACTGTGGGCAGAGGGGAAGGAGGGCCAGGAGATCTCAAACTGAACTGATAGACAACAAATAAAAAATATGGCAGTAGCTGTATAAGCCAAATTAACATAACCTTTATTCAAAAATGGCAATAAGTTTAGAGCGCAGGGACCTTGGGTCTATATAACACCCCACCTCCAAACTTAACATTTTCCATGGGGGGGTCATCAGGGCATTGGGAAAGGCAGGGCCGGGGGAATTGGGGACTTGGGTCTAAAGGCAACAAAATGGCGCTTGGCCCGGGAGTTCTTTCATTGGTTGTGACTCCCAATTTAGCTACCTGATTATCTTGCTCTAGTGTTGTGGTCATGGGGCCAGGTTGCGGGCTGGTGCCTCTTTCTTGGGTTGGCTCTTGATTGGTTGCTGGTGAAGACTTCAAACTCATGAAGCTAATAGTTGTTGCCTGGTTGCCTCCATTAGGTGTTGTGATTGGCACTCCACTTAGTGCAAAATTCCTTGGATTGATCTGTTTCACTGGGTGGGCCATCATCTTCAGCGTCAGCTTGCGGAGGCTTGACCCCAGAAAAATGCAGGCAGGCGGTCCTGCAGTCCATAGGCCTGGCAGCCCGGGGGAATCCAGGTTCCGGGTTTGATTCCTGCTCTTGGGCCTGGGGTTCCAGAGGAGGAGAATTGTCAATCCTGACAGTCATGCCTTTGTTGGAAGAAATCCTTGTACTACTGGGTAATTTTTCTGATAAAGTACTGAAGATGAAGAAACATCAGCTTCTAGGCTAAATGAAGCTAGAAGAGAATTCCAGTCTAACAGATGTCACCCCTTTTGGCAAATTTAGTGAGTTCACACTACCTTGCAACCAGCCTAGAGTTCTGTTGCTAATTCTGCGCAAATTCCTCAATGGACTAACAGAAGACCAGAAGGACCAAGCCTTACACCTCTTCAAGAAATACTGTGACATCTTTGTGGAGCACAATAACAATCTAGGGAAGACCCTAGGAGTCAAACATGTATTAGATAAGCAAGGTACTGCCCCTATATACTATAGGCCAATAAGACACAGCCTGGTCAACCAAGCCATTTTCAACAAGGAGCTACAAAAATTTCTCTCTTTTGGCCTTTTGCTTCCCAGAAAGAGACCTTGGTCTTTGCCTCTGTTAATTTTAAAGAAGAAGGACTGAAATTAATCATGTGGAAGTGGATTACTGCAAGCTGAATTCAGTCACAAAAAAGGATTCCTATCCCTTGCCACACATTGATGATACATAAGATAAACTAGAGGGTACAAAATACTTTAGTGCAATGAATCTGATCAGTGGATACTGGCAGATTGACCTTCCTGTATCAGACCAGGAAAAGTGCGCCATTATAACAGAACAAGGCCTTTTACAGCCAACCAGAATGTCACAAGGACTTGCAAATGCCCCTGCAACATTCCAACAGGCCATGGATACTGTAATGGGAGATCTTAAGTTGACTTGTGTACTGGTTTACCTTGATGATATTAATGTCTATTCCTGTACTTTTGGTCAACATTTTGATCATCTGGAGGCAGTGTTCTAATGCCTCATTGAAGCTAACCTCAAGCTGAAGCCAAGGAAGTGTAAATTTTTTAAGGAACATCTGGAATTCCATGGTTATATCATCAGCAAAGATGACCTACAACCTTTCCCTGCTTAATTTAAAGCCATCACACATATGCAAAAACCTACTATCAAGAGAGATGTTCAGGTGTTCCTGGGAATGATTGGTTACTAAAGAAGGTGCATACTAAGCTTCACAGGTCTCGGAGGTCTGCTTTTCCACTTGTTGAAGAATGAAGCTGAATTTTCATGGACATAAGGATGCCAGAAATACTTTGAGGACCTAAAAGCCACGCTGATAAAAAACTGGTACTCTCATACCCCAATTTTAATTGCCCTTTCATTGTACATACAGAAACTAGCCTTGCAGTAATTGGTGCTGTTCTTTCTCAGATGGACAATGACAACCAGGATTATCCTGTGGGGTACTGCTCACATACACTTAATAGCCACAAATGGAATTACACAGTTACTTAAAGGGAATATCTGGCAGTTATCTATGCTTGTCAAAAATTCATAGTATACCTACACAGAGTACACTTTACGGTGGTAACTGATTACACCTCAGTTAAATGGTTGAAGACCCTGAAAGACCCTGAAGGATGTCTGGCCCAATGGGCTATTAAGCTGCAGGCTTATGTTTACAAAATAATCCATTGCACTGGAGCTATGCATCAGAACTCAGACTGTCTTTCACGTCTCCCTACCATAGCCTTGGTTTCCTCAGCAGCAGATGAGCTGTACAAAAAGTTGATGCTGAAGCCTTCTATATGGGGGGAGGAGCCACTTGAGATTCAGAAAATTATGAAAAATCTTTCAGTAGACACTTGTGTTAAAGACAATCAGCTTTTCAAGCTGTATAAAAGAAAATGGTTGCCCTACATCTGATCATCCTTACGCACTGATGCAGTTGTATCAACACATTGCACTGTAGGCCACAGTAGCATCCAGAAGACTCTCAACTTCTTACAGCAACATTGTTATTGGGAAGAGATGCACTCTAGTGGGCAACAGCGCCCATGTCAACAATAATAGTGTTGACAGTGGCCATGTCAACCCTTTGTCAACATGGTCACTGTTGACTCAAAACTCTAAATCCCCTATGTTTTTTGCTAGTTGCGCTAGCTTAATTACTTTTTTAAAAGCATTCAGGGGTGCAAACCCAGAAAACATAACAAAATTGTGGCCATCTCAACACAATTTAATATTAACCTTAATAAAAAACTCAATTTAACCAGATTTTTCTTTACTTTTACTAATAAAAATTAGTTTATTTTTTATTTGTTTTCACAACGTAAAAGTGTCAATGTTGACACTTTTTAAGACAAACTTATTTTTAATACTAAAACTGAAACATCTCCAGTGAAAAAATAAGTGCACATTTAAAAATTTATTGAATTATTATATTGAAAAAGACATTGTGCATACAGTAGATTTTTAAAAAGTTCATGTTATAGATACATATGTGGCACTTATTCTGTCTTTAATACATTAAGTGGATTGGTGGCTAACGGCAATCCAATAGTTTAAGCGTGAGTTACTATGTAAGTTACTATAGAATTTATTATTAAAAATAATGTTGACACTCAGAAATGTTGTTTATTTGCTTGTGTTCATCTGCTGGGGTGGAGTTAAGCAAATTAGAGTGGCGCAATTAAGCTTAAATTAATATGCCACATCCTATAAATAATGTTGTAAGTGACATTGTCAACACTATACCCTTTTCAATACTGAAGACAACTTTCTTAACAACTTCACATATATGCAATGGTAAAATATCATATTACCACTGCGCAAATATAATTTTTAATAAAGAAATAAAGAACTTTGATTTTTTTTAGCTTATTTTCATATGTTTTTTTAATTTTTATATGTGAACAAAAATACACAGAAAACGGTTAATTTTTGCTAGCCTGCGTAAATTTAATTAAGCGTACTATGTTTTTTCATACTGTAAATTCAGAACCTGAACGTAAAAATGCGGGATTGTCAAATCCTTGGTCCAAATTTTGAATCACTTTTGCGGGCAACTCAGCTGAGTGATAATTAAAATATTTAATAAAAGTAACCATTTAATTTGACTTTTTTGGTTTATTTAAATTGGCAAATTTCAAATCTCTTGAGCAGATAACTCAACTAATAAAAGACAAAACCCAACAAACAAATGTGGGATACATGAATCAGAAATGAGGGATTCTTATGTAAAATTTGAGGATTTCTGTATATCAAACAAATCATAGACATCATGTGAAAATAAAAAATCTGAAATTGCGGGATTGTCAAATCCAAGAACCAAGTTTCAAATCATAATTGCAATGAATTTGAAATAAATATAATTTATGGCTGTATCAAAAAGGATGTTAAAGGATCTAGAGTGGATTTGTGCAAATTTTTTTAGGAATCATAGGCATTCTCAAAAATCACCCTATTCTATTTTAGGACAACTAAAATTCAGATCTTGCTATTCATCAACTTAACATACTTAACAATAAAATTGACTAAAATATACATTCCTCTTCTCAAGTTTAAAATTATAATAAAATTTTATTATATCTTCTTTCAACAACAACCAAGTCAACGAGCTGTTCCCTGGCCTTGACAAAATTATGCAGGGCTACACTGGGTCTCTTAATGGCAAATCCTCTGTCTATGGCCACTCCCAGCCCGCAGGCCCCTCTGCAAGCACTACCCAGGAGTGTGTTCTTTCTCCCGCGTCCTCAAGCATGGCCCTGAATGTCCATCACGCACAGGCAGCTGCCAATCCAAATCCCTTATCAGCAATGGCATCCAGAACCAGCCATTTTAGCCATGGGGTCACCCAGAAAGACAAGAACCCCAAAATAGCCAATCAGATGGCATCAACCAGTTCCCAATATGGACATGTCCCTCCCCCAGCCAATCATCCTGCAAGACGCAGAAGAAAATTGATCACTCCAGAAATTGTTCTCAAAATGGTTGATAAGCAAGGGAAGCTTATGTCCCTTGGGGAAATTGCGGCCGCAATGGGTTTTGCAAAGTCAACTGTGGCTGCAACCCTGCAAGCCCACGCCAACTGTGGCCCCCCACCAAGAAGACCCCAACTGGTGCCTGTACCTCAACTTAAGGTGATACAGCCCATCCCCTTATGATGGCCATCATGGAACGTGACCCGCAGATGCCCCTGGTCCAGGTACGTCTCCAGTTGGGACTCCACGGCATCTTCACCAACAAAAGAACAGTGAATTCATGGATGCACGGAGTCGTGATTGCCGCTAGAAACTTGTCTAATCAAGTTCTCAGTGGCCCCATTTTGGTGGATACCAACCCATGCAATGCAACCATTATTAATTTTATTAAAGGGAGGGAAATGAGGGCCTGTAATGACGTCATCTTCCTATCATACGCCAAGATCTTGGCCAGTATCCAAGACTTTGGAGAGAAGTGCATCCAATCTGACGTGTACAAGCGCGGCCCAATATTGTATTGTTTTGTCAGGGTTTTATTGGCAGTTTCCCCATTGGGCGTCAATTATTACTTGGCAATATTGAACACTGCAGATGGGTATGCCTACCAGACGGAGCTCAAGGCCATGCTGGAGGAGTGGGCCACACAAAACACCGTGCACACAGTTGTATTGAGTGTGGAGATGGAGCAGCAGGAATGAGCTACCCAAGAAATCAGGGCTGCAGGGCATGCCTGCTAGTCCTACCCCATCAACTATGCCAACATGCATCTTGCAGATGTATGTCTTTACAATTTTGGTTCTGCCCTCAGGCGCTTGAAGCCTGCCACCTACAACAAACTATGCACCCAGATTGATAAGGGGTATGAGCTTTTCCCTTTCGCATCTGTCCAGGACTTATTTGATCTCATCATCTTCTATGCAAGTGATAGTGATAAGTTCAGAAAAACCCCTGTCTCTCCCCATGCCAGTCCATCTGTTTTGTCAAGCCAGTATATGTGACAGAAGAAGAATTTGAGCAATTGAAGCAATCAGCTCTTGCTGCCCCTTCCAAGTCAACAAACCCTGCCTCCCCAACCCCCCATCAAGCCACCTGCTTTCCAACCCTGACTCCCAAGCCACTACCAATTCCCTCCCCACTATCTCTGATGCCGCCCCTTTCACAGGCGCAGATGAAGGCAACGTCCATTCTGCCCATTCCCTTCCCTTCCTGTCCTTTGATTAGTAAATAAATCTTTTCTTTGTGAAAACTTATTAAAATTAATATCTCTCTTTCAGTTCATAATTAATAATATTTTCTTTTTCCATTATCAACATTCCCATAATTAATACAATGTTGTACATTTTACAAATAGCTTAAAATTATGAGCACACATATTTTTCATCATCATTGATAAATTAAAGACAATAAACGTAAATATTGCATTAAAATATTGCAATTAGACAACAACTCTTGATATTTTGATATTATATCCATAACTCAATGCATTTTATTTAGTAAAATCCACTGTAAACTTGGCCGTTTCCATTATAATTTAATGAGATTGATTGTGTTTATATTAGAGAGCTATTAACACTTAGTACAAATATTGATACATAGTGCATTTTACAGCCTGTATATTTACCTATTGGTAATAATTCTATAAACTTTTCAGTCGGATTTTATGAGGTAATAATAATTTAATGTGTTAATAGATTACTATTTATTGTCATTAATTGGCTGATTTTCTTTGCTGTGGCAATTATGCATTTTCTGATATTTCCGCACTAGTATCCAATTGATTGGCTTCACATCCAATTTCACAGGCAATAGGAAAACAAGCTGCCACCCCAAGACTGGATGTGGTTGGGGTGGCAGCTTGCTTTCCTATTGCCTGTGCAATTGGATGTGAAGCCAACCAATTGGATACTAGTGCAGAAATATCAGATTATGCATAATTGCCACAGCAAAGAAAATCAGCCAATTAATGACAATAAACAGTAATCTATTAACACATTAAATTATTATTACCTCATAAAATCCGACTGAAAAGTTTATAGAATTATTACCAATAGGTAAATATACAGGCTGTAAAATGCACTATGTATCAATATTTTTACTAAGTGTTAATGGCTCTCTAATATAAACACAATCCATTTCATTAAATTATAATGGAAAAGGCCAAGTTTACAATGAATTTTATCAAAATATCAAGATTTGACGTCTAATTGCAATATTTTAATCCAATTATGACCGTACTACAGTCACTGCTGAGCGTTTAGCCAAATAAATGCTCCAAAATATAAAGATGTTCTGTTTTTGCTGTTTATTACATATAGATAGGTTTGTTTGGAATTCTTGAGGGAAAGGTTCCTAGAAACTGGATATCTATGTTTAATAAAAGAACAGAATATGGATGTTTAGTTAGGTTAGGCTAACTAAAAGAATTGAGGCAAGATTGGCCAAATCAATCTTAGAGACTAGGCATCTCAAAATGGGTTAGTTAATCAGGAAGATTAATTAATAAATGCAGGATAATTAATGAGGATTTAATTCTATTAAAATGGCCTTGACTTTGTCAAGAAGTTTGGTTAAGGTTAACCATGGGAAACCCCACGGAATTTGGGTTAAAAGCGCTGCATCAGCAAATTTATTGGGTTAGAGGCGCCGCCGCGCCGCCTAATGAATTTGAGAGGCGCTGCTATCAAATTTTCTCAGGCGCTGCCTGGGGAAATTGCTGGGCGCCGCGGTTTGAGTTTCAAAGCAGTTTAATGGGTTTTAAAGGCAAAAAACCCTTAAATGCAAAAATAACTAAATAAAGGCAAGGATGCTTAGGAATTCAGGTTTGATCAGATGGTTCCCAGTTGAAACACTGATAGCTGAGTTTAGGATGTGCAATCCACAGGGTTTTGGCGCTGGGAGCTGGGGAAGCTCCATGCCAAATTTATACATTGGGTTGAATGGAGTCAGGTGACTTTTGCCCATTGTAGGTCAATTCTCATAGGTTGCAAATTGTTGGTGATCTTTCAGGTAAAGATCTATGTTGGATGACTTGAATGTCATAGGCCACGTGACGCAAATCATTGGTTGATTCAGGAACCAGAGGGGTTTTCAGCTGTGTATGCCCCAAATGGTATATAAGCAAAAACAGTTAAACATTAATAAAAATATTCATATTCATTGTCGGTTTTGACGCTTTCCCCTCACCTATTTTTCAATTGTCATGCCTTCTTTGTTAAAATTTGAGAGAGCCAAGTTTGGGGTCCTTTGTGTGGAAACTGCTGCCACAAGAAAGGAGATTCCTACAAGTACATTGGATGAAGCTTGGACCAGCCTGGAGGTCACTAAGACTGTTCCTGCCAAATCTTTAGTAGAAGTAAAGGCTGCGTTTGAAGAGCTGTATTCCAATTACTTTGCAAAGGAAGGGACTCCCATCCAAGGGAACCAAATTTATGCTTGGGATGCTTGGAACTTGTTGGTAGGATGGTATGAAATCTTGCAACAAGTAAAAGTGATGGTGAACCGTGAAATTGAGGCGTTGAGAGCACTAGAGGAAAAAAGCGTTGAAATCATGGCTCGTTGGCGGGATGACAATAAAGTGTTATCCGAGAAAATTACCTCCCTGGAGGCAAAGCTCCTCAAAGCTTTGTCCCAGGAAGGTAACAATAATAAGAGTCAAGGGTAGGATAATGGCAGGATGGACTGGTTAGGCCTGGATCTGTCACACCAATATTTACGTTTATTGTCTTCAATTTATTAATGATGATGAAAAATATGTATGCGCTGAATATAGTACTATAAAAACCAGTTTCTTGATGAAATTCAAACAATATGTCAACAATCTATAACTTAATCAACAAATTATAAGCACATCTGCAAAATGTTGTTGAGATAGAAAGAAATATCAGGGAAATAGTGACAGGGAAGCTGGGTAACAAGGGCCAGCCACTGATATAGTCAAAAGAAGATGCTCTGGATAAGTTGGGAAATATTATAGATGAAAAGAATAAAGAAAAATTACTTAATCTACAGGGAACTATTTTATCAAGTCTTGAATTCAACAATGCGGTCTACAATTTGTGGGAGTTCTGGCAGGGGGCCAAAGAAAACAATAAGAAGATAAAACTAATTGAAGGAACAGAAATTCAAAAGGAAATTAACACCAACAAAGAGGAAACCAACCAAATGGAAACAGATGAAAATGAAACACAAGCAAAAAGAAGAAGCACATCAAGAAATACAGAAGCTTTATCAAATGAAAATCAAGAGGAAGCAAAAGTTGCAAGAAGAATAAGAAAAATTAAGCCTAGAAAATTAATGAAGAGCATCCAATGCTCATGAAGTTTGCCAATATGGCACCTGTGGCTAGGGGGCCACAGGGGAAACAATCAGTAAGTTTTTTATGTTTAACTTATATTTATTTTAGCATCACCAGGAATGGGGATGAGGTTGCAGAAGTGGCAGCTTATACGCCAAGTTGGTTTTATGGGGGCTACCAGTCACTGGTGGCCCCTATAAAACAAATAAATAAAAATCAAATAAATAAAATAGTTCAACAGAATATGAATACTTTTTTAATAGTGAAGCTCAAGATAGGGATTATCAACCACCTGTGGGGTGCTCACCATGGATAAGGGAAGCCTATGAACCAGGATCAACAATTAAAATCAAAGAAATGAATGAAATTTGCGGGGATATAAAACTGAACTTTGATGAATACATTTATGAAAGCGTTCAAAGGTTCCCCTTCACAAATATCAACAAATACAAAAAAAAGTAATAAAAACTGACTTTCAAATTGGAAATGAATATTTAAAATCTGCAATTTTTAATGAAATTTTTAAAGCTCTATCAAACAAAGTTGGGGATGCAGTCCTCGTGAATAATTTTAAGCCTTTATTGATATTGTTTGCTGAGGCCTGGGGGGCTGATACAAGTTGGGCGCCCCCTGGAACCCTCTTCAAGTTCAACCAAACGTCCTATATCAATAGGTTAGTACAATTGTTCAAAAAACTGTGCATGTTCTCAGAAAAATATACCTTGCAAAGGATCCACATTGCAGTGTACCTGGGAATCCTGCTCCATTGCATACTGAAAGCCAACGTGAAAAAATAGAAGATGTACCTATACAGATTGACATATGCCATGTAGCCCTGGACCGCCAGAAAACACCTCGGGGATACAGGACAGTTGAGCACGTCCTCTATGATTCATTTGCATTGGCAACTCTATACAGGTACTATGTGCCCCCCAAAAAAACATGCTAGTGGATTTCCTCACCTGTTTGCCTTTTATAAGACAGTCGGCCACCACCAGGGTGTTGAGCACCACCCCTCTAACAATTGGCGCCAGAGTCATCCACCACATACAGAAGAGTATGTGGTCCCAATTAGATGCATTTTCTGAAAATTTAATTTTGGGGTATAATTCCCCGGAATAAACACATTCCCTTTGCAATTAGCATCCCCCAATAAATATTTTCCCCTTGCAACTTAAAATTTTTATTTTATTTTTTTATTTTCTTTTATTTAAAATATTAAAATTTTAATTGTGAAATATTTAATATTAAAAAATTTTAATATTAAAAAATTCACTGTTAAAATCTTTAATATTGACATATTTAATATCAAATATTTTGATATTGAATAAATCACAATTTAAAAAAATTGTTATATTTCAAATATTTAAACTTTAATATTTAACTTTTAAAATTTATAATTATAATTTTACTTTTAATATTTTTATTTTTATTTTAAATTTTAGTGTGTAAATTATAATATTAATATATCTAAGTATATTAAAAGACTTTAGTTATAGTTGCCAATACATCAAATAAAAAAACAGAATATAATTTTTTTTATTTACTACTTGTCAAGTACGGGTCCATTTATCACAAAGATAAACATGGAGAATTGAATTTATCCGCATCATGCGGCCCGCTCCACTATTGTTCTAAAAAAATGATTGTTTACAACTCAAATTACCTTTCCCTTGTAATATGATTTGATACACATATTCAATATAAGTGAACTGCATCCTAAGTACAAATTAATAAGGATTATATAAAAATCATTGGTTGTTGTGCTGTGTGGCAATAGTGGCACTGAAATAACAAGGATCAGATGATGACAAGCAAGGTCCAATTTGTGGCGTAAAAAAGCCAAAGTACCATCAACAATTAACAATTATTTAAATAAAAAATTATATTTCTATTTTTTTAATTTATTTATTTGGTAGCACAACAGTCAATAAAATATTCAGTGCATTATAATAAAAATATATTCTTCATACCTAGTATAGTTAATTTTACTTACCTTTTCTATGTATTCTTGTATGTCTATAATACAATCACACGTCAAATTATTATATATAAATAATAATTTTTGAGACCTAATAAAAACAAAATAAATAAAAATAAAAACAAATAAAACCCAGAGCGCCATTTATCTGATTAGCTTGGAGGCCAGGGCTTTAGGGAGGAAGGATTCTGAGTGCTTGTAAAAAGCTGCCACCACATCAGGTGGCATTGCAAATTGGCTGACCTCAAGAATATTGAATAGGTCCTTGGTGTCCTGAGGAAGGCCTTGTTTCACCTTATTCTTGATCCAACCAAACTCCTCCTCAATTGGATTCAGGAATGGGGAATATGGCGGGAGGAAGAGAAGCCTCATTGGACAATTGGTAAGTCAGTGGCTGGAGGTGTGGCTGTTTTTGTTGATGGGGGGAATTTGGACACAACCAGATCCATTTTATGGAGCCCAACATTATCAAGCACAACAATGTTGGTTGTGCTGCTGTAATTTATCTGCAGGTACTCCTTGACAGCTTGGAGAAAATCAAGAAAGGTCCTGCTGTTATGGGAGCCTTTAATCATCTGATACTGGTCCAACCTGCGAGGACCAAGAAAAGCGACCATTGAATAGGTCTGGGAACAAACAGCTGCACAATGGGCTACGCTGTCCTTGGACCCCTTCTTGACCCACCCATGCCTGGACCTGAGTGAGGAGGAAAACAACAATTTGTTGATATAGAAGAACTGGACATTCCCAGTCTCCTTTAGTGCCAGATATGTCTTGGCATAAATAAGTCAATCCTCAATGGTCTTTTCACTGTTTCTGTTGTACGGAGAAACTCTGAGCACCTTCCAAGAGAAGCCTAAATCAATTATTGTTTTGTAAACAAGGGTTTTAGAAACAGAAAGCCCAAACTCTGTGGCAAGCATTGATTGGACAGCAAGTGTTTCCAGGTGGCAATCCTTGGCTACCCACTGCTTGATTGTGTCAATGTGCACAGGCTGCAAGAGTTTTGGCTGCCGCTTAGCCTTGGTGGATTTGGCAATTTGCCTGGTATTGCCATACTTGGTATTGATGTTGGCAATGTACCTGTCCGTGACACCAAATTGGGATGCAATATCCCAAACCACCATTCCCCCATTCAAGCAGTTGAGGAGAGCTTCATGCTCACTATCTGTCAAACAACGCCAACCCATTGGCAGGTACCACAGCATCCTGGCTACCAGGCTCAACACAGGGGACAGGGACCTTTGTGTAGAAGGTGGGATCACGCTTGGTTGCGCTGGCGCCGTCAATGATGGAATAGATCACAGGTGTAGATTGCTCAACAGCGGCTGACAATGGCTCATAGGAGGTGTCAAAGACGCAGGGGCAGGAAGTAGGAACTCTTGGGTCAAGAGTGCGGGGCCAGGTGACAACTGGGTACACAGTGGAGGTTTAAGTAACCTCAGTGTTCCCAGTGACCCTGGTGTAGAATACTTTGGTAGCAGGCCTTGAGAGTGGCTTCTGCCTGGGATTCAAGCTGGTTGATTGGGCCTGGGACGCGGGAGGTGGTTGGCTGGCAACAACACCTTGGGAGGCCTGTGTATTGGCATGACTCCCTTCAAGTTGGGTTCTGGGTCTGTTCTTGGACCCTCTGGGACGCCCTCATGGATGGGCTGCCCCGCGGGCTAGTGCAGGAGCAGGTTGGGAATGTGATTGACGGTCCATAAAAATAAAATAAAAAAATATATTTTAGATTAAATATGTATTTATTTGGAGTTATTGGTTTAGTTGTGGGAAGTTGTTTTCTCTTGATATAGCCTTGAATAGTAGCAGAGTTTCTATATCTGTGATTTGAAGTGAATAATATTGTATACTTTCCGGGTTTGGATGATTTTAAAGTTTAATAACTTTTTATGTCTAATTATGGTTATCAAGATTGAATTTTTCATTTGATTTTAGTTGTGGTGGAGCTTCTTGATTTGGGTTGGTGTTTCCTAGTGTGCTTAGTGTACATTAAATTGGTATTTCAGTTCCTGCAATTAATATCTGAGTTTACTAGTGGCATTCAAAAGTGATTTGAAATTTGGTTCTTGGATTTGACAAACCCGCAATTTCAAAAAACATAGTAAACTTAATGAAAATGGTTGATGGATTTGAACACTTCAAATCTGATTCCAGTTAATTCATTTTGTCCATAGGAAATATGCAGCTCAACTTGAACTTTGCAAAGTGTCTATGAGTTCCTGCATTTTCAAATATTCAAATAAATACTCAAAAAAATCAATTTAATTAAAAAAAGGCTATCCCGCAAAAGTGATTTGAAATTTGGACCAAGGATTTGACAATCCTGCATTTTTACGTTCAGGTTCTGAATTTACAGTAAAGGAGACTGGCAACGTACAGTTCTTCTATATTGAAAAATTGTTGTTTTCCTCCTCACTCAGGTCTAGGCATGGGTGGGTTGAGAAGGGGTCCAAAAACGGTGTAGCTCATTGTGCAGCTGTCTGTTCCCAGACCTATTCCATAGTTGCGCGTCTTGGTCCTCATGGGTTGGACCAGTATCAGATGATTAAAGGCTCCCATAACAGCAAGACCTTTCTTGATTTTCTCCAAGCTGCCAAGGAGTACCTGCGGATAAATTACAGCGGCACAACCAATGTTGTTGTGCTTGATAATGTTGGGCTCCACAAAGTGGATCTGGTTATGTCCAAATTCCCCCCATCAACAAAAACAGTCACACCTTCAGCCACTGACTTACCAATTGTCCAATGAGACTTCTCTTCCTCCCGCCATATTCCCCATTCTTGAATCCAATTGAGGAGGTGTTTGGTTGGATCAAGAATAAGGTGAAACAAGGCCTTCCTCAGGACACCAAGGACCTATTCAATATTCTTGAGGTCAGCCAATTTGCAATGCCACCTGATGTGGTGGCAGCTTTTTACAAGCACTCAGAATCCTTTCTTCCAAAAGCCCTGGCCTCTGAGTCAATCAGATAAATGGGCGCTCTGGGTTTTATTTGTTTTTATTTTTATTTATTTTGTTTTTATTAGGACTCAAAAATTATTATTTATATATAATAATGTGATGTTTGATTATATTATAGACATATAAGAATACATAGAAAAGGTAAGTAAAATTAATTATACTAGGTATGAAGAATATATTTTTATTATAATGCATTGAATATTATATTGACTGTTGCGCTAACAAATAAATAAATTAAAAAAAGATAGAAATAGAATTATTTTATTTAAATAATTGTTAATTGTTGATGGTGCTTTGGCTTTTTTAAGCCACAAATTGGACCTTGCTTGTCATCATCTGATCCTTGTTATTTCAGTGCCACTATAGCCACATGACACGGAAACCAATGATTTTCATGTATTGCTTACTAATTAGTACGTAGGACGCAGGTCAAGCATATTGAATATGTTTAACAAATCATATTACAGGGGAAAGGTAATTTGAGTTCTAAACAATCATTTGTTTAGAACAATAGTGGAGCAGGCTGCATGGTGCAGATAAATTCAATTCTCAATGTTTATCTATGTGATAAATAAACCTGTATTCAACAAGCTAATAAATAAAAACATTTTTAACTTATTTTTAATATTTGACGTGGTTGCAACTTTAACTAATGGCTTGTAATATATTTAGATATATTAATATTATAATTTATATACTAAAAGTTAAAATTAAAATTAAAATATTAAAAGTAAAATTATAATTATAAATTGTAAAAGTTAAATATTAAAGTTTAAATATTTGAAATTTAACTATTTTTATTAAATTGTGATTTATTCTAATATTGAAATATTTGATATTAAAAAATTTAATATTGTAATATGTATTATTAAAATTTTAATATTAAATTTTAGATACTAAATATTTTTAATATTTAAATATTTAAATATGTAATATTAAAATTTTTATAGTAAAATGTTAATAGTACATATTTCAGTATTGAAAAATTTAGTATTAAAATATAAAAAATTTAAAAAAATAATTTGCAAGGGGAAAATATTTATTGGGGGATGCTAATTGCAAAGGGAATGTGATTATTCTGGGGAATTATACCCCAAAATTAAATTTTCAGCTAATGCATCTAATTGAATCCATGTACTCTTCTGTATGTGGTGGACAACCCTGGATGTGATTGCTAGAGGAGTGGCGCCCTGTACCCTGGTGGTTGCTGATTGTTTGATAAAAGGCAAGCAGGTGAGCAAATCAACTAGTAGGGTTTTTTCAGGGGGCATGTAGTACCCACATAGTGTTGCCAATGCAAATGAATCATAGAGGACGTGCTGGACTGTCCTGTATCCCTGTGGTGTTTTCTGGCAGTTGAGGGCTACGCGACAAATGTCCATTTGAATAGGTACATCCTCCAACTTTTTGATGTTGGTTTTTAATATGCAGTGGAGGAGGATTCCCAGGTATACTGTGACGTGGATCCTTTGTAAGGTATACTTTTCCAAGAACATGCATAATTTTTTGAATGTTTGTACTAACCTATTAATATAGGACGTTTGGTTGAACTTGAAGAGGGTTCCAGGGGGCGCCTGACTTGAATCAGCCCCCCAGGCCTCTGCAAATGAAATAAATAAAGGTTTAAAATTATTCACAAGGACTGCATCCCCAACTTTATTTGATAGTGCCTTAAATACTTCATTAAAAATTGCAGATTTTAAATATTCATTTCCAATTTGAAAGTCAGTTTTATTAAATTTTTTCATATTTGCTGATGTTTGTGAAGGGGAATTGTTGAATGCTTTTGTATATGTATTCATCAAAGTTTAGTTTGATATCCCCGCAAATTTCATTCATTTCTTTGATTTTGATAGTTGATCCTAGTTTGTATGCTTCCCTTATCCATGGCAAGCACCCCGCGGGTGGTGAATATTCCCTATCTTGAGCTTCAATATTAAAAAAATTATTCATATTATGTTGAATTATTTTATTTATTTGGTTTTTATTTATTTGCTTTACAGGGGCCACCAGTATATGGTAACCCCTGTAAAATCAACTTGGTGTATAAGCTGCCACTTCCGCGACCTCATCCTCATTCCTGGTAATGACTAAAATAAATATAAGTAAAACATAAAAAGACTTACTAATTGTTTCCCCTGTGGCCCCCTCAGCCACAGGTGTCACTTTGGCAAACTTCATGAGCGTTGGATGCTCTTCATTAATTTTTTAGGCTTAATAGTTTTATTCTTCTTGCAACTTGTGATTCTTCTTGGTTTTCATTTGATAAAGCTTCTGTATTTCTTGAGGCGCTTCTGCTTCTTTCTTGTATTTCATTTTCATCTGTTTCCATTTGGTTGGTTTCCTCTTCATTGGTGTTAATTTCCTTTTGAATTTCTGTTCCTTTGATTAGTTTGATCTTATTGTTTTCTTTGGCCCCCTGCCAGAACTCCCACAAATTGTAGACCGCATTGTTGAATTCAAGACTTGATAAAATAGTTCCCTGTAGATTAAGTAATTTTTCTTTATTCTTTTCATCTATAATATTTCCCAACTTATCCAGAGCATCTTCTTTTGACTGGATTAGTGGCTGGCCCTTGTTACCCAGCTTCCCTGTCACTATTTCCCTAATATTTCTTTCTATCTCAACAACCTTTTGCAGGTGTGCTTCTAATTTGTTGATTAAGTTATAGATTGTTGACATATTGTTCAAATTCCATCAAAAAACTGGTTTTTATAGTACTATATTCAGTGCATACATATTTTTCATCATCATTAATAAATTAAAGACAATAAACGTAAATATTGGATTAAAATATTGCAATTAGACGTCAACTCTTGATATTTTGATATTATGTGCATAACTCAATGCATTTTGTTTAATAAAATCCATTGTAAACTTGGCCTTTTTCATTGTAATTTATTGAAATGGACTGTGTTTATATTAGAGAGCCATTAACGCTTAGTAAAAATATTGATACATAGTGCATTTTACAGCCTATATATTTACCTATTGGTAATAATTCTGTAAACTTTTCAGTTGGATTTTACAAGGTAATAATAATGTAATGGGTTAATAAATTACAGTTTATTGTCATTAATTGACTGATTTTCTTTGCTGTGGCAATTGTGCATTTTCTGATATTTCTGCACTAGTATCCAATTGGATGTGAAGCCAACCAATTGGATACTAGTGCAGAAATATCAGAAAATGCACAATTGCCACAGCAAAGAAAATCAGTCAATTAATGACAATAAACTGTAATTTATTAACCCATTACATTATTATTACCTTGTAAAATCCAACTGAAAAGTTTACAGAATTATTACCAATAGGTAAATATATAGGCTGTAAAATGCACTATGTATCAATATTTTTACTAAGTGTTAATGGCTCTTTAATATAAACACAGTCCATTTCATTAAATTATAATGGAAAAGACCAAGTTTACAATGGATTTTATTAAACAAAATGCATTGAGTTATGCACATAATATCAAAATATCAAGAGTTGACGTTTAATTGTAATATTTCAATCCAATATTTATGTTTATTGTCTTTAATTTATCAAAAAT
Organism: Entomophthora muscae; assembly: GCA_014839935.2. Taxonomy (NCBI): domain Eukaryota; kingdom Fungi; phylum Entomophthoromycota; class Entomophthoromycetes; order Entomophthorales; family Entomophthoraceae; genus Entomophthora; species Entomophthora muscae. The sequence goes on from QTSX02005772.1 coordinate 180,399, forward strand.
GATGAAAATATGTATGCTCATAATTTTAAGCTATTTGTAAAATGTACAACATTGTTTTAATTATGGGAAATGTCAATAATGTAAAAAGAAAGTATTATTAATTATAAATTGAAAGAGAGATATCAATTTTAATAAGTTATCACAAAGAAAATATTTATTTACTAATCAAAGGATGGGAAGGGAAGGGAATGGGCGGAATTAACGCTGCCTTCATCTGCGCCTGTGAGAGGGGCGGCATCAGAGATAGTGGGGAGGGAATGGGAGGTGGTTTGGGAGTCAGGGTTGGAAGGCAGGTGGCTTGATGGGGGGTTGGGGGGTTGGGGAGGCAGGGTTTGTTGACTTGGAAGGGGCAGCAAGAGCTGATTGCTTCAATTGCTCAAATTCTTCTTTCATCACATATACTGGCTTGACAAAAAAGATGGACTGGTGTGGGGGGATGTCGTGTTCTGAGGTGCGGCACAGACACACAACAGGAAACCCTAACCTTAGGATTGGATTTGTACTAAGTCTTGGTTAGATGACAGGGAAGGCAATTGTGTTTACCTTGCGGCCCTGGATGAATAATCTCTGCTAGGCGTGGCTAGAGAGAGGCGCAGAAATACAGAAGACACAAAGACAAAAATGTGAATAGAACTTAATTTTATTGGTAAATTAGGAAATGGATTATATAATGGTTAGGAATACCACAAAACACTACCAGGACGGTAGGATCACTTGCCACAAGCATGAGTGGGGCAAGTGAGTTGCACAGAGTCAGGAAACCAAACAATCATATTTCCTGATGTAGAAACCAGTTCATTTCAAGAGTCAAAAGCAAAAGCAAGATATTTGTCTTTGAAATGGCCCGCCAAAGGCAAAATCAAAACATGGTGAATGCCGTTATTCACAACATTACCCCCCTCTAGATTGGCCTTAGGGGGGGTGATACTTGCAGAGGAACTTGGCATGTACACGAGCAAAAGGGCAACCACTGGAGAGGATCTTTATAGTGTACTCAGATACTTGTTTGAAAGTCACCTCTAAAGGACCAATCCACAGGGAGTCCAGCTTGTGCGCGCGCCCACCCATGTGGTGTTGGTAGTACAGGACATGGTCACCAACCTCAAACTCAGGCAAGGGAGAGCACCCAGCGTTGTCAGGAGAGAGCTCAAAAATCTTTTTCTTATATGCAGAAGTGTAGGCAGTGGCCTGTATATCAATGATGTGATTGACTAAGTCTTTGATGTGGTTGTCTGGGTTCATGGCCTTATCAGAGGAGAGTAGGGGAACCCCCAAGAGCAACAGAGTGGTGGCTTCACGCCCATACAAAATGGCAAAGGGGGAGTACCCTGTGATCCAATGCTTGCTCAGACAATAGGCAAAGAGTGCAGCAGGTAAGTATAAATCCCAATTGGCAGCGTCAGAGTAGGTGAGTTTTCTCATGATGGAAACCAGTGTCAAGTTGGCACGCTCAACTTCCCCATTAATGGAAAGATTATAGGGGGCAGAGAAAGACTGGTAAGTTCCTAGGGCTTCAACAACAGAGGTTACAAGTTTGGCATTGAAGTTGGTTCCGTTGTCAGGCAACAACACCTGAGGGCAACCATGGCAGAAGAATACATCTTGCAGCAGAAAGGTGGTGGTAGTCTTGGCAGTGATGTCTTTAGTAGGGCAAGCTTCTACCCACTTGCTGAAGTGGTTGATGGTAATCAGGATAAAGTGGCATCTGGAACGTGAGCAGGGGAGAGGGCCTACAGCATCAATGCTAACTGTATGAAAAGCGTGTTGAGGGGGAACCAATTTGAACTCGTGAGAAGCAGCTTGGGGCCTCTGAAGTTGGCAGTCATGGCAACTAGCTATGACATCTGGGATCAACAGGCAAAGATTCTCCCAGAAGTAATTCTTCTGAAGCCAGTCAAAGGTCTTGGCAATGCCTCCATGGCCAGTTTCTTTATGAGCTTGTGACACCAAAGAGAGGCAAAGACTGGGGCGCACATATGGCAGGTATTGACCCTGCACCTTCTTGAAGAGTTGGTTATTGCGTATGAGGGTGTCTTCAGACAATTTGGCCAAGGCAAGTCAAACCTCTTCTGCCTCACTTTCCCAGGAAGAAGGGTAGCCAATTATCTCATACAGGCGGTCTGCCTCAGCAGGATGTAGGGCAAGGATGGGTATTTGGGACAACCCATCAGCGTTCTGATGTTGAATCCCGGGGCAATGGAGTACAGTGAAGTCATAACCTTGTAGGCAGAGGGCCCATCTGGCTAAGCGTCCTTCAGGCTCCTTAAGTTGTTGTAACCACTTGAGCAAAGCGTGGTCAGTGACAACAGTGAAATGGGTATCATACACGTAGTGGCGGAATTATTTGACTGTATGAAGCACAGCAAGACACTCCTTCTCTGTAACACTATAATTATTTTCATGCTTATTTAGCACACAGGAAGTATAGGCTACAGGGTGGTCCACACCTTCATTGTCAAGCTGAGCCAAGATAGCCCCAATAGCAAGGTCACTAGCATCAGTGTACAAGATGAATTCCTTATTTTAATTGGGGTACACTAAAATGGGTGCTTCTTTGAGTTTCTGCTTTAGAGTCTTGAAGGCTTGTTGTTGGCTGGCGGTCCATTCAAAAGGAACATTACACAACAGTTGGACCAGGGGTTTGCTAGTATCAGCAAAATCAGAAATGAATTGCCTATAGTAACCCATCATGCCCAGAAAGACTTGTACTTCTTGTAGGTTGGTGGGCGGAAGCATTTTGTCAATGGCTTCAACCTTCTTGGTCATTGGACAAATCCCTGTTTGGGTTACTTCATGGCCCAGGAATTCAAGGTGTTTCTTGAAGAAAGTACACTTAGAAGGCTTTAGCTTGAGGCCAGCCTCTCAGATCTTTATGAACACCTCTTTAAGATGGGCTAGGTGATCAGTGAAAGTTGCGCTGAAGACTGTTATATCATTGAGATAGACTAAGACACACAACAACTTCAAGTCACAGAGGATGGAGTCCATGGCCCTTTGGAAGGTGGCCAGGGCATTACAGAGCCCTTGCAGCATGCGGTTAGGCTCAAACAATCCTACTGGTGTGATGAGCGCAGCCTTCTGACAGTCTTCAGGAGAGAGGTCAACTTGCCAGTAACCAGATGCCAAATCCATGGCAGAGAAAAACTTAGAACCTCCAAGGCGTCAAAAAGCATCATCAATATGCGGTAAGGGATAGGAATCTTTCTTGGTTAGAGAATTCAACCTCCAATAGTCCATCACAATCTGTTGGCTTCCATCCTTTTTCTTTAAGATGAGCAGAGGGGAAGCCCAGGGACTTTGAGAGGGAGCTAGCAATCCAGTGTCTAGAAGTTGTTTGAGCTCTTTAGAAACCTGCATATCTTCCACTTGGCTGCAGCAATATGGCTTGGCACAAAAGGGGGAGTATCTCCTGTGTCAATATGATGAATCACACCTTTGGCCAGCCCATAATCAGTGCTATCTTTAGCAAAGATGTCTGAGAATTTGTCTAGTAAATCAAGCACCTCTTTCTGTTGAACCGGGGACAACTGAGGGAAGTCTTGAGCAGTGAACAGAGATAGAACTTGAGGTTTGTCTTCAGGTAGGTTAAAGTCTTGAAACGTTCCAAAAGGGTGAAGTGACAAGACGTCAGGGGCATTTAACAACTTTCTGTAACCAACAACCTGTCCTCTGGATACAGTCATAGGAAGCGCAGTAAGGTTGGCAACTAGTAACTGAACGGGATCCTTGTAGGAGACGTCCAGAATTCCAGGACAAAAGTAAGGCTTGTTACGCCCCAGAAAAGGAGAGGAGTACAGCTCTAAGAAAGTCCGTTCAGGTAGTTCATAAGATATCTGGGAGTCTATGATTGCCTGAGAGCCTGGAGGGATGATGACAGCAGATGTGGCCATGAGAGGGATTCCTTCAGTTGCAGGACAAGCCATGGGAGGACACTTCATGTTAGAGGAATGGATTTGGTATTTTAGGGTGAAACCCCCAGTGGGGTACTCCAGTGTACATGTCTTCAAACGTTTACCAGGAACTTTGATTGGCTCCTCAAAGATCAGAGGGACTTTGTACCCTAGGATAGAAAGATAGCCATCCTTTAGGTTGATGATCCCATTATACTCCCAAAAGAACTGGGTACCAATCAAAAGGTTGTAGCTCTCATTTTCTAGAACAACAGCCAGTGCAGCCAACAAGAGTTTACCAAATTGCATTGGCAAGGCAGAGTACGCGCCAATGGTGCAAGTCATGGAGAGACCAGTGGTGCCACAGGATTGATGGTAGTTGAGGTCAGGGCCAGCTTAAGTTTCTTCACCAGCTTAGAAGAAACAACATTGACAGGAGATCCAGTGTCCAGGAAGGCTTTGATTTTTACTTTCTGAATAGATATCTCTACTTGGGTGATGGTGCGTCCAAAGGGTGGCAGAACAGCTAAGATATCCTGCGCCTCAGCCAATTCCTTGTCCCATTTTTCAATTATGCATCTTAGTCCTGGGAACTCCTTATATACGGTTTGGAGAGGGAGTGAGACGGATACATTCTTGAAAACGGCATCTGCAACTTCAGCAGCTTCTTCTGATGATTCTACTAATACAGGGGACCGTTTTGCCTGTGTAAGATAGGGGCAGGAGACAACTGCTTTGGCCTCAGACAAGGGCTTGGTGGTAGTTGTAGTATTCCCAGATTGTAGCTTGTAGGGAACTACAATAGTCTCAGGGACAGCAAGAACAGAATACCTGTATGCATCAGGGTCTTCAACATCAGATTCATCCACATCAGAATCATCAGAAATGTCATGGAACAGAAGGAGGATAGGAGGAGCCTCATCATCAGCAGGCTCAGAGTCAGTAACAGGCAGAGGTATAGAAGGAGACTGGGAAGAATTGTCAACCAAGAGCGTCTCCACCTCTAGGTTGACTGTTCTTTTCCCGACTGATCCTTGGGATCAGCTCCTTCAACCCGCGGATCGGTGCAGACGCAAGAGTGGTGACCTATCTGACAGCAGTTGTGGCAACCCTGACGCCAAGAAGTGTTTTATGAGTTTGTAGTGAGGATACAAGGGCTGCAAGAAGAAGAGCCAGAGTTGGAAGCGGCACAACTCTCCCTAACAACTTCCCCAGAATGGGTAAGATGCATATCTTGTAGCAGTGTCTTTATACTTTTCATGGTGAACAGCATAGCTTTGTGGGCCTTGAAATGAAGACACAGGAGTTAATTCACCTTGAGGGCCTGGGCGCAGGCCATATACACTTCATGCGCCGTCAATTGTCTGCTTGTAGAGGCGGGATCTCTTGAACGTGGAGTCCCAACACCATCTGGTGGTGGGCCAAGGCGGGCTGTACAAAGGATGATAGCAGGTGATCAGCGGAGCCAGCCGCTGAGAGGAGATGTTGTGGAAACTGAGGGGCCACAATTAACTCATAGTATTTGGCACAGCTAAACTGTAACTGAAGGTGAGGGATGGCTCCTTCACGGGCTATCCCAAGGGCTACTGACATGACTTGTTCTAAGTCAGGGGTACCCATAGGGTAAGAAACTAGGCAGGGACCATTCCCAAGGTTCATTACAGTAGGGACAATAGGTGGGTCAGCAATGTCTTCCTCAATAGGAGGGCTGGTAATTTCAGGCAAGGTCAACTCCAAAATAGGCAGAGGCAAGGGACATGAAAACGTAGATGCAAAAGGGATAACCAAGGGGCTTACAGCCCCTGTAGTGAGCACCATTTTTGTTGTGTTCTGAGGCGCGGCACAGACACACAACGGGAAATCCTAACCTTAGGATTGGATTCGTACTAAGTCTTGGTTAGATGACAGGGAAGGCAATTGTGTTTACCTTGCGGCCCTGGATGAATAATCTCTGCTAGGCGTAGCTAGAGAGAGGCACAGAAGTACAGAAGACACAAAGACAAAAATGTGAATAGAACTTAATTTTATTGGTAAATTAGGAAATGGATTATATAGTGGTTAGTAATACCACAAAACACTACCAGGACGGTAGGATCACTTGCCACAAGCATGAGTGGGGCAAGTGAGTTGCACAGAGTCAGGAAACCAAACAATCATATTTCCTGATGTAGAAACCAGTTCATTTCAAGAGTCAAAAGCAAAAGCAAGATATTTGTCTTTGAAATGGCCCGCCAAAGGCAAAATCAAAACATGGTGAATGCCGTTATTCACAACAGGGGAGACAGGGATCCTTTCTGGACTTATCAATATCACTTGCATAGAAGATGATGAGATCAAATAAGTCCTGGACAGACGCAGAAGGGAAAAGCCCATACCCCTTATCAATCTGGGTGCATAGTTTGTTGTAGGTGGCAGGCTTCAAGCGCCTGAGGGTGGAACCAAAATTGTAGAGACATTCATCTGCAAGATGCATGTTGGCGTTGTTGATGGGGTAGGACCAGCAGGTACTGTAGATTCAGAACCTAAAGGTAAAAATGCAGGATTGTCAAATTCTTTTGCGTGAACTCACCAACTTAATGGAGTAATTTTCATCCCAGAAAAACTTAACTTTTTTATATAAAAGGATGAAAAATATTCCAGTAATTTGGTGAGTTCACGCAAAATAATTTGACAATCCCGCATTTTTACCTTTAGGTTCTGAATCTACAGTATGCCCCGCAGCCCTGATTTCTTGGATAGCCCATTCCTGCTGCTCCATCTCCGCACTCAGCACAACTGTGTGCACAGTGTTTTGTGTGGCCCACTCCTCCAGCATGACCTTGAGCTCTGTCTGGTAGGCATACCTATCTGCAGTGTTCAATATTGCCAAGTAATAATTGACGCCCAATGGGGAAACTGCCAATAAAACCCCAACAAACAATACAAGATTGGGCCGCGCTTGTACACGTCAGACTGGATATGCTTCTCTCCAAAGTCTTGGATACTTGCAGATATCTTAGTATACGGCAGGAAGATTACGTCATTACGGGCCCTCATTACCCTTCCTTTGATAAAATTAATAATAGTTGAATTGTAGGGGTCAGTGTCCATCAAACTGAGGCCACTGAGAACTTGATTAGACAAGTTTCTAGCAGCAACCACAATTTTGTGCATCCACAAATTCACTGTTCTTTTGTTGGTGAAGATGCTGTGGAGTCCCAACTGGAGACGTACCTGGACCAGGGACATCTGCGGGTCACGTTCCATAATGGTCATCATAAGGGGATAGGCTGTGTCACCTTTGGTTGAAGTACGGGTGCCAGTTGGGGTCTTCTTGGTAGGGGGCCACAGTTGGCGTGGGCTTGCAGGGTTGCAGCCACAGTGGACTTTGCAAACCCTATTGTGGCTGCAATTTCCCCAAGGGACATAAGCTTCCCTTGCTTTTCAATCATTTCAAGAACAATCTCCAGAGTGATTAGTTTTCTTCTGCGTCTTGAAGGCTGATTGGCTGGGGGAGGGATATGTCCATCTTGTGAACTGGTCAATACCATCTGATTGGCTGTTTGGGGATTCTGGGCTCTCTGGGTGCCCCCATGGCTAAAATGGCTGGTTCTGGATGCCATTGCTGATAAGAGATTTGGGTTAGCAGCTGCCTGTGCGTGATGGGCAAACAGGGCCATGTGTGAGGATGCAGGAGAAAGAACAGACTCCTAGGTGTGGCTTGCAGAGGGGCCTGTGGGTTGGGAGTGGCCATAGACAGAGGCTTCACTGTTAAGAGACCCAGTGTATCCCTGCATAATTTTGTCAAGGCCAGGGAACAGCTTGTTGACTTGGTTGTTGTTGAAAGAAGATATAATAAATTTTTATTAAAAATTTTTAAACTCAAAAAGAGACGTGTACATTTTAGTCAATTTTATTGTTAATTATGTTAATTTTATGAATAGTAGGATCTAAATTTTAGCCATCCTAAATTGGAACAGGATGATTTTTGAGAATGCCTATGATTCCTAAAAGAATTTGCACAAATCCACTCTAGATCCTTTAACATCCTTTTTGAGACACCCATAAATTATATTTATTTCAAATTCCTCACAATTATTATTTGAAACTTGGTCCTTGGATTTGACAATCCCGCAATTTTAGATTTGTTAAGTTTTCCATGATGTCTATGATTTTTTTGAAATACAGGAAATCTCAAATTGTACATTATAATCCTGCATTTCTGATTCATGTATCCCACATTTGCTTGCTGGGTTTTGTCTTTTGTTAGTTGAGTTATCTGCTCAAGAGATTTGAAATTTGCCAATTTAAATAAATCAAAAAAAGTCAAATTAAATGTTTGATTTTATTTTAATATTTTACTTTTCACTCAGCTGAGTTGCCCGCAAAAGTGATTCAAAATTTGGACCAAGGATTTGACAATCCCGCATTTTTACGTTCAGGTTCTGAATTTACAGTATTTTGGCTTAACCAATTTTAGGCTAATTTTTACTAGTAATTTAGGGGTTTGAAACCAAAAACCAAGGTTAAATTTACTCAAACTCAACTCTGTTTAATAATTTGGTTAGCTAAAATACCAATTTAAGGGACAATTTATAAGTAAATTTACTAATAGAAATGAAAAAACCTGTGTTCAACACTCTAAACCAAAAAGTGATCATTTCAACACTTTTTAAGCCAAATTTTAATTTTATTAATAAAATACATATGTGCTTATATTAAATTTATTATTTACTATTATATTTTTATTATTAGTGTCCATAGTTGTTTATTAGGCTCCCAAGCACCACTATACTGGATTTAGTGGCATAGACATTAATCAAATACCCCACTTGTTTTACATTATGTCATTCCTGGGTTTTTGGATTAAGTGGTGCCACATAAATTAAGCCTGATTTATTAAGAGATTTCATATGTAATTTATAAAAAACTGAAACTTGACACCTTCTTTGTTTGACTCTATCCACTTGAAACCTGATTGGTTTCAGATTCAACTAATCAAAGGCTCAGAATTAAGGCTAAATTAATATGTGACACACTATGAGCGCCACTTGACACTCACCCACTTGACACTTTAACTTGGGGATTAGTACAGAAAGCTTCTTAACATTTTAACCAACACTATGGTAAATAATTCACTCCCAGATCCTCACAGCATACCCTAATCACTAATAAACACATTTCCACTCATTTACTTTTTACTTTATGTTGTATTTTTTAATTTTTGAGCATATGATACTGCCTTGCTTTTGGGTTAACTTTCAAACCTGTTTTAAATTTAAGTAAGTTTTATGTAAAAAACATAGTAAATTTGATGTTTCTGCTTGACTCTGGCATACTTAACAGTGAGAATTCAGCTTTTCCTGGCTGATTGACAGTGCCAAACTTGACACTTTACTATGTTTTGAATTTTCAACTCTCAATAAAAAAAATTCCACATAATAATATTTTATTTTTTTTGCAATTATAATCTACTACTTTTTCTGCTGCTCTCCATATAATTTTCATATATTTTTTGATTTTTAATTATACTTTTACATTGATTTAGCACTAAGATGTTATGCTGAACCTAACATTCTTGATGCTTCATCATAAATCCACTCATTTTCTATGTTTTAACTTTTATATCTATACTTTGAGTTTCTATTTTGCTTCTATTTACTTTTTTATGTTTTTTTTCTTCATAAATAAAACTTTATTTGCATACTTTTCATTTAACTTTTACTTTGTTTTACCTCTGTGTTTCATATCTTTCATACTTCTATTATTTACAATGCTAAACTTTTCTTTAGACAAAATAAAACAAGAACAGCCAACAGTCCAAGCGCTAAGCCTCCAAGGGCTCCAAAGAAACTGCTTCCACTCCCAAGCGTGCCAAGAAGCCTGCAAAGGCAAAGTCTCCAACTCCATCTCCTCCCACTCCTCCTCCCTCCACCCTCATCTTCCACATCCTCTTCACCTTCCCCCAAAAATTTATCCCCCAATAAATCTGATGGTGATCTTACCAACCACTCCTTTTACCACTCAGAGGCCGACTCTGAGCCCACCAAGGAGCAACATACCAAGAAAGTAAAGGCTGCCAAGGAGCCCACCTCTTCTTCTGGTAAGAAAAAGGAGGCATCCAAGCAGGCCTTGAAGAGCCCTTCCCCTCCTGATGGCTCTTCCCCCCTCCCTCATCTGATCCCCAAGATGAGCCAGAGGAGTACTCCAAGAAGTTCAAAGCTTCTGGTCATGTGGCTTGGGATCCACTGGCCATCCACAACATTTGCAAAATGGATGGAGAGTTTAAAGTTCCCAAACTCTTCCCCTGGTACTTTCTGATCATGTCCGTAAAGGGTGGCCCTGGTTACGTTGCCGACAATTATATCTTTAATTGCAACAACCAAAAGCAGCAGACTAAAAGCAAGCACTTTGTCTGTGAGGATAAGACTTGTGGGGCCCAGTTGAACACTGAGGGCTGGGAGCAAGTAACATTAGAGAAGGGGGAGCACACTTGTGAGCCCCCCAATCATCTAATCACTTGGATGTTAAAATGGTAACTTGTTCAAGTAATACCCGCCTCCTCTCACCTCCTGGCTTCTGATCTGGCCATAAAGGCTTTGCAACATCTCAAACCCAACAATCTCAAGTTGGTGCCAATTCAAGAGCAGTTGTTTAAGTTCATAAGCAATAAGTGTATTGCTGCCAATCCCCTCCCCCCAAGGCTTTGGATGTCCTCTTGGAGCTTACACTCACCCACGAGCTCAAGCAGCTTCCAAGTGGGGAGCGCTTCCTCCTCCATGACAACGGGCCTGCCACCAAGGACTGCATAATCTGCTACTCAACTCAGCAGAACCTGATGGAGTTGAAAAGGGCTTCAACCTGGCTAGTTGATGGTACCTTTGCCACTTGCCTCTGGATGTTCAAGCAGCTCTGGATAGTCCATGCCCAGATTGACATCTGGGTGATTCCACTTGCGCTCTTTCTTCTTCCTGGAGCCACCAATGCCATTTAAATACATGCGTTCATAATCCTCTACCAAGCAATTGCCCTTCTTCCTCCTGCCAACAATGACAAATCCAAGAAGACTCCCCCCACACCTGCGCCAACCCACCTGCCTCTGACAAGGACCAGGCCACCCTGGACTCGGAGGAAAAGTCAAGGCTAAGAGCTCTTGGGCCTCACATGTGCATCATGGACTTTGAGCCTGCTCAGTTCAATGCATTTGAGCAGCTGTTCAGCAGGGAGGTGCAGGGGTTCCACTTCCACTTCCGCCAAGCAGTTACTTGTAACGTGCAGGCCCACACCAAGCTTAGTAGGTTGAGCCAGAGGGATACTTTGGAGACCAGCAGATTTGTGCTGGCACAATTTAGTGCCTTGGCTTTTTTAAAGCCAGAGCACACTGTGCAGGGGTTTGAGATGCTCTCAAAGGATCCCTACATGGTGAAGCACCCGGAGTTCAAGCCTTTCCTTGAGTACTTTGAGCCCCAGTGGATTGGGAAGGTTGTCACACAGAGGCAAGGCAAGGCCTGCGCCAAGGCCAGCTGGAACGTGTACCGGGTGGCCGTCAACAGGGAGCTGAAGACCACTTCAGCATTAGAGGCTTATCACAAGAATCTTAAAGCCAACTTTGGGCTTCATCAAAAGTTTAATAAGTTCTTCTCTCTCCTGCAGCATGAGCAAGAGAAAACAATCTCCAAGCTCCGAGATCTCTCCAACCGTGTCCCCCCCACCAAGCCAACCACCTGCTGTACCCTCTTCACCAAGGCCATCCAGGGTGCGGCCAAGCGCAAGTATAAGGCCTCTGAGCTTAAGCAGAATCTTGAGCTTATTGCCACTGCTTTCCTGGAAGGGTCTAAAATGAAACAGGGAAAGAATGATGAGGAATTAACTTGCTTGCTCAGTTATATGATTTTTACTTTTAACTTTTAACTTTTTAACTTTAATTTTTACTTATTAGCTTTGATTGTTTAGTTTTTGGTTTTGATTTTTAAGTTTTTTAATTTAATTAGATAGCAGTGATTGTTCTATGTATGCATGGTAAGTTTGAGATGAATATTTATAGTTGAAAGTAAGTGAAATATCTTAACTTTTGTTAATTTCCAAATAAAACATATGATATTCACAGTTGTGCTTATATAAACTATATCAAAAAATAATAATAATATTTCTTCATAGTTTGCATTACTTTTCTTTGTTGTGTTTGTATTTATTTTTGGTTCATTGGAATTTTAATTTTTATGGTAATAAAAAATATTTTTATAATGAAGAGTGTAAATTACATAGTAAAATGAGATATAATTGCTTATTTCTCCTTATTTTTATTAATTAGAATACTGTTTTTATTGCATTTTTGAGCTCTTTGGGTTCACTTTATTATACTAAGGCTGTGAGGCTTAATTTTTTATATTAAAAGTTTTTAGTACATCAAGATCTGTTAATTAAAAAAGTGTTGATTTCCAGTTGTCAATCAGGCCAAAAGCTGAATTCTCATTTTACTATAGTGTTGACTACCAGGGAGTCAAGTTTAAGGGAGTTGATCACCAGGGAGTTGAACTTACCACAGTTGCCTCTTAATGATGGTAAGTGGAAATGTCGCTTTGCCATCACCCAGTTTACTGCCTTGGCTTTTGTGCGCCTGGAGCATACTGGGATTGGCTTTGAGGCCCTCCTGGAGGATGCTTATATCAAGAAGCACTCCATCATCTTCAAGGGCTACCTTGATTACTTTGAGCGCCAATGGGTGGGTAAGAAGGTGACTGCCCAGAGAGGAAAGAGCGGGACCACTGCCCCTTGAAATTTCCAGAGCGCCTGCCTCAAGGGGGAGATGAAGACCACCTCCAGCCTGGAAGTTTGGGTCAAACCCCAAATACAACAAGTTCTTCTCTAAACTTCAGGAGGAGCAGGTCTGTAATGTCTCCAAGTTTTGTGACCTGGCCAACCAGGTGGCCCCAAAAAGCAAAAGTCCAAGGAGCAGGACTACCAGGAGGACGTTCAGAAGGTAGTGAGGAAGAAGTACAAGGTGGCGGAGATCAAGAAGTACCTTGAGGATGTTGCCACTGCTCTTGCTGGTGGCTTTAATTAGCACAATAAACCTTGCTTTACTTTGCCTGTATATTTATTACTTTTAACCTTTTAATTCTTTAATTTATTTATATTGTACTAATTTTTTTAGGTATAAATGGTAAGCTTCAATACAGTTTCAAGGTGGTTTTGTAAGAAATACCTTATATTTTATTAATTTATCTTTAAGGCATGATATTTTTTCAGTTGTGCTTATATAAAGTATAATAATTAAAATTAGAATTTTCTTATATTTTGTAGTTATTATGATACTAGGTGGTTGCCCCATCCAAGGACAGAATTAAATTTGAATTTAATAAATTAATTAAATTTATTTTATTGTCTTTTTAGGCTTGTATTACTCATTGCATGTCTAATTAAAATTTTATTTAATTGCTTTATTAAAAAGTAATTTCAATTATATTTATTTAAATTTAAAATTAAAATTGTATACTCCAAGTATAAATAAAAACTAAACCTAAATAAGTATAGTATCACTATTAAGTTTAGTAAGGCTAAACTGATTATTTTTAAAATTTAGCAATTGATTTTTAATGTCTGTATAAATGTAGAGCTGATCTGCAGCTTTTAAATAAGCTATTGGATATCAAAATCGGCTTAGTATTTACTGAGATACATTGATTTTAGTTTTTTAGTGTGTATTAAAAGTAAATTTAGATAATTTCAAATTGAGTCTGAGCCTTTGATTATGATGTGAACCTGATTCCAGCGCTTAACTATATATCTCAGCATCTAGAGCAGCTAGAGCTATCATGTTTGATACCATTTTGATCGGAATCATCTAAAAATTGATCTACGTCCTCTGAATTTCATGAAAATCATTATATTGAATCATAATTTTATCATAGTATTTTTACTCCACTGATGTTCTTTTGGGATGAAGCTGTGGTAAGCAAGGTTTACTCTGAAACAATATGGAGCTACTTGTATCAGGTGGCATCGAATTGGAATGCTCTACTATCTCACTTGAAGAATAAGAATTTTGAAATGTCCAAGCCAACCATCTCCTTCTTTAAACTAATATTTATATTATAATTCAAACTGTATTGCTTTAAATTGACCAAGCTCTCTTTTCGTTGTCAATTCAATCCTCAGCATAGAGCATAACCATCCAATCATATAAAAGGATCTTAAACAATTGATGCTTTTTTTCTAATTTTAACCCATCCATTATAGAGTCAAGTAATCTATACAGATAAGCCACTTTGTTATGGTTGAATGGTGTTAGCCACTAATTTAAAATGCAAGTAATCAAATACAAATTTATTAAAGTTCAGGTGGCTTATATTTCAGTTCAACATGATTTAGCCCACACTCTACTGGATGCAATCTGTGTACTTTCAAAGATGCATGTAAGGGATTGAATGTAAAGATGAGCCAAATTGAGCTTTTGGCTTAACAATCAACTTTTAAAATCAAATTTAACTAAAAATCAATTCAGTCAAATCCCTTACAGCTTGAGCCCACTCAAGGTGACATTACAGACAGACTCACTTTTATATATATTAATATCTAATATCTCTATTTTTGGTTTATTAGAATTTTAATTTTCATGGGAATAAAAATATTTTTATAATAAAGAGTGTAATTTACATAGTAAACTGAAAAATATTTGCTTATATCTCCTTATTCTTATTACTTGTAGTAATTTTTTATTGCATTTTTGAGCACTTTGGGGTGATTTTAGTATAATAAAGTATTTCAAAATATTTTTTATTAAAAATGTTCAGGGTAAAGTTTTTGCTAATTAAAAAAGTGTTGACATCCAGGAAACAACATTAAGTAAAACTGGGTCATCACTTTACTATAGTGTCAACATTAAAAGTGTTGGCATGGCCACTGTTGACATTATTATTGTTGACATGGGCGCTGTTGCCCCCACAAAGCTGAGAGTTTTGAGCTGATCCTTAAAGAAGTCACACTTTCTTGGTTTGACCTTAAGGTTAGCAGCTGCTAAGCGTTGGAAGACTTCCTTGAGATGCTGAAGGTGGTCAGAGAATGTTTGTGAGAAGACATTGATGATGTCCAGATAAACCAGGACACAGCTCAGCTTGAGGTCATGGAGCATGTTTTCCATGGCACATTGGAATGTGGCCAGTGCATTGCACAGCCCTTGTGGTATCCAAGTAGGTTGGAAGAAACCTTGACTGGTAATGATGGCACATTGCTCTTGATCCTTAGGTGCAATTTGATCTGCCAATATCCAGATATTAAGTCCATTGCAGAGAAGAACTTAGCGCCTCCCAAGCAGTCAAGTGCATTGTCAATGCGCTGAAGGGGATAAGAGTCCTTCTTAGTGATGTTATTAAGATTGTGGTAGTCAATGACAACACAATTGCTCCCATCTTTCTTCTTAACTATGAGGACTGGAGACAACCACAGGCTCTTGGAGGGAACAAGTAGACCTAGTTGGACCAGCTTCCCAATTTCCTCATCTACTGCGGCGTCAGAGGCACAGGAGTGTTGTATGGGGCGGAGGCATATAGGACGTTCCTTGCCTGTGTCAATGTGGTGGAGTGTGTTACATGCACACCCCATATTGAAGTCATCCTTGGCAAATATCTCCTTTTATTTCTTGAACAGGGCAAGAGCAGCATCTTGTTGAGCAACAGTGAGTCCTTGCAGTTGCTCACGTGGAATGATCATGCAACCAACAGACGTTACCTCTTCTTCTAAAGGGAGACCAAATTCATCCAGTGTGCCAAAATTGTGTATCTCCATCACCTCTTCCACTGTTAATAGATGTAAATACACCACTAATTGATGGTGTTTTACCTCAACAGGAGAGTGGTTAAGGTTGGCAAGCAGTACCTTTATGGGCCCATGATTAGGGAGTACAATACCAGGTGCAACCAGGGGTTCTAGTCTAGAGAAATTCTGGGGGTTTCTATTTTCCTGTAAAGTCCTTGAGGGATTTATAAATCTAATCCAATGTCCATTAGCACCTGGTGGCCAGCCAGAATGGTATAAGAAGAGTTGGCGCGCAATGGCAGACCCTTATACTCCTCAACCTGAGTGAGAAGATGTTTAACCTGGCATCCCAATTTACGGTATTTGACTAGGACCACACCATTGTGATATGCAAGGTTAACACAGGGGGTGGTTTGGCTGCCCATTTCTGGGTTTGAAAAATTGTAGTACAGAGGTATTGCCTGTCCCAAGATTTTGAGAACATTATTCTCAAGGTCAGTCTTTACTCCATACTGTCGCATGAACAAGGTTCCAATCAGGATATCATAGTTTTCATTGGGTAGCACTATAGCTGAGGCTGAGACTGCCAGGGAACCAAAGCGTAAGAGAAGTGCACTGTACGCTCCTTGTGCGGTGGTACAGTCTAGCCCAGCAGTACCATACTGCTTCTTGTGATCAATGTCAGGAGCAAACCCCATTTGCCATACTAACTTGGAGGACACTATGTTTATAGGAGCCCCAGTGTCAATAATGGCTCACACAGAGAGTTTATTCAAAAATATCAGCATAAGTGCACTCAGAATAAGAAGAACCAATTTTGTTTACTAAATGGATGTCCAAATTGTCGGCAGTGGAGAAGAATTTGACAATACTATTGCATAGTTCTGGGTGATGATCCTTCATTGTTTCCATGGGGATAGCCACATTGACACTGCTAAGGGGGGTGGTATCACCCAAGTGCTGAGGTTCTGTGTCAGGCGTGTCATCTAGTAGCTGACACACATGAGGCTTGGATACCTCCTTAGTGGCCTCTTGGGAGGCCTGAACCTTAGAACAATTCTGTACCATGTGTACATTGTCTACGAGGACCTGATGGAGCACATTCCCCAAAAACCAAGTGTCAGGTGTGAAGAGAAAATCAGGTGGAACGTTCATAGATTGTGTGGAGGTAGAGAGTTCCTCCTCTACTCCACACTGACTTTTCCCTGTAAGCCCAATTCCAAGGGGGCAGTGTGTGGATACCCGTTTTCAAGTTGCAACTAGAGGCGTAATGGCCCTTCTGGTTACAGCAATGGAAGATTACCTTGGTGATGTTGGTCTTTGGCGGGAATTTGTTATTGTTGGTAGGAGCCTCTGAGCGCCCTGGAAAGTTTGTGGCTGGGAAGGCTTTGTTCCAGTACTGGGGGCCCAAAAGTGTCCCCACACTGGTGCAAGTAACATACTATACCATCTAAGGTGCAGTTATCTTAGAAGGCAGGCATGATGGTTTGGTAAAAGGCTTCATAGGGCTTTACTGCTGCACGTAGAGCTATATGAGTGCCATGTATGATCAGGGATCCTGAGCTGGTGAGGATCTGGGCCTCAAGGTAGAAACAGTCAGAAAAATCAGCAATTGTCCTGTCTTTTCTGAAGCTAATCATCAAAGACTCATTCCTTCTTTCAGTAACTTGGGCAATGCTACCAAACTCATATAACAGCACATTTTTTGCTGCTGTGTACGCCCAGTCATGTTCAGGCATGTGCAGGAAAATTAGATTGGTACTGGCTACGTCCAGTTGGTTGAGTAGTGTGGTGGCCTTATCTTGGTTGTTGGCCCCATACATTGATATCTCAAAAAGGCAGATGAAGGTGTGTACATTGCCTTTAGGGTCAAACTTAGGCAGGTTCATTGGCTTGAAACGTGTGGGGGCTTTCTCTTGAGGACAGCAGCAAGGAGGGGACTCCTCAGGGCAGCTGCGGTCAAAGAAATTGGTACGGGAGCTCCTGGCTGGGCCAGTCTCCCTGGATACCTGTGGGGTTTTAACAGGTGTAGGGGGAATGGCAAAGACTTATGGGAGGCTCTGGAGACCTGAAGAAGATGAGGTAGCCACATCATTGTATACTGAACTGGAAGTGGGTTGTAGTGTGGCGCTTTCTCCAGATGGCATAGCAGGAAGACCAGATCCTCCTAAGTCTTGGCTAGTGCAGCGGCATCTGGAATCCATAAGCTCAGCCCAAACATCCGCTATCTCCATCTCCACATTTTGAAGGGAAAAGTGGAGGCGCTCAATCAGTTGTGTGCACTGGACCATTCCTTTGCAAAAGTCTTCTAGGGCAGTACTCTGGGAGGTGGATTGCTTGTCATGTACCTTCATTTCAGCTTGTAATTCCTCAAGCTTGACCTTTAAGGAAGCAATACTCTGCTCTCTTTTGTCATGTACTTGTTTAGATTCCAGGAGCATATTGTTATTTGTGACTGCAATATCCTCTGCTTGTTGCTGTACTTCATTAAGTTCAGCGCATCCAGGACCCTTAGTGATTGAGTCATTGGTGAATTTTGACAAGAATTCCTGACATAACTGAGAGGACTCTTCTCAAATGGTTTCCTTGATATGGTCATTGTGTTGGGCAAAGTTGTCTCAAAGTGTCATAACCTTGGCCTTGGCGGCATTAGCAACATTGCTTGCCTCCTTGGCCTCTTGCCAGACAAGGCGTTGTACCTCATTGATATTATCTTCATTGTTAGCAACCTTCTCACCCAGGTCACACAGACAACTACCCTGTTGCTCCAAGGAAGCGCCGTGTTTGGAAAGAAGGTTGTCCATGATACTCTTGGTTATATTGGCACCCGCCACATATTGTTCAATAGCTATAACATGGTAGGTGACATCTTGTGCCCAGACGGGCCCCAAGCCAAGATTCTTCAGTATTGACTCTATTACATGGGCTAGGCAATTGCTTAACTGGTGATTGAGGTCTTCCACCTGGAAAGCCAAAGTGGCTTGATTGTCCTTGAGGGCTTGAGTGTAGGCTCAAATTTTCTCAAACCTGGAGTCCAGTTGTTGTACTAACCAATCCTGGTAATGGTGCTGGCACTCAGCATATGTAACCAGGCCTCAAAGCTCCAGGTGGTGTTGTGCTTGAACTCCCAGCAACTGATGTAATCCAGGATGAACAAATCCTTGCAGATAGTCAGTTGCTCTCTTGCGGGTGGGAAAGCATTTGAGGTTTCCTTCATCAGTTGCTAGATAACTGCAAAATATAGTCATGAGATGTTGAGCTTTGGGATGCTGGTGGAAGAGGGAAAACTGGGTATTGGTGGGCTCCTGGCTAAGCTGATACCCAAGGAAACGCCCAGAGGCCACTGATGCCAAATCTTGGCAATTGACCTGGGTAAGGCGTGCCAGTGGTACCACAGGAACTTCAGTGTACTGGCAGGAAGGAAGTACAGGTAAGTCTTCTACGTTAATTACATCCTCTTGTTGACAGAAAAGCTGTTCTCTCTTGATTTCTCTGGTTTCCATTACCAAGTAATGTTCCCTAAATCCAGTTAGGTCTTTGGGGATAGAGGGAGGTGCATCAGACTCAGAGGACAAGAGTTGGTTGGAGTGTGTGGTGCCTCTGTAGTGAGCACCACTTGTCAAAAATTGGCATTTGCCAGCAGATTCAACAGAAGGATTGAAAGGCAGGGGCACACACTCACTGTATGCCTTTGAATGTGAGGATTTGAGGGGCATTTGACCAATTGATTTATAATGAATATTTTTATTTAATCCTATACTAATAGGTAGAAAATTCTGCCCTTTGGTGTTTACTTCCAACGCCTTATATAGGGGTATTCTCATATTAATAATAATCAGTTGCTGACAATGTCTTCTAGAACAATCCAGTGCACAGTAGAGTCTTGGTTATGCTGGTGAAAAAAGGGACAACTTCCTGCTTTAGGGCATAATCCTGAAATGCTGTGGCACCTATCACAAGGATGCCCTCTGCTAGTGCACCAGATGGCACTCTTACTTGGTATACAGAAACTTTTATTTTCAGACCCTATCTGGTATGGAAGTTGAATCAATCACTTGAATCAAACCTGACACCTTGGCGTTATTTCCTCTCAAAGCTGGTGTCTTGGTGCTTGATGTTAATTATTGCGGCGCTCTGGCGCTCGCAATTAATTGTGCTGGCGTCCCGGTGCTTGATGTAAACTGTAGTGGCGCTTTGGCGCCAGGAATAATCAATGCTGGTGCGGTGGCACATATTTCTGATGTTGCTGATGTCATGGCGTCCAGTATTGAGAATGGCAGTGACCTGGTGTGATTAATCCTTATTGATGGTGTCATGGCGTCCAGTATTGAGAGTGGCAGTGACCTGGTGTGATTAATCCTTATTGATGGTGTCATGGGTTACTAATCATGCATTTAATTATGTGATAAATGACACTAATTTCTGAAAGAGTAACTGATGGCCCCAATTAATTACCATTAATTGTCTAATGAATTAGGCTTTCCACAATCCCTGGTCAACAATTCTTTACAGTTGCCTTTTTTCCCAATTTAATAATTTCCTGTGAAGTGGAGAGGGACTGGCTGGGTGTGTGGTTGGCTGCACAGTCTGTGTAAATTCACTGCCACCTCTGGCTTTGGATCAAACTGCTTTCCCCCGCCACACCAAAAAGGGACCAAAAACTACAGCCAAGCCACTCAATTTTCTAGGATATTTGGCTCATACTGTTGATGAGAGATTTTTACTGGCCTGCCCTACAGACCCCTGGCTTTAGTTGCCCCATCCTGGGAAGAAACACTGGTCAATTTGGACTATTTGTTAGCATGGTGTTGCCCTCTCTTGAAAACCATTAAGAATACCTAATCAAATGATGTCACATCTGCAACCAGAAAATTAAATGGACCTGAACTGATTGAGGAGCCTTCCAGCCAATCAGGTGGCCCCACGGAAATTGCCCTGAAACTTTCCAATCTCCCTGGCTCTGGTCAGCAAATTTTATCACCCAACCAATCATATCCAATTCCAAATGGTCAGGTGACCTCCCCCAACAACTCACCCCCCTTTTAACAATGCCAGGGGACTTTGGGGTCCCCTGCTTGTCAATTGTCCATTTTCATTAAAAGTTTGGTAGTTACACTTCTTTTGTTATTTGACTTGGACTGAAACCCCTGTTTTGAGTCCATATTATCTAAAGATTAAAGTGTTAGTTGTTCTTTAAAACTTACCTTATATCCCCCTGGTTTGAACCCAGCATCTCTTTTGTGGCTGTCTGGAGAAGCTCAAGTGTATAGTTCTTTTCCTATATTACTTTTGCTTTCAAGAATTCATTTCAAACTTAAAATTTCAATTAGATTTCTATATAAAACTTACTTTATATTTGAATTTTCCTTGAATTTTTTTGTTTTCAAACCTGCTTTTGTTTTTAATTAGTTTAAAGACGTCCAAGTTCATGCCCAAGATCTCCTGGGCCTCTCTCTGTTGCTTCTGTTCAGTTCTTTTCTTGTGGCTACCTCTGGCAGTGTCAGGATTGACAATTCTTCCTCCCTAGAAACCCGGGCCTGGGAGCAGGGATCAAACCCTGAACCTGGACCCCCTTGGGCCACTGGGTCCATGGACCGCAGGACTGCCCGCCCGCATTTTATTGGGATTGAGCCCCCACAAGCTGATACTGAGCATACTGGCACATGCGGTAAAAAGAAATAAACCAAAAAAATCATTGCACCAAATGGAGGATTAATCACAGCGCCCAATGGAGGTACTGATTTGGCAACTATTAGCTTCATAAACTTGAAGTCTACACCAGCAACCAATCAAGAGCAAACCCAGAAAGGAGGCACAGGCCTGCAGCCCAGTCCCATGACCTTGACGCCAGAGCAAGACAATCAAGCAGCCAAATCAAGATTCTTGACCAATGAAAGAACTCCTGGGTCGGGTGCCATTTTGCCGCCCTTGGACCCAAGCACCCAGTTCCCCCAGCCCTGGCCTTCCAACTGCCCTGATGAACCCCCCATGGAAAATGTTAAGTTTGGAGGGGGTACTATATAGACCCAAGGACCCTGCACTCCAAACTTATTGCCATTTTTGAATAAAGGTTATGTTAATTTGGTTCATACAGCTATTACCTTATTTTGTATTTGCTGTCTACCAATTCAGCTCGAGATCTCCTGGCCCGCCTGCCCCACTGCCTGCTGTTTTCTGTCCTCCTGGTGTACCCTTTGGACCTGTCCATTTACCAACTACCCTCTGAAGTCTGAATACAAGGAATACACCCTGGAAAAGATACTCAAACTTGACCCCCTGGCCCGCATACAATCCACTATTAGATACAACCGACAAGGCCCGTGGATATTTTCAACACCCAAGTTGTTCAGAGGGAAATTCAATTATCTCCCTGCTTACAACCTGTCCATGGAGCCGCCCTTGACACCAAACCCCATGCCTGCTTCTGCATCTGACCTCCCAACCAACCATACTGGCAAGCTGTTCAGGATTGTGTACATCACCCTCACAGGGGCAATTGACACTATAATCCCGGCCGCTGGCCCGTGGTCTTGGGTGGGGAAGTTGGCCTCATACCTTTTAAAGTTAGCTCCCCTCTTGTGGTGGGCATTGCCTGCAAGAAAGCCGGCCTGAGTTACCCCTGAAAACAACAGGCTAACCGCCCAAGACTGGATCCCTGACAGGCAGTGCAAAAATTATTGTTTGCAGTTAAGGAAAACCAACCTTTCTACCCCAAATTTTACAAGGAACCCAACTATGATAATCCCAGCCATCATATTTGTGGTGTTTTCTCTGGCACCCTTTGTGCTGCTTCTGTGATCCACCTTGCCAGAATTGTGGGCCAGGATCTCCTCCTCCGTCCAATTTGTGGGTGAAGATTCCTTTAGCCTCCTTAATGTTCCTAGTGGTCTCCTCCTCTCCAGAGAGGCTGTGGTGAAAAGTCTGACATGTGATGACCTAGATTTGGATGCCACTGACTATATATTGCCCTCCATTGAGGGAGAGAGAATGTTAGTGCCTCCCCTTCCTAGCCTGGGTGAGAGCTCCTCAGTTCCCTTTGAGGTTCCTGAGATGCCTGCGCCCGTTGCTTCTCGTGCCCCTTGGGTAATTGCTGGCCTTGTGTTGATGGGGTCAAACTCCTACTTCCCTCAACTGTCCCCAGTTTCCTCCTTCTGGTCCCCCCTTAGAGCGGCCATCCCAGTTCTTCACTGGGCGGCGTCCTGGTGATTTCTTTTGCCGGGATGGGAGCTGAACTTAGTTAGTTTAGCCCCCCTCTCTCACAGTCTGTGGTTGGGGTATAAAAACCTTTGCCAACATAATTTTCTTTTTCAAATTTGTTTTCCAAAGGGGGGTTTTGCGGCAGTTTCCTCAATCAGGGGGAACTGCTGCAACTATTTTGCATCCTTGTTTGATGGCACGGTGCTGAAAAAATTGATATTTTTTACTGTTTTTCAGGAATATCCCTGACACTTGCCTAGGGTATTCCTAGCCAGACCCCCATACCAAACCCACCATAGTGCCACCCCCTGGTGGGCTTGTGGCTTTCAGTATAGTATATCAATTAAAATACTCTCCAATAAACATTATTTTTTCAAAGCCCATACCAGAGTCTGGCTGGGCTCCCACAGGGGAGGAAGGCCAGTCCTGAAAGGTCATGTACACAATTGGTTCTATTCTGAAAAGGTAATTCATAGCTAAAGCTAGGGGATGCCAACTTCCAGTATAAGGTATGACCTGATTGGCCAGTCCCAATACTGTAATGTAGAAAACCCCTAACTTACTGAAGACTTAGGAAGGAGGTGTGGTGGGTAAAGGGGGAGTGGAAGAGATCTCCTTCATGATAGTTTGAGTTGGGCCTCTAGAATGGCCAGGAGGAAGATCCAGGTGATGGGGATGGAAGAACTCCAAGTCAAAGGCGCAAGGTGGCTTTACCAAAGTGACAGGAGCAGAACCAGGAGGGAACAGATAGGTGCAGTTGTATTGTGTAGTGGATTCACAAATAGATACAAACAGAATAATTATATTGGTGCAAAAATATATCATTCCTGCACAAAAATAATGGGTCCTGGGCATAAAACCGTTTATTTTATGATGTCAACAGTGAGTAAGGCTTCTCCTCCTCACCACTTATACTCACTGGGGGAAACTTAACCTTTTGTGCCACCAGAGGCCTGGTGGCATCATTTTCAGTATTACTTGTGATTTGGCCTGGAAATTGCACACTTGGACCCAGGGGTAAAAGGGCATTGGCTGGCATAACAGGACACTTGGTTTGGCTGCAGCATGCCAAGGTGCCACAGCTATTTATAGAACCCATAAGCAATCAAGTGCCTGATTGCGCAATGGAAACAACCGCCCTCCCAATGTACCATTTCCTGATAGTAAAAGGGGCCAAATTTGTTATTAGATTTGCGGCTTGTGAGCCTCTCAAATCCCAGGCCATTTGTGATTTGAAAGGGGGTTTTCTCTCTGGAAGGCATTTGATAATGTTTCCCATTCTGTGGGTTGCTCTATCTCTAGGAAGGCTAGCTGATTGTCCAGGGCATTCTGGGCCCTGGCAATCTTATTCCTATCCTTGTCCTTTTGATTGGACTGTTGTCTTCCCTAATCTAAATACTGAACTATAATTGATTCAGTTGCAACACAATATCCCAGCTTTACTATTTTGTAATTATACTTGTATAGATCTACGTTGGCTTAGTTGTTTTTTACTTTGCACTGTAACTAAGGTTGTAGCAGTTTGTCCACATGGGCTGCACTACAAGTGGCCAGCCTTCTGAAATGAATATAGTCCTGATTCCAGGGGAGCTGGGTGACATCCAATTGGATTGAGATTGGTGCCAGCAATAGGCTACAGTATAATGCTCTGTTTTGGCTGCAATCAACCTAGGGATGGTGTTGCAACCAAGTTTCCTTCCTTGCCTGCCAATGCATCTTACAGTACACAGGGGGCGCTCAATGAGTTTTCCCAGGATGTATCTAATGGCATGGATGAATCTGATGGTGATGTTGAATTATGGGCACTATCTCCTAATCAGGAGCACTGCTAATTCAAATTTGCTGATCCCTGTGCAAGTTATTCCTTGGCTTCAAACCTTATATGGAACGTGCCACTGTGCCACTCCCTGTGGCCTGATGGCTTCTCTATATGTTATATTAATCACAGCATTCTAAAAATAACTACATCATATTCTATTCATTCTTGTCCTTTCTATTGGACTGTTGTCTTCCTCAATTAATACTGAACTATAATTGGTTCAGTTGCAACAATGGGTACAACCAGATCCTTTGAACTATATCAATCAAGAAGCACCCAGATGCCAAGGGAAAGTTAACCCGCTTCTACCCCATAAAATACCCTGCATCTGCCCAGGATATGGAGGTATAAGGGTCCTGAAAACTGCCAGAATAGCTAACATCCCAGCATCCCCCAGTTGGGCGCTGATCCAGTGTCAGGGACCCACTTTGAGGGGAACAAGCCCCCAAGTTGGTGAGCCAAGGCCCCTAAATTAAGCCCTGCAATGGCTGAACCAATGGGCACAGTAACCATGGTAAGATGGCCCAAGTGGCCTAAATACGCAAATCTCTCTATCAGGGAACTGAAGCAACCCAAAAGGTAGTATCCTACCATGTACAACAACAGATAGAATGAAGCGTGAGGTTGTACCAACAAGGGTTTGGCAGATGGAGGAGTGGAATGGTGGCCATAGTGAAACTTTTGTCCCCAATGACCATAAGGATACTTGAACCATCCGTTGGCCAAGGACTCCTTCTGATGGGCATCATTGGGTAAGGAGTTTTGCCAGTCAATAGTGGGGTAGGATTCTCAAGACCTCTTACCATTGTAAAAGGGAGGTGTCAGGGATTCTTCCCCTGACTACCTGACTTTTATTGACAGCCTTGGGAAAGAAATATTGTCAAATCAATACCAGAACAAAGATATTGAAGACACCCATTTAAAAAAACAATACAACAGAGTCAACAATTATACGGCTTTTTGTAAAACCTTTGGGACCTGGATTTGAACCCAGGACGCTGGAAATGAATGGATAGTTAACACTGGGTCATCAAAAAGCTTTGGTTTACCTTTTTATTATCAGTTGATTCAATCAATTTTCTCTTTCAAAAAGCCTTTCAAACTTGAAAACTTTAATAATCATTGGGTATACGTCACTTACCGCTCTGCTTATGATTGGCTACTGGGAGCTTCCCAGAAAATCCAGGACCCGCTTTCGTTGAATTTAAACATGGCTCCGTACCTTAGCTTACTAGATCTTCTCTTGATACACCGCTTAATCAGCCTGATAATGTTAAAGGCTTTCTGGTGCCTCTTCCTTCATCATGTCAATTTGATAATCATTAAGATAAGATTAAGTTATACTTAGACAGGTCTTTTTAATGATGGTTTCAGGTAAATCATCTTCATTTCCAAAACTCCTCTCAAAGATTCATCCAGGTTTTTAAAACTATATAAGCTCCCAACTTTCCTTCATTCTAAGTGTTCCAACAATAAAGAATATCACTCTTCTAGCTACTCTCCATTTTTTGATAACACACCTTTTTGAAGCCATGAGGGGAATTCTTTTCCTATCCTGGTTTCTAGCCTACTTCTTACCCAAGGTGTACGCCTTGGAAAATCCAACTCT
Source organism: Entomophthora muscae (assembly GCA_014839935.2). Classification (NCBI taxonomy): domain Eukaryota; kingdom Fungi; phylum Entomophthoromycota; class Entomophthoromycetes; order Entomophthorales; family Entomophthoraceae; genus Entomophthora; species Entomophthora muscae. Next base: position 206,647 of record QTSX02005772.1, read on the forward strand.
GACAACCAACTGGTATAATTCCTCCCCAGATGACGCCCACCAGAAGGAATCCCTTGCCCATGGATGGTTCAAATATCCTTCTGGACACTGGGGACGTAAATTCCACTATGGTTGTTTGTTTGCTTTCCCACCCACTGAACCTACTCTGGTTAGACCTTACGCCTCCTTTTACCTCTTGACATATTTGGTGGGCTACTATCTACTTGGACAATTCAGTTCTATGTTTGGAAGATTTGCTTACCTAGGACACCTTGGACATCTTGCAATGGTCACAGTTCCTATTGGCTCAGTAATAGCAGGCTTGAATGTAGGGGCCTTGGCCCATCAGCTGGGAAGTTTATTCCCCATCAAGTGGGTCCCTGACAGGAGGCTATAAACCACCACAGGAAATAAATTCTCTTCATGGCTTCAAATAAGTTACTAAGAGATAGGTGTGTCAAGATAGGATAGAAATATTCTTTATTGTTGGAACAACTAAGTTTGGTAAAGTTGTTACACTTAAATAGCCTAAAAATAGAGGCTGGGTAATTTAAGGGGATGCTGGGAGAGATGAGAGGGATTTTCTAATAATTTGCATAGATAAGATGACTGAAACTAATACCTGGATCAGATGGGCATGAATTCTTGACTATATATGTAATATAATCATAGTTTTAACAGAGGCAGAGTAGAGATAAACCACAAGATCTGGGAAATTAAAGCGGTTTGCATAAATAACATCAAGTAAATTGCAGAACAAAGCCTTGGTTTCATCTTCATCTGATAGATCCAAGGGCGTCAGGATGAGCCAACACAGCCAATCAGCTGCTGAGCAGTAAGTGATGTTATTGCTGGATTTACTAACCTTTTCAAAATTGATTCAAGGTTTGAAAGTGAGAATTGATTCAATGTAAGGTTTATAAATAGCTAAAGTAAGTTGTCTAGCTAATTTTAAACTAACAATTGGTGTTTTTTGAAGGTTTTGGGTTCAAATCCTGTTCCAGTCCATAATATTACACAAACTGGTGCTTGAAACTTGGTGTCTGTGTTGTGGTGTCTGTGCTATGTTGTTGCTGTAATCCAAATAATTAAAGGAGTCAGGGAAGAAATCCCTGACACTATCCTCCCCAAGAGAGCCCTTCTCTTCCAGAGTCTCTTTGTAACGTGAGAAGACTTCTGTTGTGTTCTCTAGATTCTCTTCTGGTTCCCAGGAGTTGGATTCTACCTTGTAGCCCTTCCATTTCACCAAGTATTGATGTTTGCCTCGGGAGATGCAGTGATTGAGGATGTCTTCCACTTCCCATTCCAGAGTATGGTTCAAGATGATAGGAGGAGGGTCCCTGAGATCCATGTCAGATGGTAACCCTTTGAATTTAGACAGAAGACTAATGTGGAAAACATCATGGGTGGAAGAGCCTGCAGGGAGTTTGAGTCGGAAATTAACCTCAGAACATTGCTCAATGACCAACAGGGGCCCAATATTCTTTTGTCCTAGTTCTTGCCCCAGAATGTCCAGCTTGAGATTTCTAGCACTGAGAAGCACATAGTCTCCCACTTAGATGTCTTCTGGTGTTCTTCAATGTTTATCAGCTTGGATCTTATACTGCAGGATGGTCTTTTCAAGTTGTGTCTTGAGTTGTTGGTGATTCTTGAGTAAGGAGGTTGCACATTGGTGCACAAAAGGAATAGTATCCTTGGTTGCAGGTTCAGGAAGGTCTTCAGGGTTGTATCCATAGTTGGCAAAGAAGGGGAATACTCCAATAGAGTCATGGTGATTGGTGTTATAGCATAGTTGGGCAAGTGGAAGTAAGGTTACCCAATCATCCTGTTGTAAGTTCACATATTTCCTGAGAAAATCTTCCAGCACTTGGTTAACCCTTTCTGTTTGTCCGTCAGTCTGAGGATGAAAGGATGTGGACATGAGAGTTTTAACACGTAATGCCTTCATTAGGAGCTGCCAGAACTTGGATGTGAATTGTGTACCTTGATCCAAGATGATGTTGTTGGGAATTCCGTGGTTGGCAATAACATGAGTAAGGAGCATGTTGGCAGTGTCTTCCACCGTTGCGCGTTTGAAGGGCGTAAAGATTGCATATTTTGTTAGCCAATCTACCACCACAAAGATGCTGGTCATGTTGTCACTCTCTGGAAGGTCCACAATAAAGTCCATGGAGATGGAATGCCAACAGCGCGGAGGAGTGGGTAATGGTTTGAGTAGTCCTTGGGGCTTCATGGTGGAGGGTTTGTTGCAGCCACACAGCATGCATGTGGCAATGTATTTGGCAACTGTTTTCTTCAGATTAGGCCACCAGTATTTTTTTGGATTCTCTTGACTGTTTTGCAAATTCCTCCATGTCCTGTGAGAGGGGAGTTGTGGAAGCTTTCCAGGATTGTTTGTTGTTGTTCATTGGTTGGTACATAAAGGCTTCCATTCTTCAACCAAGATCTGTTGTTTAGTGTAAGCCCAGTGGGAACGTTCTCCTTATCCAAAGGTTGGGATGCAATGATGTCCTGATCCAAGGTGGATAGATAAGATAAGTTCATTATGTGGGAGAGGAACTGATCTTCCAAGAGTATAGCACGTTCATTGTGTTTAACGTAGGACTGGCTTGGGTCATCCAAGTCCTCTCTTCTACTGATGGCGTCAGGTACAATATTTTTGTGTCCTGATGTGTAACTAATCTTGAAGTCAAAGGCAAGCAAATCTATAGCCCCTCGTTCCAGATGTGGGCTAACCTTTCTTTTCTCAGTGAAGTAGAGTAGGTTTTTATGGTTGGTTCTGATTTGCATGGGGAATTTACTTCCTTCCAAGTAGTGACGCCAGAGGTCCAAGGATTTGACAATGGCAAATAGTTCCTTCTTGTACACGTGGTAATTTCTCTCTTGGTCAAGCAGCTTATAGGAGTAGAAAGCCACAGGGTGGAGTTCACTATCCTCCCCAAGCTGCAGCACCACCCCTCCTAGGGCAAAGTCAGAGGCGTCTGTGTCCAAAAAAATTGACGTTCAGGGTCTGGGCGGGGAAGGACAGGAGCCAAGGTGAACAACTTCTTGAGGGTCTCAAATGCCAGGTCAGCTTCAGACAACCAGACAAAAGGAATCTTTTCAGAGGTAAGGTGAGTGAGCGGGAGGGCGGTAGAGGAGAAATCCTTGATGAACTTGCAGCAAAAATTTACCAGGCTTAAGAAGCTGTGAAGCTTAGTACGTGTTGTAGGTCTAGGCCAGTCCAGGACTGCCTGTATCTTGGAGAGAGCAATTTCAAAACCTCCTGGGTTAATCTTGTACCCAAGGAACTCAATCTTGGTGACAAAAAACTTGCATTTTTCAAGCTTCCAGAACAAACAGTTGTCAATGAGTAATTGGAGGACCTCTTGTAGATGTTTTGTGTGGGCTTCCTTGTTCTGTGAGTATACCAAGAGGCTGTCAAGGTAGACAACCACACAGACATCAGTAGAGAGAAGAGTACCTCACTCATTAGGCTTTGGAAGGCTGCAGGGGCGTTACTCAAACTAAACGGCATCACCAGGTATTCATAGAGCCCAAAGGGAGTGCAAACTGCCGTCTTCCATTCATGATCTTCAGCAATACATATCTGATTATAGGCACTGTGGCTGTCTAATTTAGAAAAAACCTTGGCATGAGTAAGTTGGTCAGTCAGGGACTCTGCAGATAGTAAGGGGTTTTGGTTCTTAATGGTTATGGCATTTAGTTTAGTGAAGTCCATGACTGGTCTTAGGGTCCCATCAGCCTTCCCTACAAAGAACATGGGTGAAGAACATGGGGAATTGGATGGACACATAAACCCTTTTGCTAAGTTCTCGTCAATTTACGCCTTCATTGCAGTTCCCTGTGCTCGGTTCATGGGGTAAAGCCTTCCCCAGGCAGGGGAGGAGCCTGGTAGCAAGTCAATTCTAAGATCAGATGGTCTTCTTTCAGGAAGGACGGAGCAGAGTTCTTTGCTAAACGCCTCCTTTAAGTCTTGAATTTCCTCCAGAATAGAATCAGGTGCTGAGCTCCCCACCAGAAGTAGAAAGTTTAAATACGCTGTGAAGTTATTTGGTACTTGACAATACGGTTTTTTGAGAGGCACTGTGGTTGGTTGTCTGTGGGAGTGAAGCGTGACTGAGTTGGTGTCCCAGTTGAACTGTAACTTGGCTTCTTGACACCAGGGAAATCCCAAGACTAACAGGAAGGCCAAGTTGGACTGCGTAGAAGTGGGTAGGTGGTAGGAGTTGTTTCCCACCGGAGCATGGAGGGGTTTGACTAGGCGTCCTACTTGAGCCAGGGTGCCTTCAGCAAGTCTTACAGAGGCTAGTCTGGAGGTCTCAAAACCTAACACAGTCAAAAGATCTTGATCAATGAAGTTCCCCATTGCTCCCGTGTCAATAAGTGTGTAGCTGGATGTAGTGCCAAATTTGTGGTCTAGAAAAACAGGCAAAAGAGCGTAAGACTGAGTGGAAGATTTATTGGCATCTGTAGTTGAAAGAAGGTGGCCTGAAGCAGGTTGTACCTTGGAGAGTGCCTGGCAACCCTTGGCGGAATGACCTGATTGCCCACAGTAGAGACACAGTCTGTTGTGTTTGGCTCCAGGGGACAACATCCTGGAGGACACGGCGGGAAATCTTTATTACAAAAGATTTGAGGTTTGAAGCTAGCCTTGGGTTAGCCTTCAGGGAAAAATTAAGGGTATGCACCTTAATTTTCTGGAAAACAAGATGTAAAAGTCCTTTTGGCAGAAAGGACAGGAAAAGCTTGAAGATTATAAAAACCAACACAAATGTGGATAAACTTTTCTTTATTAGGAGTAATGATTCTACTTTAAATAGTTGACAAGAGGCAGTGATCACTCAATAGGAAGACAGAGTGGCTGAGGGGGTCGCGCTGGGATGAGTTCATACCAGGATCAACCACAGACAGGTAAAATAATCCAGAATGGGTGGATATTGAACCAGATCCATTTGCAGAAGGCAAGGAATTCCCAAACTCAAAGGCAAAACCAGTCAAATCTTCACAACTATCAATATTCAAAGGGCAAATCAAAATAGCATTAATAGCACAATTTACGACATCTCCCCCTCAAGATTGGATGGAGGGAGTTGATACTTGCGAAGGAATTTGGAGTGGACGCGGGCAAAGGGACACCCAGAAGATAGTAGCTTCACAGTGTACTCAAAGCCCTTCTTGAATATAATCTCACAGGGCCCAACCCAGAGGTAATCCAGCTTGTGGGCTCTACCACCTGTACAATTCTGGTAGTAGAGAACTAGATTGCCTACTTGGTATTTGGGGAGGGGGGCTCTAGCAGCATTAGATGGAGAGAGCTCCAAAGCCTTAACCTTATAAGCAGTGGAGTAGGCGGTTGCCTGGATGTCAATGATATGGTTTGTTAGGTCTTTCAAGTGGGTCTCAGGATTTGCAGACGTATCAAACTCAATCAAAGGAAGTCCCAAGATTGAGGGGGTAGTGGCCTCACATCCATAAAGCATGACAAAAGGGGATTGACCAGTCACCTGGTGTCTACTAAGGCGTTAAGCAAAGAGGGCAGCAGGGAGGAACATGTCCCAATTGGCAGCGTCAGAGAGCGTGAGTTTTCTCATGATAGATACTAGGGTTGAGTTTGCTTGTTTGACAGTTCTATTAGTGGAGGGATTATATGGCGCAGAGAATGACTGGTGAGTCCCCATAGCTTTGATAATAGAGGTGATGAGGTGAGCATTAAAGTTGGTACCATTGTCAGAGAGCAGGACTTGAGGGCAGCCATGTTGATAGAAGATATCCTGCAGCAAGAAAGTAGCCGTGGTCCTAGCCGTTATATCTTTTGTTGCTCTGGCTTCAACACATTTGCTAAAGTGGTCTATAGCAACCAAAATAAACCGACATCCCAACCTATAATGGGGGAAGGGCCCAAAATCATCAATACTCACTGTATGGAAGGCATGCTTTGGAGGGATGAGTTGGAACTGGTGTTGGGAGGGACGAGGACGGTGGAGTTGACAGGAATGGCAGGAGGCAAGGACATCAGGGATCAAGAGGCGCATGTTTTCCCAGTAGAAGTTTTTGCACAACCAGTCATGAGTCTTGGCTATGCCTCCATGGCCAGTGTCAATGTGACCTTGGAGGATGATGGCTATCCTCATACTAGGGCAAACGTAGGGTAGGTAGGCATTGTTAACCTTTTTAAAGAGTTGTCTATCACAAATTATAGTGTCCTTGGATAGGGTCTGTAGAGCCAAGCGGATGTCTTTGGGCTCAGTGGTCCAAGAGTCAGGATATCCTATTAGCTTTTATAGTTGATCAGCATCAGCGGAATGGATAGCCAGGATTGGCATCCTTGACGGGCCATCAGCATTCTGATGTTAGGCCCCAGGACAATGTACCACAATGAAATCATACCCTTGCAGACGTAGAGCCCAACGCGCTAGCTGACCTTCAGGTTCCTTTAGTTGTTGTAACCACTTGAGGGAGGAGTGATCAGCAACTACTGTGAAGTGGGTTCCATAGATGTAATGCTGAAACTGTTTCACAGCATGCAGCACTGCCAAACATTCCTTCTTGGTGACACTGTAGTTCTTTTTGTGCTTATTAAGGACCCTTGATGAGTAGGCTACAGGTTGATCTACTCCTTCATTGTCAATTTGGGCAAGGATAGCACCTCAAGCTACTCCACTGGCGTCAGTATACAAGATAAACTCTTTATCATAATCAGGATAGACTAACATAGGAGCCTCCTTGAGCTTGGCCTTCAGTGCTTTGAATGCTTGTTGTTGGCTGTCATTCCATTCAAAGGGGACGTTGCAAAGCAATTGGACAAGGGGTTCACTCAATTTAGCAAAGTCAGGTATGAATTGTTGGTAGTAGCCCATCATACCAAGGAATACTTGTACCTCTTGAAGATTTGTGGGAGGTAGCATCTTGTCAATGGCTTCCACCTTGTTATTCATAGGGCAGATTCCAGTCTGAGTGACTTCATGTCCTAGGAACTCAAGACATTCCTTGAAGAAGGAGCACTTGGAGGGTTTGAGTTTCAGGCCAGCCTTATGGATCTTGATGAAGACAGCCTTGAGATGCTCCAAGTGGTCAGTAAAGGTAGCGCTGAAGACAGTGATATCATCAAGATACACAAGGACACAAGAGAGTTTTAGGTCTCGTAAGATGGAGTCCATAGCTTGCTGAAATGTGGCATGGGCATTGCATAATCCCTGGGGCATACAAGTGGGTTCAAAGAGGCCCTCTGAAGTGATAAGCACAGCCTTTTCTTGATCTTCAGGCAATAAGTCAACCTGTCAGTACCCTGAAGCTAGATCCATGGCAGAGAAAAACTTGGAACCACCCAGCTGTCTGAGAGCACTGTCAATTCTGGGCAAGGGGTATGAATCTTTCTTAATGAGAGAGTTCAGGCGGCAATAATCCATTACAATGTGGTGTCCCCCATCTTTCTTCTTGAGGATCAGTAACAGGGAAGCCCAAGGACTTTGGGAAGGAGCCAGTAACCCAGCGTCCAGAAGTTGTTTGAGTTCTTTAGACACTTGCGCATCTTCCACCCTACTACAGCGGTATGGTTTAGCACAAAAGGGGGGTGCATCCCCAGTAGCAATCTGATGGATGACTCCCTTAGCTAGGCCATAGTCCATAGGTCCAGAGACAAAGATGTCACTGAACTGATTGAGCAGGTCCAACACGTCCTTTTGTTGAACAGGAGACAGTTGGGGGAAATAAGCAGCAGTGAACAAGGAGAGAACTTGTGGACCATCTTCAGGTAGGTTGAAATCACTGAAATTTTTGAAGGGGTAGAGGGAAGATACTTGTTCTTCTCCAAGTACACAACCATGACCCACAACCTGGCCTCTGGTTACTTGCATGGACAGGGCCGTCAGGTTAGCAAGCAGTAATTGTATGGGCTCTTTGTGGGTTTGGTCTAAAATCCCAGGACACAGGCAAGGCTTGGTACAACTTAAAGATTCAGGTGAGTAAAGCTCCAAGAAGGACTTTTCAGGTAGCTCATAGGAAATCTGGGAGTCAATCACCACTTGAGAGCCCAGGGGGATGGTGATAGCAGCTGGCGCTAGCAGGGGTACCCCTTCTTCTGCAGGGCAAGAAGGAGGAGGGGTACACATGTTGGAGGAGTGAGTCCTATACTTGAGTGAGAAGATACCCGTAGGGTACTCAAGCACACAAGTTTTAAGACTTTTGCCTGGAAGGCGCAGAGGTTCCTCAAAAATCAAAGGAACTTCATATCCCAAGAGCAAAAGGTATCCATCTCGTAAGTTTACAATTCTGTTATATTTGCGGAGGAACTGAGTACCAACCAAGAGGTCATAGCTTTTGTTCTCTAGGACCACAGCAGGGGAAGCAATAATGAGTTTCCCAAAACTATTGGGTAGAGCAGAGTAGGCACCAGTGGCTCAAGTTTGGGCCATGCCAGCTGTGCTATACAACTGCATGTAGTTGAGGTCAGGGGCCAACTTAAGTTTCTTCATTAGCTTGGAAGATACCACGTTGACAGGGGAACCTGTGTCCAAGATGGCCTTGATTTTGACCTTTTGGATTGATACTTCCACGCGAGTTGTATCTTTCCCAAAGGGAGGCAAGACTGCCAACACATCTTGTGCAGCCTCTAGCTCCTTTTCCCATTTGACCAGCATACACCGTAACGCAGGGATTTCCTTATACACAGTCTGCAGTGGAAGAGATACAGTTACATTGTGAAAAAGAGCTTCAGCTAACTTGGCTGCTTCCTCAGAAGAGTCAACCAAGACAGGAGGTTGGTGGGCTTGAGCTAGGTAAGGGCAAGCCACCATGGACTTAACTTCACTTGGAGGTACCCGGGAAGTAGTGGTAGTCTTCCCAAAGAAAAGCTTGTAGGGTACAGGGATAGTCTCTGGAACAGCCAGGACAGAATAGCCATAACTATCAGAGTCTTCACTATCAGAATCTTCAGGCTCTGAATCACTGGAGAGGTTATGAAACAGATGAAGGATAGTTGGACCAGAGGAAGAGGGAGCTTCCTCATCAGACAGAGGATCAGGGGGAGACGGGAGAGATTGGTCAGCAGAGAGCGTCTCTGTTTCTAAGCTGACCTCTCTTTTCCCGCCTGTTCCTTGGGATTGCAACCTTTCACTCAGGGATTAGTGCAAGTGCACAAGTGGTGTCCAATCTGGCCACAGTTATGACAGCCTTGTCTCTTAGCCTGTCCACTAGTACCCAGAGTCATAATGCGCGGCATACAAGAGGTGGTCCCAGCATTATTGGTCTTATTCTCACGCACCACCGTACCTCCATGTGTCAAATGCATGTCTTGTAAGAGCGTCTTAATACTCTTCATGGAAGTTAGTGAAGCCTTGTGTGCCTTAAAGTGTAGACATAGAAGCTGGTTCAGCTTCAAAGCGTTTGAAAAAGCCGTATAGGCTTTTCAAGGAGTTAACTGTCAACTAGTAATTACCTGCTGGCCTTCAATGTAGAAACAATCTGCAAACTCAGCCGGGGTTTCCTTGGGTTTGAAAGCAATATGCATAAATGCATCTTTCTTGACTTCCAAGCTGAGGTCTCCTCCAAACTCTTCAATAAGGAGGCGCTTCATATCCTCCCAGGTGACTATAGAAGGGAGCTCGGGGACCACAACTTCCTGGCAAGTGGGATGAAGGCAGGTAAGAATGTGTTCCTTCTTGAGTTTTTCAGTAGCCCTACGCAATGCAGTTTTGTAAATGGTCAGAAAAGCAGCAATGGTAGAGATTTTGGGATTGAATATCTGCTTGAAGGTCAGCTTATAATTTGGGTCAATGGACAAGGACTGGCTGTTTTCACCAGGATTGAGGACGTTAATTTGTGGGTTGCCCTCAAACTTGGATTCAGCAGCAGGTTGTCTAGCCCAGAGAAGTCAAAGGCTTTCCTCTAAAGTGTCCAAGGTAGAGCTATTTTGTCCACTAATGTCTTGGACAGTTATGGCAGCAGTCCCAAATTCATCAATCTTGATTTGTTGTACTGCCAAGGTGCCAGCAATCCCATTGACACAGGTAGCCAGCGAGGTGTTCTGAGCAACCAAGGGGGTGACTTGTCCATTTAGAGTCTCTGTAAAGAGGGAGAGGTTTTGGACCTCTCTTTCCAACGTGTCTTGCCTATCAGCTACATCATTTGTCACTTCGGCAAGTTGATCTAGAGCACGCACACAGTGGACCCAGGGTTGACCTTCTAGTCCAGGGCAACAACCATGATTATCATGAGCGGGAGTATTAAAGACTTTGCCTTCTTCTTCATCTTCAGATTCAGATGACAAATCTTCAGAATTAGCAAGGCGCTGTCTTAAGTACTTGATTTCACCTCATAAAGTAGCCACCTGATCAGTGAGGGAGGTAATACAAGGGTCAGGAATAGGTTCAACTGGAGGGAGAGGCTGCACAGAAGCTTGGCGTCAAGTGGTAGCCTTGAGCTTGGCAATGGCCTCCCATACTTTGGTTTCAAAATCAGAAGGGGTCCTGACAGGAGGAGCGGGAGGAGTCACCTCAATAGAGGCCACCCGGTCATCCACATAAGTTTGCACTTGATATAGAGTGCCGCCTAGTGCAGCCTTATCTAGACCGTATTGATGCTGCAGGTGGTGGCCCCAAGTATTGACATGAGCTCCTATCAATTTGAGTTGCAAGTTGACATGCTCCCTGAATTGATTGAGTTCACTAACCAGAGTCTCAAAATCCTGCCAATGGTTAAGCAGAAAAGCCTCAATTTGCTCATGCCAGGATGCCTGATGTTCATCCAATTTGCATAGTTGATCCTTTATGTATCCAGGGAGCAAGGAACCAAGGGAATTCAGGGAGGTGGTTAAATACTTCTGTGACGCCAACAAGTTGCGCTGGTTGTCAGAAATACAAGCAAAGAGACTGTGTGACCATTCTTGGTATGCCATATTTTGAGTGTGGTTATTTGAGACAGCGGAGGCTACAGCATCTAGCAGTTGATTCCAGGATCCCAAGGCAAGTTGGTGGTGAACTAGGACAGGTTGGATGAACTGGTTAACCAACACGCCAATAGTATCCATGGATTCCATCAACGCGGGGGGGAGACCAAAGTCCAAAAGGAAGGAGTACAGGTCTTCAGAAGCGTACCCAGGACGGAGGCCAGGGATAGAGTGCATGGCTACTGTGCCATAATTAAGAAGGGAGCGGGCGGCAGCACGGGCTTGCTCATAGTTGAGAGAGAAAGCAGGAAGGGGGCCCACAAGGGCCCGGGAGACAGAACCAATACCATAGGATTTGCAGGAGCATCGGTAATGTCTTCTTCTAGAGGGGGACTAGAAACTTTAGATTGATCTGGTACTTTGGAAACAAAGGGAGAGGGACCAGAGAATGCTTGTGAAAACAGGGTAACCAAGGGGCTTGCAGCCCCTGTAGTGAGCACCATTTTGTTGTGTTTGGCTCCAGGGGACAACATCCTGGAGGACACAGCGGGAAATCTTTATTACAAAAGATTTGAGGTTTGAAGCTAGCCTTGGGTTATCCTTCAGGGCAAAATTAAGGGTACATACCTTAATTTCCTGGAAAACAAGATGTAAAAGTCATTTTGGCAGAAAGGACAGGAAAAGCTTGAAGATTATAAAAGCCAACACAAATGTGGATAAACTTTTCTTTATTAGGAGTAATGATTCTACTTTAAATAGTTGACAAGAGGCGGGGATCACTCAATAGGAAGACAGAGTGGCTGAGGGGGTCATGCTGGGATGAGTTCATACCAGGATCAACCACAGACAGGTAAAATAATCCAGAATGGGTGGATATTGAACCAGACCCATTTGCAGAAGGCAAGGAATTTCCAAACTCAAAGGCAAAACCAGTCAAATCTTCGCAACTATCAATATTCAAAGGGCAAATTGAAATAGCATTAATAGCGCAATCACGACACAGTCCTTTGCAGACTTGTTGTTGTTTCTCTTTGGGGCCAGCTGGTACCCTCCCCCAGGTTTAGGAACTCTTCCCTTGGGAACCTCGGCAGGGGATGGTAAGTTACGGGCAGGCAGTGTCTTGGTATTGTTCCAAGAAGGGAGCTGTTTTACCTTGGAGGACCATTTCAAAGCTTCTTTGGTAAGATCAGAAAACTTTTCAGGTAGTACATGATGGGCCAGGAAGTTCTTGAGTTCCGGATACAGTCTCTTCTGGAAGAGGTAGCAAGCTTTGGCATCAGTCATCCCAATTGCTTCCTTGAGGCAAGAAAATTCTTCAATATAGTCCTTGGTGGCTATTCTGCCTTGATATAAGGCCATTATGCGGTCTCTGAGTTCTTCTGTGGTTTGTGCCGGCACTACAGTGGATAAAAAGGAGTCACAGAAGGCAGGGTAGTTGTTTAATAACTTCTCTCCTTGCAGGGTGGCTTTGGCATACCAGACGCAAGCCTTGCCTGTGAGCTTTTTGGCCACATGGTGCACCTTTTGTGCGTCAGTCTGGAATTGTGTGGGGATGTTTTGAATAGTGACTGTGAGAAAGCCAGAAGCATAAGGATCTTGTTTCCTTCATTTTTGTTGGGGGATACTGCTGATATCTGGTTTAGTACCACGGTTTGGTTTTGAACCTGTTGAGGAGCTGTTGCGCTGGCGGCAGCAGCGGTTTTGGTCTGCAGGAAAAGGCAAACCAAACAATAGGTGGTAAGGCTAATGATGGTAGTAACCAAGGTGACCAAAAAACTCTTGATAATTGCGGTATAGAGCAGGTAGCTTGCAGGGGTTGGTGCTGAACTTCTAATTAAGAAGCTCAAGATGGGTTCCAACAAACTGTCAGGGACCCACTTTGAGGGGAACAAGCCCCCAAGTTGGTGAGCCAAGGCCCCTAAATTAAGCCCTGCAATGGCTGAACTGATGGGCACAGTAACCATGGCAAGATGGCCAAAGTGGCCTAAATATGCAAATCTCTCTATCAGGGAACTGAAGCAACCCAAAAGGTAGTATCCTACCATGTACAACAACAGATAGAATGAAGTGTGAGGTTGTACCAACCAGGGTTCTTCAGGTGGAGGAGTGGAATGGCGGCCATAGTGAAATTTTTGTCCCCAATGACCAGAAGGATACTTGAACCATCCGTTGGCCAAGGACTCCTTCTGATGGGCATCATTGGGTGAGGAGCTTTGCCAGTCAATAGTGAGGGTAGGATTCTCAAGACCTCTTACTGTTATAAAAGGGAGGCTAGAAACCACCACAGGAAATAAATTCCCTCCATGGCTTCAAATAAGTTACTAAGAGATAGGTGTGTCAAGATAGGATAGAAATATTCTTTATTGTTGAAACAACTAAGTTTGGTAAAGTTGTTACACTTAAATAGCCTAAAAATAGAGGCTGGGTAAGTATGGGGATATTGGGAGAGATGAGAGGGATTTTTTAATAATTTGCATAGATAAGGTGGCTGGAACTAATACCTGGATCAGATGGGCATGAATTCTTGACTATATATGTAATATAACCATAGTTCTAACAGAGGCAGAGTAGAGATAAACCACAAGATCTGGGAAATTAAAGCAGTTTGCATAAATAACATCAAGTAAATTGCAGAATGGAGCCTTGGTTTCATCTTCATCTGATAGATCCAAGGGCATCAGGATGAGCCAACACAGCCAATCAGCTGCTGAGCAGTAAGTGACGTTATTGCTGGATTTACTAACCTTTTCAAAATTGATTTGAGGTTTGAAAGTGAAAATTGATTCAATGCAAGGTTTATAAATAGCTAAAGTAAGTTGTCTAGCTAATTTTAAGCTAACAATTGGTGTTTTTTGAAGGTTTTGGGTTCAAATCCTGTTCCAGTCCATAATTTGATTCAAGGTTTGAAAGTGAAAATTGATTCAATGTAAGGTTTATAAATAGCTAAAGTAAGTTGTCTAGCTAATTTTAAACTAGCAATTGGTGTTTTTTGAAGGTTTTGGGTTTGAATCCTGTTCCAGTCCATAATATTACACAAACTGGTGCTTGAAACTTGGTGTCTGTGTTATGGTGTCTGTGCTATGTTGTTGCTGTAATCCAAATAATTAAAGGAGTCAGGGAAGGAATCCCTGACATCCAGATTATGGTTCAACTCTCCCAGATTGGCAACAGATCAGTCCCATGAGGCAGGTGCAGATATCCAGCCGGTCTGATCCAAGCCACCCCCTGATCCCCAACCACTTGATCTGGCGTAAGCTCTAGCCACTGTCAGGGTAAAGTAGAGAGAGAGCTTGTTGTAATTGATCAAATGGGGAATGTACACCCAACTTAGGATGACATTATCAATTAGGAGGAGACAATGTGTGTTTACTCGTAAATGATAACCCTTGAAGAGTGAATAAGGAAAGGTGCAGCAGAAGATTATGCACAGGTACATCAGGAAGACCTTTATTTGGCTCAACGTCAAGGAATCAGCAGCATAGATAGGCTCACATTCAATTTCATGGGTTTCAGGAATCATTTCAGCAGGAGGTGGAAGATTACCAGGAAATCACAGAGGTGAGAAATCAGAATCTAGCAGTCTGGTTGTTACAAATCTGACTGGAAAATATTGAAATAAGTGAATCATCAAGGCAATATATTTATTGAGAGTAAAATATCAAACTACTAAGGTAGTTTGGTGAGGACAATTGTTACTTAAAGCCTTTGGGTACATCTTGATGAGGTGGCCTCCTTGAATACAATATTCAGACAGCTTACAGATACCACCAATGGTGGTTCTGTAAGCTGTTACCTGACCTCCTTTGAGGTCAGGATTTGTTGACCAGCAGGTCAAGGAAGGGAAAATTGGGTGTGGGGCATCCGCGCCCCACTCGGACCCAATTTCCTGTGCCACCACCCACTTGTGATCGATTGTTAGATTTAAATCTATGATCGCTGCAAGCAGGCGGGGCTTTGGGCTGGGTTTCCCCGGGTGGTGGCGCTTTGGCTGAGCCACACCCGGGAAAACTATGGCCATGACAGCCACGCCAAATATGATGTATAGGCCTAGAATACTGTCCAATGAAACTATTCCTCTTCATCAAGGCTATCCTCTAAGCTTCCCCAGAGCTGCACCTCCTCACACCAACTGTAAGCTATTTCTCTGAATCTGATCTACATTGAGAATGGGCATCTGACTATCTGAGGGGAGCTAGTTTGGCTTGGGAATATGGCAGGATATCCTTGTAGGGTGTGCTGCCAACCCTTCCTTGGCTGGAAAAGATTCCAGGGAATCTCTATCTGTGGAAAGTCAGATATCCCCCAATGCGGGGTGGGCAACTCTATCCAAATGGGTAACTGATTGCTCAAGGTGGCAGTAACATTGGACCAGAGGCTTCCAAGACCCTGTTAAGGACAAGCAATACCAGGGGTCTGGCAATCAATTGTACCCTATGCCAGCACGGCATGGATGCTTAACTCTGGGGGCTGAAATTGGCAGTCTGGTAAACATATGGCTGACCAATAAGAGTTAGAAGCGCTGGATGGTGATCCTGGCAAGAGGGCCTAACCGCCCTATACAAGCTGTGTTCCTGATCAGAGATTGAGTGGGATAATACCTATCACAATAGGGAGCAGATACCCTCTATTGTTGAAGTGCCCCTAAACCATGGCTGTTAGTAGTCAGAAGTATCTGAGTATTTTGCAAAGCCTTATTGGTACTTGCAGTTGATGGGTTATCTCCCTTGGGTGGGATGAAGGAACGCCAGCCTGCTGAACAATTGGCCATAATTGGTGGCATAGGATTTTCCTCATACAAGAACCTGACTAAACCCCAATGGAACATACCAATAAAGAAACTATTTACGAGATCTGAGATTGGTATTTATGCTCCCTGCCGCCATTTAACTGGCCATCATCAATAGCTTATCCAGGCTGTGCGCCATGTTGGCCCAAGGACTAGCGATGTCGGTCAAGATATATGTGGCTTGGGGGTTTGCCAGGTCGATTCTGCCAAGCACCTTTGCAATATGTTGGAACCAAGCCCCCATCCATCGCAGTTACAACATGTGAAGCTATAAATATTCAATTTTTACTGGGAAGGGATGCCTACGGAAACCAGGAGAGTTGAGCATTCCAGCCGGGCGGACAGAAGCTTGCATAGATCCTGGGTTAAGTTTGGCCGGGATTCTAAAGGGGATAGATCTGACCCCGGTCCTGTACCTTTGAACTCTACCTGGCCAGTTAGCTTGGCTAGGTCTTGCATTCAAGTTGACTTGTGCCGCTCTGCTTATTTCAGTTCAGGTATGGTCAACCGATCGCTAGTTAGATCTTTGCTTAAGCTTCCTCTACCCTTGAACTTGCCTGTTCAATACTCTAGAATAGTGGTTCTTTATCTGGGTGTAGTTCAATAGCGGTATCAGCTTTCAATGTAAACCCATGCTTCTTAACCTGCAAGCCAACTATTCTCTCTTAAAGTTGCCGTTCTCGTCCTCTAATTTCCTTACTCCGAGGCAGGTTGAATATCTCCCCAGATCCTGGCGTTCTACGGCGGTGCTGGAAAGATTTGTTTACGTATCTACCAAACCCCCGAAGTGGTTGGCGAGTTTTGTGGCTCGTATTTTACCGAGAAATATCTAACCCCTGTTAAGCAGATATAGGGGTACGGTTAGTTATTAAAGTTAGGCAGGGTTGTTTATCCGAGCTAGGACGGTATAGCCTTTTCTCTGCATCATGGCTCGGCTAATGGTTTGGAATCGATTATCCTATTGCGGATTCCGGGTTGCATATATGTGGTCAGGGTTATGGCCTTTTAAGGAGCCGGTTCTCCTGGCCTCGGCTTAATCGCTCGGCCTGGAGAAAAGCTAGGCTCAGGCTGCTAGGTCTTATGGACTAGGTCTTAATGCCTAGGTCTTAGATAATATGTGTCAATAATTTGGATTATTATTCAAGTTCATTCATGTATTATTGGCATGGGCTGGCGCAACCAGTGGAAATTTGGTGTAGTCTGTGGGCTACCAATTGAACTATATGCTTAGAATGTCGTTAAACTATTTCCTCTGTGTGTTTGTTGAAATCAGATTTAATCTGGTTTTCGCTGTGATCTACTAACTTTCAAGGAACTGAATCCTTTTACTTGACAAATATCATGTAGCGTTATCCAAGAGGCTACTGTAGCAAAAAGGAACAAAGATGCTTAATAAAAAAATGAAGTCATTTAAACAAGTCCAAAGTTTCTTTTTTAATTACAACGCCAAGGAAAGACTAAGAATAAGCGGTATATTATTGGTTAAAGAGCTAAGGTATTTGCTCTGGTGTAGGGAGAGGTTTGTAGGCGGGATCACGAAACAGGAGAGCAAACGCAGCTATTTGTAGAGTTGGGTGCAGGGAGAGGGCAACTAGCGGGATGACTATGTTGGATAGGGCTTCTCCAACAGCTTCGTAGACTGCAACGGAGAAGGGCACTGGACCCCAACCCATCCAGGTATACCCAAAAACAAATATCGAAGGTAGGAAGCAGATCCGGAACAGCTCCCAAGCAAGACCCCAGCGGATCGCACCCCAGCCAGTAAGCCGAGCAGGATGCTGTTCATGCAACTTGTACCTACGATAAAGCCTTAGCCGTCCAAAGTTTGTTGCAAGGGTGAAACATAAAGAATCTACCGTTATCATCGTGTTCTTGAAAAGGGTTGGTTGGCACACGATATGGGTTGGATCCATACGGAAACCACCATGGAACGAGTTGAACAATAGAACACCCAGTACAGAGAGTGAACAAAAAGCGAACACTATACGAGCCAAGGTATTGTTTCGAGGGCTAAGGCAACTGTCAGCCATGACTATGCCGAGCACAATACGTGAGAAGAATGGCAAAAAGATGCATGGCCATAGTACAGCGCATTCCGCTCCGATCGGCAGGGTGCTGGGGCGAAAAATATGGAATAAAGAGAGGGTCAAGCCGGCAATACTAGATATGATGGTGACACCAGCCAGGCTGAAGAGATCTCCAAAGCTACCAGGTACTCTTTGAAGAACTTGAAGGAAGCCTGTGTTGACGCAGAGTGCAATAACCCCAATAACAATTAAAGCACTAGTGTATTCCATGCTAACATGCAACCTAGAGACATGTTTGATTTAAAGCCTGTCTCTTCCATGGATGATTGGCTAGCTTCGCAAGCCCCACATGTTCGACTTCTGGCCACTCAACCACGACAAACGATGCCATCCACTAATGATCTGCTGAGTGGCTTGTGAGTTTAAATAACATGTCCCATATCTTCTTTTATCTTTCATAAGAAGGCTTCGCTATATAGAGAAGACCATTAAAAGTCTATAAACGCCGCCTTTGAACTTAATCCAGTTCGCCATCAAAGTCGATTTTAATCTTTAATAAATTCTCACTCTTCCTTCTCCAAATCTTGGACCATTCTGTAACCATCTATCTTGCAAATTTGCCCGAGTCATAAAAGTTACACTACCACCAATCATATGTTGCTTCCCCGAACTAGAGCTCCATAATTCAATTGCACTGATTAAAAAGTGGTATTTAGTATTTATATCTAGTGTGGTGAAATCGTGGAGCCCTATCCCAAACACGATCTGAAGGCTACAGCTTGTTGTGGCTGCTGCTTAGCTAGTCAGTTATCAATCTTTATCAAACAAGGGCAATACTTTATAAAGACCCTCATACTGAACAGGCCTTTAAAAAGAGCACCGTATGTATATTATTGACGTATCGTCTCACCAATAATATTTGTACAAATACCTTCAAACGAAATCATTAGTTAAAAACATATTCTAAATCAAGAATTATTCTGATGTCATTCATGCATGAAACTTATTTAAACCAACTTCATGACGTCACGGGGCTAACTGACCAACGATACGATACCCCGCACCAATCAACCCTTCTATTTCTGATTTACTCTTCACATGCTTGGCTTTAAAGTATAAATCCAGCTAAGGAAGCCAGCTTATTTGGCTGATCTTCAATCCTGAACAACCTACCTCAGCTTGGGCACCTGAATCCAACCGAACCCTTTAAATTCTAAACTAAAGCCAAGTTACCTCGAACAAACGGGATAGGTGTCGAGAGCCCAGCAACCAATTTTCGATGAAACACCTAATCCACCAGCATAAATAATATCAAATCCTCAACTTGAGCAAGAAAACTTAGCAACCCGCCTTCGTTATACTCCCTCATCTAAGATAATGCTCGCTTTTCAAACCTGATCCACCACATATCTCGGATAATCCTCCCCACCCGATCCGAGCCGGAACCCTCCAATCAACTCCACCACCAAACCCCATGTGATTTAATCAACCGAGTTAAACTCTAGACCCATCTCAATTCTCAACCAAGCTAAAAATACTAGAACCACCTGCTTAGTTCAAGTAATGTAACACCGATTTACAAATACCATATATTCAGCCTAAAACAGGCACACTCAAGCCATCAGTAACATTACCCTAGCCAGGCAGAACCCAAGGCAGCAACAGTTAAATTAAACTCGGATCAAAACCAAGTTACAGGATAAATTCTGCTTCATACACCAGGAGACAGGTATTATTTAAAGCTCACTATTGAGTGTTATCCTTTATCAGAGCAAATAGCAAGATCTCCACAACTGTAGGGAAGGGGTCTGGCCCAGAAATCCAACCCCCAAACCATTGGATACAGCCCTGGTGGGGAGCATTGTGGTGGCACCCAGAATATCAGTCTCAGATCTATCATGTGCTGCTAAACCTCACACATCTCGGTTGGTTCTGAAACCTTGGTTTAGAATAGCCAGTGTAGCGCGGACGGCAAGAGTCCTAAAAATAAAGTACAGCAGATTTATAACCTGCTGGCCAAGATATGGGGTTCTCAAATTCAACAGCCAAATTTCAAATCGCGGGCTGGGGCGGATCTGAACCAATTCCGGAACCCCGTCTAGGGTATGATTCTTTCCGGAATCGTTTCCTTACACCTCCACCGATGGATGTTTTTTCTGGATTCCCTTTAAAAATAAAAGTTATACCTTCCCCCATATTTTAAAATAAAAATTATAGCGATCTGAAAACAATTTTTGTTTAGAAATAAAGATTTTATTGAAGGTTATATTGAAATCTGGCTCGTCCAGAAAAGCGAAAGCCGACTTTGACCTTTTTTTTGAAATTTTGGATTCCCCTAGGCAAGGGGAATCCAAAATCTGCAGCTGTGACAGCTTGGATGCAGCAAATGCTGTAATCACCACCTTTTTAATCCACCCCAGCCCTAACTAGGGCGGGGGCGGATATGAAACAATGGCTGCTTTATAACGAACCAGCCACTCATCTCAATCCAGCTACGGGTCCATAAGGATCCTGCTGGCCACAACTTTTCAAAAACATAGCCTTACCACATCCACTGGATGTGAATCCATTTCAGATCTATGCTCTGCCGGGATGGATAGGATGCGTTTGGTTTAGCTTCAATTTCTAAATATATGGAACACATACCCCTTCAGACTAAAAGGTTATTTAAAGATCAATCTTTATCCTTAAAAGAAAGTTTAAGCCTTTTGGGGGTCCAGAGGAAGAAAGCCTCCCTCCCCTGGATCTGTTATGGAAAAATTGGATCCCTGTGTGCTGCAGCCCCTATATGGACAGGACAATAGGTGGTTGTCAGGAGTACCGTAATGCTCCAACAGGTGATGGAGGAGTTGAACCAGGTACTGGCATGGCCCACCAGATGATGAGACCTAACTTTACCAGGTAGGAAAGGACCTTCCCAGCCACAGCCCAGCCCCTAGCAAGGCAGAATCAATCAATCCTGTGAGTGCCAGGTAAAGCACTCCCAGGAATTGACTACTCTGGCCAGCAGCATCAGATGTGAGTGGGGTTGAGATGGTTGGTTTGGGCATAGAGGGTGGTTCTATTAGGACCAAGTTGGCAGCAGGATTGTTGTATTTCCTGTTGAAGGTTAATTGGTAAATAGTGATTTCTCTGCTGGCACAGACAATTTGGTAGGGTTTGGGTGGATGTACCACTGCAAGTCTTCCAATGTCCAAGGTTTGTGGTCAGGATCAGGGGATACTCAGTGAAATGCACAGGACCAAATGGAGTGGTGGGCTGGAGGTAGTAGTTGAAGGCTTTAGTTTTGTCAACTAAAGCCTGACCATCTATTACTGAGGATGAATGCTGGCGCTTTGGCAAATGCAAATGGAAGAGTATCAAAAGTAGGTAGGTGTCGTATTTGTGGTAGCAAGGAGGGCTAATTTCTCCAAACAGTTAGCCAGGAACCTATTTCTCAATACTATACCTGTACATGGTATAGTGACAGCCTTTAGATAGGACAGAAGAAAATAAGGTATTATGACAAAACTGGTGCTTTATTTGATAGTATGATGCTTATATAGTATAAGGCAAGAGAATTTACACCAGGGGAAAGGAGGCACAGACAGAAGGGCTTTCCCAATGGAGGAGAGTGGACAGGCACATTAGAAAGTCCCGCATGATGGAACGACCGGTTTCACATGGCTTCCCTTATGGAGGCAGGTGGCTTTATTTACCCCGTCTCTATAATCAACCTCAGAAGTAAAGCCTGCATCTAAAGCGCATTCAAAGGACCATTTGACCACCTGTTCTATGGGCGTTTTAACCATGATTCCCCTTATCAGCCCTGTCTTGAGAGGAAGCAATTGTTATGTCGCTCAATCCCTAAGTGGACGACCTAATGTCTAATCCATTCAGGATCTGCAACATTTCCCTCCACTGGATTAGACAACAGGTTTAAAATGGCAGGTGTCTCAAGATGGCTATGGTGAACAGTAGCTCTAGAGGAGTTCCAAGAAGAGTCTTGAAGAAGGTGCAAGTGGTAATCCCAAAGAGGCGCAAGCCTACCAGGCCAGTAGAAGTGGTGAGGTCAACAGCAAAGCAGGTAGTCCTGCATGATGTGGACGGCAGCTATCTGGACTTGGGGGTTCAGCTAGATCAGCTACTGATGCCTCAGCTGGCCTTAGTGGGGACAGACCCATTATTTGCTGCGCTGTTCCTGGTGTTGGGCCAGCCCAGGGAGGTGACAGGAACTGGGTTGCAAAAGGGTAACAGTATTATTGACGGCTCTCCATGGGGGCAGCAGAAGCATACTTGAAAGCTCAGTCAAAGGAACGCCAATTTGAGGGTCAAGTGCTCTCAGTCGTGCAACAGGGGATAGTATCCAACATAGTGAAGTCAGTCCTTCACGCTTGGGCAACACCTGGGATTACAGAGGCTTAACCAGTCAGTTGGAAGACCTCTGACAACTTTGAGCAGCGCCTTTGGCGAGCCTTCCATGAAGTGTTGAAGCTGTACACGGTGAGGGTACTGCTCATCTGGTACCAATGGTGATGGCTGACAACCTTGTTCTTTGAGGGACCAACCACTGTGACACCAAGCGGGAGGAGAACATGAGAGTTGTCCTTGAGTGGGCCGTGTCTGTTTTCTATGGGGTAGGTGGCCAGGTCCCAGTAGAGTATGCCCTTTGTGAGAGTCTTCTGTGGGACTGTATCTTCCTGGGGGTCGCCTTTCCTGTGGACATTGGGGTCAATCACATGTCTCATTTGGTGGGGGTTCGTTTCCCAATCCTTAGTCATCGGCTTCATGGATCCGTAGGTAACCAGGTGTGTTTCCTGGCTGCCATTCAGGTGGTAGAACAGCTGGTGAGATATTGGAAGAGTCTTGTCAGTCTCCAATAAACACTTTGTTCCTTCATTCTTATTCCTCATACTTTGGTGCATCACTATTGCAAACAGGACAACAGCCCATGGAATTTATTAATTAGGCTTTTGTTTTTTCCAGTTGTTGTCCTCATTGGGGCTTACTCTTGATCACTAAGAGCAGCACACATATATTGAGCGTGTACTCTAGTGATCAATTGCCCAGAATGGGGCTCCTTAAGGGTGTAGGAGTCAAGGCCAGTCTTCTGGATAGCTTGAACTGGGCCCTGTCAAAGGGAGGCCAGTTTGGATTCACAACCGTACCCTCTATTGCTGAAGAAGTAGACTGAGTCTCCTACCAGGTAAGTGGGTAAGGCGGGGCGTTTGGATGCAGCTCATTCTAGGTCCTGCAGCTTATAGTTTAAGTTTACTGTGTAGGCCTCCAATTGCAAGCAAATAAGGGTTTGGACCAGCTTGTTGAGATATGCCTCTGGGGACACAGCCAGGCTGGGCTTTACCAAGGAATATGGTAAAGGGGGAAGCCCTGGTTGCCGACCATAGAGCAGTTGGAAGGGTGGCTTTCCAGAGACACAATGGTACCCAATGTTATATGCAAATGTGGCTGCAGGCAGGAAGGTATCCCATTCAGTCTCATGTTGGTGACTGAGCTTCTGGAGTATATGGACCAGGCTCCCATTGGTGCGCTCTAGCATGCCATTTGTCTGTGGGTGATAAGGGGTGGACAGTGTCCCACAAATTCCCATCAGTTGGTTGAGGTGGGGGATGATATAACTGGTGAAATTAGTACCATTGTCTGTCAGCAGAATCTGGGGGCGACCATGTTTGTATATGATATTCTCCAGGATGAACATGGCTGTCACCCATGCAGATTGGTTGGGAATTGCCTTGGCCTCTACCCATTTAGTCAGATGGTCAACAGCCACAATGATGAACTTGTTGTGACTGTTGGTAGCTGGCAGGGGGCCCACTACGTCAATGGCTACAGTGTGGAAGGCAAACCCAGGGCGTACAAGTCTGTGTTGGAACTTAGCAACCTTAGGTCTCTCAAAGTTGAAGTCATGACAGGTGGCTAGCGTATCTACTACATCAGTGTGCATTCCTTCCCAGAAGCAGTGCTTCTGTAACAGGGCTAACATCTTCTGTATACCACCATGACCAGTAGTCTTGTGAGCGGCCACCACTGAGTCCATGCATAGGGATGGACATATGTAAGGTAACCAAGAGTCTCCACAAAGCTTCAAGAGTTGTCCCTTAGAAACCTTGGTATCAATGGCTAGCTTCTTGAGAGCTCTCTGTATCTCTACCGGCTCCTCCCCCCATAAAGAAGGATCCTCCATAAGCTTGTCATAAAGAATTTCAGCCATTGGGGATACTAACACAACAGTGGGAAGGCAAGAGAGACAGTCAACATTCTGGTGGGCTGCTCCGGCTTGATGAATGATTTCTTAGTCATAAGCCTGAAGTTTAATGGCCCAACATGCCAGACGTCCCTCAGGGTCCTTGAGGGTCTTCAGCCATTACAGGGAGGCATGGTCTGTTACAACTGTGAAATGTACCCCATGGAGATAGACTCTGAATTGTTGATAGGAGTATATTGCAGCCAGGCACTCTTTTTGGTGACAGTGTAGCTTCTCTCATGGACATTAAGCATACATGAGCAGTATCCAACAGGGTGTTCAAGTCCTTCAGAGTCCAGTTGGGAGAGGACACCCCCAATTGCAGTTAGGCTAGCATCTGTATGAACCACAAGCGGCTTGGCAAAGTCAGGGTAGGCTAGCACGGGGGCTGCAGTCAGTGCTCCTTTGAGAGCATTGAAAGCAGATTGGCACGCTGGGCTCCAGAAGAACTCCTTATCAGCTTGGAGAAGCTGAAAAAGAGGGTTGCCCAGGGATGCAAAGTTGGGGATGAAGCAGCAATAGTACCCAATCATCCCCAGGAAGACCTGCACGTCCAGCTTATTGGCCAGGATCAGCATCTTCTCAATAGCTTCCACCTTCAGAGGTACAGGAAGGAGTCCATCACAGCTGATGATAAAACCCAAGAACTCTAGGTGCTCCTTGAAGAAGTTGCTCTTGCGTGGCTTGAGCTTGAGATTAGCTGTAATTAGCCTCTGGAAGACTTCTTCCAAGTGCTGCAGATGATCATTAAAAGTTCAGGAGAACACATTAATGTCATCCAGATAGACCAAGACGCTGGTGAGTTTGAGGTCACCCATCACTACGTCCATAGCCCGTTGGAAAGTAGCCGGGGCATTGGACAGACCTTGGGGAATCCTTGTGGGTTGAAATAGCCCTTGGTTGGTGATGATTGCACATTTCTCTTGGTCAGTGGGGGGTAGATCAATCTGCCAGTACCCACTGATAAGGTCTATGGCACTGAAGAACTTGGCACCACCCAGTTGGTCCAAGGTATCTTCAATGCCAGGGAGAGGGTAGGAATCCTTCTTGGTAACAGCATTCAGCCAGCGGTAGTCAATCACCACACAGTTGCTACCATCCTTCTTTTTGACAATCAGGAGAGGGGAAGCCCAAAGGCTTTTACTGGGGACCAGTAAGCCAGATCCCAATTGTTTCTGGAGCTCCTTGTTGGCTACGGCATAATTGGCTTGACTACGCCGTATGGGTCTGGAGCAGATAGGTGGGCTGCCTTGGGTGTCAATATGATGGGCAACATCTGCAGACTTGCCCAGGTCATAATCATCCTTGGCAAACACATCCTTATACTGAGCAAAGAGATCCATGGCTTGATCCTTTTGCTCTTCAGAGAGGCCAGATAGGGAGTTGCAGCTTATGACTGCTAGCACCAGTGGTTGTTCACAGGGTAGGCCCAGCTCAGAGAAGTCTGCAAAGGGGGCAGTCTTCTGCAGGTTGTCATGCTCTTCCAGTCATATATAAGCCAGGAGTTGGTGCTTGGAGACAACCATGGCCTCCCAACTCATGTTGGCCAAGAGTATGAGCACTTCCTTCTCACTTGGCATGAGGATGCCTGGTGCAACCCATGGTTCTAGTCTGGAGGCATTATGGATGCCAAAGATTTCTCCACAAGTACCATCAGGTAGAGCCAGCAAGAGGCCTGTATTGTGGATCACCTGAGAGCCAGGTGAGATAGTCACATTACAGGAGGCGTAGACTGGGATTCCCTTGGCTTCCCCAACTGAGAGAGGTAGCACCTTGACCTTCTTACTACGCAGTGTATAGGCCACTGGCAGTTATCCATCTGTGTACTCCAGGTTGATGTAGTGCAGACAGTGTAAGGGCAGGTCAGAAGGGTGGTCTCCATGATAGAACATGGGGATAGAGTGGCCCAATATCCCAAATGTATGGTCTCCATGGTTGGTCACAGTGCCATACTGGACCATGAAGCTAGTCCCAATAAGAATTTTGTAGCTGTTGTTTTCAAGAACTATAGCAGGAGCAGTGACCATTAGCTTCCCAAAGCAAAGAGGAAGGGAAGAGTAGGCTCCTTTTGCTCTGGTTGTCTGTGGCCCAGCAGTACCAAACTCTTCATGATAGGCTAGGTCCGGTGCCAGTTTAAGCTTCTTAACCAGCTGTGAGGATATGATTTTCCCAGGAGCACCAGTATCCAGTATGGCCCAAACATGGGCTTTGTTCACTACCAGGTTGATATAGGTACAATCCTGGCGGTCCTCTCTGATCTCCACAATCTTAGAGACCTGGGGAACGCTCAGTCCCTTGAACTTCTCCAGGAAGGTAGCCATGGCAGCTCCCACAGCTGGGATTGCTTCCTTGAGGGACTCTAGCGGTGCCAAGATGTGTACTGTCTGAAGCAGCTTGGCCAGTTGTTCAGCACTGTCCTTCTCATGAGTGACTTCAACACCTGGTTGGGCCAGTTTTTTGGCATAGGGTAAGGACACTGTTTTCCAAGCTATTTGGGAGATCACCACCTCAGGTCAAAGTGTAGTCCAATGAGTTTGAGTGTTAACAGTGAGGACTCAATGTAAGAGGTCCTCTTGAACTCCTTAAGACTCTGCATCCTTGTGTATTGGTCGGGAGTCAAAGTCAATCAGAGAGGGTTCATCCTTAGGGTTTGCCTCAGAGGAAGGTAAAGCGGCAGGCCTCTGGGCAGGTTTGTTGGGGGGCAGCAGCATGGGGGGAGATGAGGGTGTCAAAATTACAAGGGCAGCCAAGGATTTCTCCTTGTCCTGATTGCTTAGTAGTTTTTTGACTGGTCCTTATTATCCTCCTCAATATCAGCGTCCCTGGTGTAGTCATCCTCAGCGTCCTCCATGCCTACATGGTGGACCTTTTGGCAAGGGTTCTTACATTCCCAGGAGAAGTGGTCAGCCATACCACATTTGAAGCAAGTACGGGGAGCGTTGTTGGCTGGGGTGGGTCCAACCTTGTTGGAAGGCTTGGGCATCTCCACAGCCACGTGGGGTCTATACTCAGCTTGTTGGCGGGGGCAGCCTTCAGGGAGAGGGATCTCAAACTCCTCCTTGTAGGTGCATAGGAGGTGAATCAGATCTGGCACGGTGAAAGCATTGTAAATGCCTGGCTTAAGAGCCAGGGATAGCTCCCAGTTGACACATACAGCATTGAGGAGTGCTGACTGCACATCAATAAACTGCACAGCGCTCATAAACAACAGGGTTTGAGCTTCAAGGTAGAACCTAGAAGTGAAGTCTTCTAGGGTTTCTCCCATATTTAGCTTGGTGTCAGCAAAGTCCATCTTGCAACCAAGAAGGGATTCTTGGCTATCAAATTCCACTGTCAAGGCTCTAGAGACGTTGGCAAAAGTCCAGCCATTCTCAGGAAGGTGTGGTAAGATAATGGCTTGAGTCTCAGAATCCAGACAGTTGATGATTGTGGAATCCCTCATGGCGTTGTCAGTGCCATACATGGAGTTTTGGTATAGGCATAAGAACATGGCCACATTACTCTTGCGGTCAAACCTGGGGAGATTGACGGGCTTGAAGTTGTTGGAGCCATGTTAGATGGGAGCAGGAGTGATCCTCACTGAAGAGCGGGTGAGATGGAAACAGCTGAGGGTAGAGGCAGCAAACCTAGCCTCAGAGGCACGTTGACGGTTTTCCTCTTGCTGAGCTTCAAATTTACCTTCTCTGTCTTGAGCAGCCCCAGAGGCTTCAGGAGTGACCAGGACGTTGTCTTTAGACTTCAACACAGGCTCTAATACTTGTACATTGTTGGGAGCCAACTGAGTGTTGCCATCATTGCTTCTGTAGCTATGATAGAACTCAGGGCTGGAGGACCTTAGTGGACTGTGGAGACTCTTGGAGTTGATAGACATAGCCTGTAAGTTGGCAGCAATAATCTTACTGTCCATTCTATTCAATTGGCTCTAGAAGGCGTCCAGGAGAAGTTGCTGCTTGTCAAGCTTATCCTGATAGACCTTGTTCTCCTGACAGGTGATATTCAAGTCATCTTCCAGAGAGGTAATGCGTCTTTCATGGGAGGCAAGCTTGGCTTGAAGCAAGGCTATCACTTCCTTATCCTTCCTGGCTTGGGTCTGGCTATCTGCTCTGTCATGCAATTGTTGAAGTTTGAGATAATCCTGAAGCTCTGACACAGTGTGGTAGCCATTGAACAGAAAGGCAAGATTGGCGCTTTGCTGGACCAGTTCTGTCTGCATCTTCTTGTAGTGATCAAAGAGCTCAAGGATGTCACGGCCAAGAAGGTGGCTAGAGGGGGAGTTGTCTGTAGCAGTAGATGTGGGAGTGAACAAGGGGATGATGGCAAGGCAACAGGCTAGGACTTTCACCTCATGAGTCAGACTTCAAACCATGGGGCCAGTCTCAAGCACGTAGGTGGTAACCACACTAATCCAATTGGCGTCTATATCCTGATGGGTGAGGGTCTGTACCACATGCACTGAGACTAGTTTAGCTATTTCTCTTTTGATGGCGTCATCCCATTGCAGCATGGTATTCTGGGTGTTGGTAACTCCAGCCAGGTATTGATTCACAGTGGTGAAAGTATTGCCAAGCTCAGAGTAAAGGACCTGGAGGAACGTTTGTTGATTGGATACCAGTATTCCTTGGTTGTGCACTAGGCTTTAGATGCAACCTAGGTGCATTTGGTTGTGACATACAGCAGGGTGAGTGAACTGTTGTAAATAGTCCTTGATATGTTTGACGGTGCGGAGGTCACAACAAAGTTGGTCAGGATTGACCTGGGAGAGATTCTGAAAGCAAACCAGGGAGTTATCAGCAGAAGGTTGCTGAATAGCCAGGTGTTCAGAGCAAGCACCATTGCCAGCAGCACCAGAGTCCATGGCTTGGATGGTACTACAGATGGCGTCCTTGGAAGGAGAGGAGTTGTTGTTTATCTCCAAAGGGGCAGGGGCTTGCAGGATCAAGGGTTGACCAAAAACAATGGCTTGGGGACACTGATGTTCTGGCATGAAGTGGCTAAGGGGGGGGGGCAGGCCATAGGGAGCACCTGCTCTTTACCCAACATGGGCATTGGCAGAAGTGAAGGCCGGTGCCTGGTGATAGGGGGAAGCACTGGCAGAAGGCTCATCCAGGGGCATTCCTCCCTCCTCATTGAAAGGACTGTGGGGGTGAGGGCTGTTGGTGTGGAAAGACATGAGCGCCAATGTCATATTTGTGGTAGCAAGGAGTGCTAATTTCTATAAACAGTTAGTCAGGAACCTATTTCTCAATACTATACCTGTAGATGGTATAGTGGCAGCCTTTATATAGGACAGAAGAAAATAAGTTATTATGACAAAACTAGTGCTTTATTTGATAGTATGAAGCTTATTTAGTGTAAGGAGGGGGAATTCATACCAGGGGAAAGGAGGCACAGACAGAAGGGCTTTCCCAATGGAGGAGAGTGGACAGGCACATTAGAAAGTCCCGCATGATGGAACAACTGGTTTCACATGGTTTCCCTTATGGAGGCAGGTGGCTTTATTTACGTTGTTTCTATAATTAACCTTGGAAGTAAATCCTGTGTCTAAAGCACATTTGAAAGACCATTTGAACACCTGTTTTATGTGCGTTTTAAATGTGATTAACCTTATTAAAACCATCTTGAGAGGAAGAAATCACACAACCATTATGTCACTCAATCCCTAAGTGGACAACTTAATGTCTAATCCATTCAGGATCTGCAACAGTATGGAAACAAATAGGTGAACCAAATGTTCATAGAAACTTTATTGGTAAGGATGACAATACAGAATTTCTATGGTGCTTCTGAATTATATACTTACTCACAAGCAAGGGCCTCTGGGCATTCTTCTGTTGCTATCTGTGTGGCCAGGTTTGGCTTCTCAGGTTCTCCTGTTTGTTTGACTGCTTCATGGTTATTTTTGGGGTTTCAGTAACAGTTGTTTGGCTTTTTGGTGGCCCATCTTGGCTTGACTGGTCATTAGTTTTGGCAGGTTTGACTTCAGGAGTCATGAGGGTTTTCTAATTTTATTGCCATTCTTGGAATGGCTTGACATGCATTTTTGATGAGAAAGAACTTGATTAAAAAAGGAGTTCCTAATTGGGAACCCCAAATTACTAAATGGAGGGTGG
This sequence comes from Entomophthora muscae, assembly GCA_014839935.2. Classification (NCBI taxonomy): domain Eukaryota; kingdom Fungi; phylum Entomophthoromycota; class Entomophthoromycetes; order Entomophthorales; family Entomophthoraceae; genus Entomophthora; species Entomophthora muscae. The sequence goes on from QTSX02005772.1 coordinate 236,675, forward strand.
GCTTGAACTGGGTTTACTGGGCAGCTAAAATTAGCCAGCCCAGGCCCAGCCAAACCCACCAAGGCTTGGGCATAGCTTTTGTAGCCCTTAATGGGCCCCATAGCTGCCATCAGGGCAGGAATGGTTCCTGCACCTGGATTTTTGCTTTTCAAAGCAAATCCAGGTGCAGGCAAATTCCCGCTCACACCGCCTGGCAGCTAGGCGCAGGTTTGATTCATGCCTGGGGCTTTGAACTTTTTACTATTGTAACAGTTGCCCATTAGGTATTAAGCAACATAGCAATTGTACAATCATGTGATTATTCTGTTGATTTTCAATCCTCTCTTTAATTGCCAACTAAATCAAGGTTTTAAATGAAGTAAGTGATAGCTTAGTTGATTATGCACGCAATCCAACAAAGGAAGTTCAAGTTTTGATTCCACACAGTAGCTGATTTGTGCTAATTCCCTTAAATGAGAAGCTGCCTGAAACAGGTCATTCTGCTGCCCTTTGATTCCTATGCCACAATATCTGTCCAAAAAATAGCTGATCCTATTTTCTGATCCATCCAAACACCAACCATTGTCTCCCCCTATATAGTATACAATAGTTACAAATAAATAAAGTAGTTCTTGTCATAATAACTTATATTTTTCTGTCCTAATTTAGGCTGCAACTATACCCACAACAGGTATAGTGTTTTGAGTAAAGAGTAGCTGGCTAGCTATTGTAGAAATTATCACCCTAAGCTGCTACAAACATGGCATCATGTCAGAGGAATTCTTTTTCTGAAACCAGGACAGCCCAAGCACAGCCATTTCAAAAAAATTGTATTAGCGGTACTTTTTGGGCCACCCCTGCCCCAACATGAAGGCCAGCAACTCTTCTGAGTTACAGATAGACTATTTAGTATAACCAATCATGCTATTATTGAGTATCAACTTCTGGGAAGTATATAAAACAAGATAAAGGGGAAAATTAAAAAGAGAATGGTACTTTATTTGATATGAATATAGGATATTATATGGTATCATGGGAAGCCACATACTGTTCATGTACGTCATGACAGTCATGCAGCTTTTCCAGTTAGTATTATAACTAGAATTCAAAATTTCTGATCCATGTATATGTTGGGTGTCTGATAATAGTGCTGCCAATTATTTATCAGTCAGGGAATTACTTGAGGAATTGCTTCCCCAAGAGAGAGCAATTATAGGTGTTATGACACCCAAGAAGCAGAAAATTATTTAACAACTTGTTTCTATAGGCCAAACAGAGCTTTCAGATCTTCTTCTTAATGAGAAGACTAAGGCTAGGAGCTTGAGGTATAGTTTACTAAGCAGCAGGGGCAGACATAAGGATATTTGCTTTTGAGTTCAACAGAACCCAGTTCAAAGTAAGCCTTTAAAAATGGACCTGATGCCAGCCCTTGCAGGGAAAGCAAGGTCAAGTTTGAAGCCAGGTATATGGTAGTGAATTTTTTTACAAGATTCAACCAGAAGATGACAGGTAGGCTAGAAGAGGTTTCTGGAGGGACTGGGGATGGATAGGTTTATAAAAGCTATAAAGTCATGGCACATAAATGCCCAAATAATATACAGCAAAATTTTAAACCCAAGCTTTATTATCTGAAATTGGCAATCAGAGAACAACAGGAGAAAGTGTCTTAACTGTGCTATTTAAGCAAAGTTACAAGGGGAAAATAATTGGAGACTAGACAATTATCTTTATTTGATGATAGTAATTATATAGTTGCGCTGAATCATTATAAGAGGAACATGATTTTGTTGATCACTTGGTTGGATGATGAAGGGAGTGGCTTGATCCTGGTAATGAGTCATGCGCCAAATCAAGTCATCCACCAAATAGAATCATTGCTTGTTCATGTTGTTGCTTTTGGGAATTCAAGTCAACTTCCTTGTTTGGGAACAGGTCACCAGGAAGTCAGATTGCAGGTCACAAACCTGCTTAGTCAAAACCTTATTGGCGGATTGACCCTGCTGTTTTGACACCCCACCCCCCAGCTGTAGGCTGGCCTCATCTGGAGAGAGATTATCTGGGAGGTTTTCAGGAGCTCAGGCATCATACTGGACTAGTTGCTGTTTGGTTGTGTGTAGGGCGTCCTCACATTGTCTCTGTTGGGACTTACAGGGCCGTAACTGATTGTGGTGTAGGACCTTGTCCTGTTTGCGCTTGCCAAGTCCTTGTACCAGGTAAGTGTTGTTGTTGTTTACCTTTAGTATGATGGCAGGGCCTATTTTTTTGGGCTGCAGCTTGCTTTTGTCTGTGTTCATTACCCAGACCTTGTCCCTGACCTTGTGTCTAACTTGAATAGGAAAAAACATGTTTTATAGGTATTTATCTTCCTTGTCCAGTTGATCACTATTGGATTTTAGTACTTGTGATGCTGAGCAAGGAGGGACTTTGTTGGTTATTTCCAACTTTGGTCCAGTAAAGGCCTGTATTATATTTGGTTGTGTACCATATACAAGTTCAAAGGGGCTCTTTCCAGTGAATCTGTTCACATAGGTGCGGCATACAAGGAGTGCAGTTAGTAACTGCTTGTGCAAGTTCTCATATATCCTGGCAGTAAGTTTGGCAAGGGCCTGCACAAGGCTGCCATTTAGCCGTTCAACTCGGCCATTGTCTGAGGATGATAGGGTGTGGTTACAGTGTGTTTAACTCCATTATTTGTGAGATAGACATTGGTGCTTTCTGAGGTCAATTCATTGCCTCTGTCTTTGATCATTAGTTTGGGGTTGCCAAACTTGCTAATTATTTTCTTTCCAATGAATTGTCAAACATTGCTGCCAGTATGTGCTTTTACTGCTTGTGCTACCGGCCAGCAAGTGGCAACATGAATGGTGGTGATGATGTATTTCTTGTTGTTGTGTTTCCCATGCATGGGTCCCATAATTTCAAGGGCCTATACCTTAAAAGGTAGTTGGGAACAAATAGGAAGTACAGACTTAGGTGGGGTGTTGCTTTTTGCAATTTTTGCATACCTCAATTAGTCTAGGAGCTCCTGCACGTCCCAGTACAGGGTTAGTCATCATGCTTTGTATTTTAAGAATTTGTAGAGGTTGCGGCTTTTGGTATGTCCTAGGTCTCTGTGGTAGCGTAGGATGGTGCCAACTTGCTGATGTGTAGGGATGTATGGGATGCTGCTTATGTTGGTCATTTTTTGATGTAAGGTTCCATACACATCTGTAAAGAGATGTTTGTTCTTAATGACAGTGTCTCTTGTAATATGAGTGGTGCCTGGGGAAAAACCCTTATCCTTAATTTGGAGTACTAGGAGGGGCCAGTCTGGGTCCAGCCTCCTTTTATCTCTTGTGACCCTGATTTATAGGAGAGAAAGAGTATTGGCCATGAATAACTTGGGTCCAGGCTTGTACTGGATATTCATGTTGAACCTCTCAAGGAATTCCATCCAGCATGCTTGACATCTGAATAGGTTGGTCTGGATCTTAAAATAGATATGAGACTTGTGATTGGTCAGGGCAGTAAATTCTTCCTGGTTCTCTAGGTAACAACACCATTTCACTAGACAATGGACAATGGCCAACAGTTCCTTATCATGGATAGGATAGTGGTATTTATCATCTTTCAACTTGTGTAATTTGTAGGCCACCAGTAGGAAGTTGCCATTGTCTATTTTGATTTTTAATACCCCTCTAATGGAGGCATCTGACACATCAGTTTCCATTTGGTAGTCTCTTTCTGGTTTTAGGTATTGAAGAATGGGAGCAGACATAAGCTTTTCCTTCAGGGGGCCAAAACAGAGGTTGCACTGCAGAGTCCACACAAATTTGGACTTGATGCATGTTATTGATGACAAGGGTTCTGTCAGGACGCTGCAGTTGGGGATGAACTTTTGGATATAGGTGATCATCCCTAGGAAGGTGCAGAGCTCAGCCTTGTCCTTGGGTGACAGCATCTTATAGATTTCTTGAATTTTCTGGTTTTTAGGTTTAATGCCGTCTTTTGACACCACATGACCAAGGAATGGCAGCTGTTTGTATTAGAACTGGCACTTAGATAGATTGGCAAGCATTTTGTGTTGTGCCAAGGTCTCAAAGACCGCCTCTAAGTCCTTGTGGTGTTGTTTCACCAATGGGCTGTACACAATTATGTTGTATAGGTATACCAGTGTGTTCTTGCTGATGTGGGGCACAAAAATCTTGTTCATGAAGGTAACAAAGGTTGACAGTGCATTTTCATCCCAAAGTTGAGCACAACACACTTGTAGGAACCATACTTGGTAAAGAAGGCTGTTTTGGGTATGTCTTCCTCTTTGATGCAGATTTGGTTGTAGCCTGCTACCAGTTTATATTGGAGAAGATGGTTGCCCCGCCCAAGGCGTCAAAAAGATTGTCAATGAGTGGAAGTGGGTAACAATTTTTGATGGTAATCTCATTTAGTATTCAATAGTCAGTGGCAAGTCAAAGAGTCCCATCTCTCTTTGCCACAAAGAACACAGCAGCGCCAAAAGGAGATTGTGAGGGATGAATAAGTCCTTTTTCCAATGCTTCATTGATTACATTCACAGTGTGTTGTCTTTGTTTGTGTCAGGGCCCAGAAAGCCCTGGACAACCAGCTGGCCTTCTTAGAGGCCAAGCTACCCACAGCCTGGAAACATCAAAAATTGTCTCTCAGAGTGAGAAAAACCCCTTTCAAGTAACAAATGGCCTGGGATTTGAGAGGCACACAAGCCTCAAATCCCTGGCTTCAATTCCAGTAACAATTTTGGCCATCTTAACTATTAGAAAACAAGACATCAGGAGCGCAATTGTTTGATTGCACAATTGGGCGCTTGATTGCTTGCTGGATCTATAAATAGCAGTGGCACCTCAGCTTGCTGCAGCCCAAGCAAGGTTCCTGTTATACCAACCAATGGGCATCCACCTCCAGGCCCAAGTATGCAACTTCCAGCCAAAATAGTAAGTTTCACTGAAATTGATGCCATCAGTTCTCTGGTGGCACAAAATGCCTCAAAATTATCAGTAAGTATAAGTAGTGAGGAGGAGAAGCCCTCCTCACTATTGGCATCTTAAAAGTAAACAATTTTATGCTCAGTATTCCTTATTTTCTTGCAAGATCTATCTACTTTTGCACCAATATAACTATTCTGTTTGCATTTATTTGTAACTCCACTACACTTTACAACCTCACATATCTACTCCTCCTGGCCACCAAGAGTGATTATTTTGCCCTCCATGCTGGAGATTCCTCATACTCCCCCCTGTCAACTGTGCCTCCTGACCAGGACTTCAGTAAGTTGGGGTTTGTCTATTTCACAGTATTGGGGCTGGCTGACCAGGTTGTGCCCCATACTGGGAGTTGACATCCCCTAGCTACTGCAGTCAACTATCTGGCCAAGATTGCGCCTATTGTGTACTTGGCCTTCCAGGCCTGGCTCGCCTCCCCTGTGGGAGTCCAGCCAGACTCTGGTATGGGCCATGACAGTTTGGGGTGAGGAAATATATGGATCAAGCTTTAGGTACTGCTTCCTTGAGCTGGATGGTGTGCTGTATGTGTTTTCCTGGAGGCAACCCTGGTAAGAATTCTTTGAAGATCTCAGGGTGGTGATTCACAATCTCCTGGTCTTGGGAAGTGATTGTGTCTTGGTGGGCCTTGAAGTATATGACCTTGTATTGGCAGGAGTCCCAAGCAATTGTTTGAGGTTGTCCTGTTCTTCACGTGTCTCTGTGATGTACACAAAGACATGGTCTTGCAAGAGTTGATCCATAGAGTTAGGATAGATCTGGTGGTTAACTCCTTCACATTTGATGGTTAATACAGAGGTGGCCCAATCCATGTGGGGACTATTATTTTGTAGCCAGTCCAGGCCAAGTACAACATCAAATCTGGGAAAGTCAATGACAGGTCCTTGGATGGTGGAGTGCAGATTCTCTAGAGCAATGGAGAAGGGGGAAGTCTCTTGTGTCACAGCAATGTAATGTTTATCAGCCAAAACCACATTCTTAATCCAGAAAGGATTAGTGGCTAGCTTGAACTTGTCCTCAAAGTTACTGTTGACAAGTGTGCAATCTGCGTCTGAGTCCAGGAGCGCTGAACCAGTGTAACTACAAAAGCAGAAAGGGTAGGACATCTGTTTGTTGGGATGTCTGGCAATGGTGTAGAGCACTGGGTCTCCCAAGGGGACTTGGATCATGGGGCATTGGTCCACGTCCTTGGGGCAATACTTGTCATTGGGCAAGTCAGGAATTGTGCAGGGAGAGCTTGGCTTGCTTAGTGCTCTCCCTGGGCTTTTCCCTTATCCTGGTTGCCCTGTGTTGCAGTGATGCGGAAATGGGTACAGTTTGACTGCCCAATGTTCCTGTTTCCATGTCCATTGGAGCCTGGGGGTTTGTGGTTTGTACTATTGCTGTTGTTTCCAGGGGTGGTCGGCTGGAGCAGCCAGCTGGGTAGAGTCTTTGAATCTCTCTTGCTTCTCAGTTTGTGCTTTGTGGAGAGCGTTGGACGTTTGCTCTGCTTTCTCTGCTTTTCAATACAGGCTCTATAGATTGGTCACTTGGTCCAGGTTGACGTGTCTCATTACGTGCAACTTGAGTGCGTTGTAGTACATGAGATGTGTAGCTGGGTTGTCAAATGCCATGTCTGAGGGTGCTCATAGGCAGAGCTCCCTGTATGTGTGGGTGAGTTCTTTTACTGCACCAGTCTGGTTCAGATTCTTTATTTGGTATATGATCATGAGGGCACTATACTTCATCACAGATCTTGCCAAGAAGTCCCACTTGAAGGTGTCCCAATCTTTTCTGGTGTGATCTTCATGACACTTGTTGCACCAGGTTCCTGCGTCATGCATAAGGCAGATGGAGATCTCTGCAATCCAGAACTGTTGTGGACATTCCATCTGGGCCATTTTGCTTTGGGCCAACTGGATCCACACGGCGGCATTGTCACCGTTGGCCCCAGCAAAGGATTCTAGGGCAGTGCTTTGAAGTCTTTGGGCTACATAGGCTGGCATGGTATTTTCATCAGTTTCATAGGGCATGGCGGCGGGTGCCTGGAAGAATCCCTGCACTGATAGGGTGTTAAAGGCAGGGACCAGCATTACCATGCTCTGGTATAGTATGGACCCTTATGGTATTTTGGTACCCAGTGTGTATGGCATCCAGTCTACAGGGAGACCAGACACAAATCTTTTGTATACTTTTTGACCACTGCAAGTACAGGCAACAGGCAGAATTTTGAAGGAAAAGATAGGATGAAGAACCTGCTTCTGCTACCAATGTTGTAACTGTGCTGTTTTAGAAAAGTTACAAGGGGAAAATATTTGGAGACTAGACAATTATCTTTATCTGGAGATAGGAATTATATAGTTGCGCTGAATCATTATAAGAGGAACTTGGTTGTGTTGATCACTTGGTTGGATGATGAAGGGGGTGGCTTGATCCTGGTAATAATTCAAGCTCTAAATTGAGTCATCCACCATATAGAATCATCATTTGTTCATGTTGCTGATTCTGGAAATCCAAGTTGGCTTCCTTTTTTGGCTTCAGATGACCAGGAAGTTAGATTGAGGGTCACAACCCCACTTAATAAGAACCTTGTTGGCAGGTTGACCCTGCTGTTTTAACACCAGCTTGTACTTTTAAGCCAGCCATCCAATAATAAGTGTCCCATTAAGTAATATCAAACTCAGATTGGGGAAGTGATTGGTTAGGGCAAAATTTTGAACCTGAAATAGGAGGGCTGAAAGTTTTCCACTGATTAGTGGGAGTGGATGTGATTGGTTGTGGACTTCTGAGGGGGGGGGGCAGGGAGGTTTTACTGAACCTGGGATTAGGCAAGCCCACTGATGTGGGGGCAGATGATCAACTGGACCAGATTGACTTCAGGAGAGGGTGAGCACATGGTAATAGGCAGTACAAATTAATATAAGATCCTTCCAAGGTTGGGGAGAGGTCTCCTAGGCTTTGGAAGGGTAGGCCAGGACAAACCCTGTATCAATAGCATGGGCCAGTGTCACAGTAAGTTCCATAATGCCAGGGATTATTTGGCTAAGTAGGAAAGCAAAGAAAGTGCATAAATCCCAAAAACCTTTAACAAAACTGACTAATTTAACAGATTCAAATCAAACAGTTGATTAGAAATGGGTTACAGCTTCTCCAGTTTGCTGGTCAAATCTGATTCCCCCCTGTAAGTCGATGCTGATAAATTGACATAATTTAAGGGTCACCAGATATGAACTTGTTAATCCGCATGGTTGTTGGAAGTTGATCACTCAAGAGTTCTTTGCAACCTGGACTAGATACTTAATTAACAATGTAGAAGGAATAGGAGCCCAGGATCCAGGCAGTATTTCTTAATCAATTTTTGATATATATTGAATAATTTTCACTGTTTTAACTCTTAAGAGTTGAGTCCTCCCAAAATTCACTCAATAAAAACACATATTCCCTGGTATAACTTTACTTTGGAAATTCATCCTGTAGTTGGATTGTTGCGCTATATTCCCTATAATTTAATTCTTAGCTGGATTATTACAGGAAGATCAGGCCTGTCAGGGATCCAGTCTTGGGCAACCGGCCCATCATTTTCAGGGGTAACTTGGGCCAGGTTTTTTTGCAGGCAATGCCCACCACAAGAGGGGAGCTAACTTAAAAAGGTAGGAGGCGGACTTTATCACCCAGGACCACGGGCCGCGGCCAGGATTATAGTGTCAATTATCCCTGTGAGGGTGATGTACACAATCCCAAACAGCTTGCCAGAATAGTTGGTTGGGAGGTCAGGTGAGGAAGCGGGTATAGGTTTTGGGGTCATAGGCGGTTCCATGGGTAGGTTGTAAGCAGGGAGATAGTTGAATTTCCCTCTGAACAACTTGGGTGTTGAAAATATCCACAGACCTTGTTGTTTGTATCTAACTGCAGATTGTATGCGGGCCAAAGGATTGAGTTCAAGTATCCTTTCCAGGGTTTAGTCCTTGTACTCAGATTTCAGAGGGTAGTTGGTAAATGGACAGGTCCAAAGGGTACACCAGGAGGACAGAAAACTGTGAGCAGTGGGGCAAGAGGGCCAGGAGATCTTGAACTGAATTAGTAGATAGAAAACACAAAATAAGGCAATAGCTGTGTGAGCCAAATAATATAACCTTTATTCAAAAATGGCAATAAGGTTTGAGGGCAGAATCTATAGGCATATATAGCATCCCGCCTCCAAACTTAGTATTTTTCATAAGGGCTTCATCAAAATATTAGGAAAAATGCGGGTGGGTGGCCAGGAGGCCTGGGTGCAGGAGCGGCAAAATGGTACCTCAGCTGGATGTTCTCTCATTGGTCAGAACATCCATATTGGTCACTTAATTTCCTTGATTTTTGGCTGTGGTCATGGGGTTGGGCCCAAAGCCTGGGGTTTTCCTTGGCAGTTGAGTTTGATTGGTTACTTGAGAGGACTTCAAGATCATGAAGTTCACAAGGCACCTTCTCTTCCTCCATTAGACAATTCAAGAAACTCCTCCTTGGGGACCATCATAGTTGAACCTGTACTGGTATTCTGACTTTGGGACTTAGCAGGGGCTTCAGCTTGCGGGGGCTCAATCTCAGAAAAAGGCAGGCGGGCTCTCAGTCCATGGGGCTAGCGGCCCACAGGAATTTGGGTTCAGGGTTTGAATCCTGCCCTTGGGCCCAGGTTTTGAGAGGTAACAAATTGTCAATCCTGACATCATCCCCTTCTTCCCCCAAGGCCCCTCCCTTCTGGTCCTTTTTGTTCAGATAGAGTTGGACAGCTTCTTGGGCATTAGCTAGGTTGCTCAGCAGTTCCCAAGTGCTTTCCTCTAGTGAGTATCCTTTCCATTTGATGTAGTACTGGGGTTTTTGATTTTGGATTCTGTCACCATGTATGTATTCCACTTCATATTCCTTGGAGCAGCCTATTTGGATGGGTGGATGGGGGGCTGTCTTGATCTGTTGGTGGGGAAGCAAGTTCTCATCTTTTTTAAACAACAGGAAGCAGTGAAACACATCATGAATCTTCCAGGAGGGGGGTAGGTCTAGCTTGAAGGCAACCTCACCAACTAGTTTGGTGATTTTGTGGGGGCTGCTTCTCCTGTGAGCTAGTTTCCTGCAGGGCACATGCAGGGGTATATTCTGAGAGTCTAGGTATACTTTGTCTCCAACTTGTAAGGGTTGGCCTGGGGTTTGTTTGCAGTCAGCAAAGGCTTTGTATTTTTCACTGCGCGGTTCAGGTTGGTCAAGCATGTTTTTTGTGTGATGTGAATCTGTTCAATCCAGGAGCGCCCAGTGGTGTTTGATTCCTTCTCACCAATCTGGGGGTCCCAGGTGGGATCAAACCCATAGTTGGCTTTGAATGAAGACATCCCTGTGGAGGCGTGGTCTTTACTGTTGTAGGCTGTCAGGGACCCACTTAACAGGGAACAAGTTCCCTATTTGGTGGTCCAAGGCCCCTAAGTTGAGCCCTGCTATTACTGAACCAATGGGTACCATGATAATTGCAAGATGACCTAAGTGACCCAGGTAGGCAAATCTTCCTGGCATAGAGCTGAAGCAACCAAGAATATAATATCCCACCACATATGTCAACAGATAGAAGGATGTATAGGGTCTAACCAACAAAGGTTCTGCGGGAGGAGGAGTGAAAGAACAACCATAATGGAATTTGCGTCCCCAGTGGCCGGAGGGGTACTTAAACCATCCATGGGCTAGAGATTCCTTTTGGTGAGCATTTTTGGAAGAGGAATTGTACCAGTCAGTAGTTGGTGCTGGGTTCTCCAAGGATAACACCACAGAAAAGAAGACAACTAGAAATCAGAACAGGAATAGAATTCCTTTCATGGCTTCAAAATAAGAGATCAGAAGGTAGGTGTGGAAAATGTAGAATAGATAAAGTCTTTATTGTTGGAACAAGTAGGAATAGTAGATATGGCACTCTTAAATACCCTAGTAGAGGGCTGAGAACATTTAAGAGGATGAAGTGATAAGAGGGGATTTACATTGCTGTTTCACTGAACTTATGGCTGAAATTAATAATCTTATCATGTCTGAGTGGGTCAGGAACTTAATGAAATATATAAGACACTTATATAAGGAAAGACAATAAAGATAAGCCAAAAGACTAGAAACAATTAAGCGGTGCTTCCAGTGGTTATCCATGGTATTCAAGTACAGAGCTTGGTACAAATGCGTGAAAAGCGGGTCCCAGAGCGGCAGGCACAATTTGAGCAGCCAATCAGAATGCAAGCGGTAAGTGATGTTATCATTTATACTATTATCCTTTTCAAAAGCAAATTGAAGTTCAAAAGCAAAAATTGAATCAATTAGGTTGTAATAAATAGGTAAATTAAAAGAAATGGTTGCTTCTGTACTAACGCTAGGTTCATTCTTAGGGTCCTGGGTTTGATTCCAGTTCCAAACAGGGTTAGGGAACCAACTGGTGTCCAAAATATTGTTGTTGTGTGGTTGTCTCTTGGTCTCTTTATCCAATTTACCAATAAAATAAATGGAGTCAGGGAAGGAATCCCTGACATAGACAAACTGGGCCATGAGGAGCATTTTGGACCAATTGTCCTGATCAGCGTAGGCATAGCATCAAAGGTATTGTTCAAGGATCTGGTTTACTTGTTCAGTTTGGCCGTCTGTCTGTGGGTGGTAAGAGTTAGATACACATTGCTTGATTTCCAAGTCTTTCATCACCTGTGTCCAGTAGTTTGATGTGAATTGGGGTCCTCTGTCTGTGATGATTTCCTCAGGTGTTCTGTGTTGCGTGAGGATGCGGTTGTGGAAGTGTTGGGCTATCTCTGCTGCTGTGCAATTGGTGGTGGTTAGTACAAAGTATACCATCTTGGTGAAGCGGTCTAATATGACCAGGATTGCATTGAAAGAGAGAGATGGAGGCAGTTCCATAATGTAGTCCATGGAAACAGATCTCCAAGGTCCATGAGGTATATTCAAGGGTCTTAGCAGTCCTTCAGGTTTGTTTCTGCGAGTTTTGATCCACCCACAGGTCTCACACCCCTTCAGGTACGTGCTTACGCCTTAATCCATTTTTGGCCAAGTGAAGTTCCTTCTGATGCTCTGGAGGGTCTTGAGCCTACCTGGGTGTCCCACCATCTCTGAGTTGTGGTAGTCTCTCAAAACGTTGATTCTGATGTCCCCTTCTGGTACAAAGATTTGGTTGTGGAGCATTAGCATGGTTCCTTTCAATGAGAATCCCTTCTTGTAGTGTCAGCTGCCTGGGTCTGAGGTCAGAGGTCAAGGTCTTGGTTAACTTGTCTAGTGTTTGGGACCTTAGTACTTCTGGTTTGCTGGCTCTGATTTTCATCAATCCCAGGTGAATGCTTAGACTTGCTGTGTCCAAGAGAACTTGGGTGTTGTGGTTGCAAGTTTCTAGGTGGGTAGGCACCAGGTCAGTTCTTCTACTTAGGGTGTTGGGTACCACTTTCACTTTTCCTGGCTTGTAGTCTATGGTCAGAGTGTAGTCAGTTAGTTCTAAGGTCTATCTTGCTTGTTGTTGGTTAAGCTGGTGTGGTTTAAAGAAGTAGACCAAGTTCTTGTGGTCTGTCAGGACCTTTACTGGATATTCAGCGCCACATAGATATTGGCGCCAATGTTTCAGGGTCTTCATTATAGCTAGCATCTTTTTTTCATATATTGGGTAGTTCCCTTCCACAGGTAGCATCTTATTGGAGTAATATGCTACAGGATGTAGCATACTATCCCCTCCTTCCTGAAGAAGGACCCCGCCCACTGCAAAGTCCAACATGTCGGTTTCCAGAACAAAAAGTTTGGAGGGATCTGGCATGGCTAGGACAGGGGCAGAGGTGAAGACAAGTTTCAAGGTTTCAAAGGCAGTGGTACATTCTGGAGTCCAGGCAAAGGCGACCTTGTCAGAGAAAAGGCGGGTCAGGGGGAGGGTAATGTGAGAAATTTTTTTGGATTAAATCCCTGCAATAATTTGCCAGGCCCAAAAAACTTCTCACATCTTTCCTGTGTTTGGGCACAGGCCAAGATGTTATTGCTTCTACTTCATCCTGTGCCATGGCAAAGCTCCAGTCTTCACTATGTATCCCAGGAATTCAACTTCAGACTGAAAGAATTTGTATTTCTTAAGCTTAGCGTGTAAGTTCACTTGGGAGAGTTTTTCTAGTATAAGGTCCAGGTGGCACAGGTGTTCCTCATGAGTCTTGCTGTAGATGAGAATGTTGTCCAGATATGCCACACAAAAAAGGTCAAGGTATTCCCCTAGGACAGTGTTGATTATCCTTTGGAAAGTGCTGGGGGCGTTGCAGAGATCAAAGGGCATTACAAGGTACTTGTACTGTAGATTCAGAACCTAAAGGTAAAAATGCGGGATTGTCAAATTCCTTTATGTGAACTCATCAACTTACTGGAATATTTTTCATTCTTTTATATAAAAAAGTAAGTTGTTCTGGGATGAAAATTACTCCATTAAGTTGGTGAGTTCACGCAAAAGAATTTGACAATCCCGCATTTTTACCTTTAGGTTCTGAATTTACAGTACAGCCCATATTGGGTTTTGAAGGCCATCTTGTACTTGTCTTGGTCCTTGATTTGGATTTGGTTGAACACATCTCTAATGTCAATTTTTGAGTATACCTGGGCTCCAGTCAGTACATCACAGAGGTTGTCAGCATTGGAAATGGGATAGCAGTTCTTCATCATAATGTTGTTCAGTTTTTAGTAATTCACACATAGACACATCCCACCATCTTTTTCCCCTAAAAACAGCATGGGCAACAAGAAGGGAGCTTTGGACACCCAGATGAACCCTTTATTTGTCATATCCTCAAGGTATGCTTTCAAGGCCACTTGCTTGCAGTGGTTACAGCTGTAGATGGGGCCATGGTGTGGTTGTGTCCCTGGCAGCAGGTCTATGGCGTGGTTGTAGATTGAATGACTGGGTAGTTTGTTGGCTGATTCTTCACTAAACACATGGTTCCATCTCTGTAGGGGGTGGGCAATATCCCAACGCTAGGTTCTATCTTTATGGTCAAGAGTTTTTTGGTAGGGGATTGGTCATGGCTCATGAAAAAAGGAACAGTGTCACAGGATCCAGGTTGGCCCAACATGGCAGTTTGCTCGCAATAGTTCAGGATCAGGCCATGTCTGTCAGACCAGGAGTCACCCAGTATAAGGGGGTGGGGTAGTCCTGACAAGAGGACCAGGGACCACAGGTATAAATTGTGTCCAATGGTCAACAGAAGTTTTTGTTCACACTCATAGCCGGTGTCCAAAGAGCTGCTTCCCATGATTACTTGTAGGCTACACTCTGAGGCTGTCAAGCCTAATTCCTCAGCTAGGCTGGCGTCAATGAAACTTTCATCTGCTCTTGTATCAATAAAAGCTTTAATCAGGCACTTGTTTCATGCTAATTCTATGGTCACTTGGATGAACTTGTAAGACTGGGAAGAAGGGTTTATTTGCGCCAGTGAGATTGGGGCAGTGTTCTTCTTAGGGCAGGCTCTGGTCAAGTGTCCCACCTTGTGGCAGTGGAAACAGAGTCCTTTGCAGTAATGTTGTTGGAGCTCTTCAGGTGTCATCCCTGTTCTGTTGGGGGTTGGTGTTTGGGGTTGGCGGGTCTGGGAGGGGCCAGCGTTCTCTTGGTTCATGATAAGACCCTTGACAGGGGGATCAGCTTGTCTAGGCTGAGGGTGGGCAGGTGATGCTTCAACAGGTCCTTCATTGCTAGGTTGACTCCCTTTTGGAAGATAATGACTGCCAGTTTGTCCTCAAGTTGGGTGCAGGTTTTCAGTTTGAGGAATTTGTCAATTAATGCTTGGATGGGTCAGGGGTGTGAGATTAGGCTGATTGACCACAAATGATCAGGCTAATCATTGCACACAGATCATTATCAGTTACACGCCAATTATCACTAGGCTAATATTCTATTAAGTGTAGCTATTATATGCCGTATAATCACCAATATATTATAATGGATATGAATGTGAGAGAGGGGGGCTAAACTAAATAAGTTTGGCTCCCATCCCGGTGTAACAAACCACCAGGATGCCATCCAGTGCAGAACTGGGATGGCCGCTTGGAGGGGGGACCACAGGGAGGACACCAGGGACAACTGAGGAAAGTAGGCGTTCAAACCCATCAGTATCAGGCCGGTGAGCAACCAGGGAGTGCAGGTAGGAGCGGGAGAGGACACCTTGGAGGGCCTGGGGGTACTGCATGCCTCTGGACCACGTCGGAGAGGGGAGGCATGGGAGGCACTACTTCTTCAGAAACAGGTGAAGTAAGGTCCACAGTGTCCAAGTCTAAATCATCATACGTCAGGCTCTTGACCACAGCCTCTCCAGAAAAGAGAAGACTGCTGGGGAGGTCCCAGAGACTGGCAGGGTCTCTACCTACCAGACAGACCAACAAAGAGATTTTCCCCCATAAATCAGGGGAGGTGGACCACAGAAGCAGTAAGAACAGAGCCAAGGAAAATACCACAAATTTGAGAGCTGGGAGTATCATAGGAATGTTCCTCACAAAATTTGGAGTAGGACAGTATATTTTACAGATAAAATAAGGCAGAACAAGGGCTGATAGGGTATACTTATCAAAATAGACCCAAACTGTAGCAGAACGGGTCCAGAGGGCTTTACAATGATTTCAAGAGGTTTGGGAAGAACGGCAAGCAAGAGCAGGTTCAAAATCAATGGTTTTAATAGAAAATTCAAAATAATAATAGGTATTATAAGGAAAATCAATTGAAAATTTGGGTTTTTGAACTCTGTTTCAAAAGCAAGAATGGGAAAGGCAACTACTAGATGAACCAATACTAGTATAATGAACCAGGAGAGAAGCCAGGTTTGAAACCAACTGGCAGAAGGTAAGCTTGGAATAGAAACTAACCCCCTAATTTTTAGGCTATAGGAACTCAAAACTGGGTTCCAAATAAACACAAATATAAAAATAAAGTGCAGAATAGCTCCAAACTTTAATATTATTGGAAAATAGACAAGCAGGGGACTAGAAGTCTCCTTGCTTGCATAAAAGGGATGGGCTGCAAATAAGTTGGGTCACGTGACAGTGGAACCAAATCTAATTAGCTGGAGGCAAAACTTTGCTAGGCAGGGGCAGGGGGACTGGAGGGTTTCATTCCAATTTCCGCGGTCAGATCTGATTGGCTGGAAGAGGCACTGGTCATTTGGAATTCACTTGTGTTGCTCAGTGCCAATGTGGCGGCCTCTGATTGGCCAGCTCTAATGGTTTTTAGAAGTGGGCAATACCAAGCTAATAAGTAGTCCAAATTAACCAGTGTTTCTTCCCAGGAGGGAACAACCAAAGGCAGAGGTTCCTCAGGGTAGGCCAGCATAAACCTCTCATCTACTGTGTGAGCTAAATCATTTAAAGAATTAAGGGGTTTGGCGGGCGTTTTAGAACCTTTCTTGGTACAACAAGGGAAAATTGAGTGATCCAAAGCCAGAGGTGGCAGTGAATTTACAATGACAGTTATATGCTGTGTAATTGTTAGTTTATTATGATAGATGCAACAATTATACGCCATATGATCACTTGATTATCATTCTGATGTGTAGTGACTATACACTGTATAATTACTAGTTTATTATAATTGATATTAGCATTATATGCTGTATAAACATTAGCCAATATAATGATTATCACTGATTACACGGTGTGTAATCATGTAATCATCAATTGTATATTGCTCATTCCATCCTACTGGACATTGTATCAACTCAGTCCCACCCAACCTGATGGACCTATATGAGTATATCAAACAAGTGATGCACATATGGCTAAGAAATACCAAGTTTGGATCAGCATTACACAGTGTATAATTGGGTTCCTTATTAATTCAGGTCAGCATTACATGGCAGATAATCCACAAGTCAATATTGGATTGAGTCTGCTATTGTCAGGGACCCACTTTAAAGGGAACAAGCCCCCAATTCGGTGAGCCAAGGCCCCTAGGTTAAGTCCTGCAATGGCCAAACCAATGATCACAGTGACCATGGCAAGATGGCCCAAACGCCCCAATTAAGCAAACCTTTCAATCAGGTAGCTAAAACGACCCAAAAGATAATATCCTATCATGTATGTCAATAGGTAGAAAAATGCGTGGGGCTGTACCAACAAGGGTTCAGCTGGTGGAGAAGTAGAATGGTGACCATAGTGGAACTTTCTACCCCAATGACCAGAGGAATACTTGAAACATCCATTAGCCAAGGACTCCTTCTGGTGGGCATTGTTGGGAGAGGAGTTTTGCCAATCAATGGTGGGAGTAGGGTTCTCAAGACTTTTTACAGTTGTAAATAAGGAGACTAGAAACCATATGTTGCAACATCTTTGATTACTCCCTCTTGGGGAATTAACGCCCCAAGTAAATCACCAAGCAGATCACCAAGTGGTTCACTGCCCAGCCAATAAACCGGTGGCACTTTTATCAGTTAACCATCTATGACAGGGATCCCTCAATCCAGGTCCTAAATGGAACACAACTTGATTAAGCCTTGTGACTCAAGAGGAACATTACTCAGATAAACCCCATGATCTCCATGACATATATGGATGACATATGGCTTGTCATGATACTATATATTAATCTATATTCATATTCAATAAAGTATCATTCTCTTCTTAATCTTCCCCTTTATTTTGTTTATTATACTTCCCAGAAGTATATACACAACAGTGGTAGCACAGGTAGGTTATCCATACCTACCCAACACAAAGGAAAAACTTCTCCCAAGAAAAGAACCCAAGCAATGTCACTCCCTAACGGTTGAGATTACAAAGTAAGACAAGACGTCCCCCCTGGACTTGTCATCTACAATAATATCCTTTACCCATCAACCATTACAACGCCCTCAAAATCCTCAGTCTTTTCCCTACCACGCCAGCTACAACAGTGTCTACGCAACCTCAGATACCTAACATCGTGTTTCAACGCTTGCGTACCGTTGAAATTGGCACCTTTGCAGGACTACGCCGTGAGAACGCCTCTCTTTGGATCAACAGCACTGAGAGCAAGTTTGAACAAGTGGAGTACCCCCAAAGACTCTGGGTTAGCAAAGTTGCCCTCCGCGCCACAGGGACTGCCTTGCGCTTTGTTACCAAATGGCTAGCCCAGCACCCTGACCAGAAGGAAAACTGGGAAGTGTTCAAAGCCGCATTCCTCAAAAGATTCTCAATGAAGGATTCAGACGTGGTGATTATGACCAAACTCTGAACCTTCAAAAATGACAGGAACCATCAAGGAATACATTGCCACATACAAAGAGCTATGTGACTGTGCGCCCAACACCATCAACTTTGATGAACCTGGACCAGGCCTGGACTTCTACAATGGCCTTCCTACACATATTAGACGTCAGTTCAACATGACCTGCTGCAAGAACCTCAATGATGTGTTCCTAGAAGGGAAACACACAGCTCAGAAGTCTGACAATCTACACAACTCCAACAAATGCAAGGAAAACCCCACAGTTAAGAGAGAGCCTTGCCCCAATAAGCAAAACAACCAAGCCAACAGTATCCAACCTCAAAACGGGAATCACACTGCACAAGCCAACCAGGCTAGCACTGAAAATACCAACAAGGAGGGAAAAGCTCAGGGGAGTGCTTAGGCGAGCCGCTCTCCCCCTCTACACAAGACTCATACAGAGAACAGGACGTGGACTCCATCACCATGATCCAAGTTCCCTCCAGCAATGTTCTCCTGTTTGCCGCCTAATCTGGAAATAAAATCCTTACCTATCCTTTCCAATTTTGCAGATACCAGGGCACAGCACTATTTGATACTGGAGCCAATCAATTGCTTATTAACAAGAGTTTTGCAGACCTCATGAAGTTACCTACTATTTGAAGTAACATCAAGAGAGTCATCATGGCGGACAACCACAGCACACCAGTTACCCGTGAGACCAAGCCTTTCCGGGCCCAAATTAGAGATGTCCAAACAACAATTAGTGGCCCCATCATCCCAATCCCAAAATAGGATATCATACTTGGATTAGATTGGATGCAAAAGACAAAACCTCACATAGACTGGTACAGTGCCACCCTCACAATCCAGCAAAGAGAAGTCCACCATCACGTGTACCCAACATACCTTGACACTCTCATGAGGGACCACATATTTGTAAAGGTCATGGAAACAGAGAAAGAAACTGACATCAGCAAAATCAATTGGAGCACTTGTACTTATGAAGTCATCCACTTCAAAAACACAGAAATTCAACACAAACAGAACCCAATTAGAGACCAGCTAGTCAATGAGTTTCCCTCTGTATTCCAAGAATAGCTACCCAGACTGCCCCCTGATTGGGGTATCCAACATGAGATCAACTTAAAAGGTAGTATGCCTAAAGCACAACCCATTTACTACCTCACACCACAAGAAGACGGCGCCCTGAAAGCCTACCTTGACAAAACACTCAAGAAGGGCCTCATCAGACCTTCAAAATCACCCTTTGATGCCGCTGTCTTCTTTGTGGCAAAGAAAGATGGAGGCCTCCAACTAGTCACAGACTACAGGGCCCTCAACAAGGTCATCATAAAGAACAGGTATCCCCTGCCCCTAATTGATGACATTTTTGATGCCCTGGGGGGGGTCCAAAATCTTCACAAAAAAGAGATTTGACAGCAGGATATCACCAAATTTGTGTGAAACCTGAAGACATCCCAAAGACTGCATTTTGGACTAAATAAAGATCCTTTGAATGTGTTGTCTTCAATTTTGGCATAACAAACTCTCCCAGTACCTTTCTAACTTTCATGAATGAAGTATTCAAGGAACTCATTGGGAAAAGGGCAATCATCTACCTAGACAACATCATCATCTATAACCCCAACCTGCAACAACACTGGGAAGACGTCCGCGCAGTCCTCTGTACCCTGCAAGAAAACCAACGTATTGCCAAACCTTCCAAATGCAAGTTCTTCTCAACTGAACTCCCCTATATTGGTCATATTATTAGCAAGGACAGTATCAAGCCCAACCCAGACAAAATACACACTATAACAGAGATGCCAGCCCCAAGGAACAAGAGCAAACTCTGCACTTTCCTTGGAATGGTAGCCTATGTACGCAGATTCATCCCTGACTGGGGCGCCCTGACAGCCCCTATCAGATATCACTGGGAAAAAAACCAAGTTTGTCTGGACACCTTTACAAGATCAACATTTCTGCCAACTGAAAGAGCGCATGGTCACCGCCCCCATCTTGCAATATCCAAACCGCAAGGGTATCTACGAGCTAGAAACCAACGCCTCTGATTATGCCATAGGAGGAGTCCTCCGTATCCAAACGGCACAGAAAGACTTCCTCCCTGTAGCATATGAATCCAGGAAGCTATCAGACGGCAAACAAAGATACCCTATACACAATAAGGAGTTGGTCGCCATCATACACTGCCTCATGAAATGGCAATGTTACCTAGAAGGAGCCCAGGTGTTCAAAGTACTCACTGACCACAAGTTGTTGATATTCTGTTGCAACCAAGTTTCCAGACTTGCCTGCTAACGTATCTTACAATACACAGGGGGCGCTCAATGAGTTGCCCCTTGACGTATCTAACGTTATGGATTAATCTGATGGCAATATTGAATGGCGGGTACTTCATTCTAATTAGGAGCACTGCCAATTTGACTTGTTGATTCCCGCACAAGTTATTCCTCGGCTTCAAACCTTACATGGAACTTCCCACTATGCCACCCCTCTGTGGCCTTGTGGCTTTCCCCATATAGTATATTAATCACAATATTCTACAATAAACAATACCTTATTCTTATTATTCTGTCCTTTCCTATTGGATTGTTGTCTTCCCCAATTCATTGTACTGGATCCCCATTGGTCCAGTTGCAACAGTGGTAGCATAGGTAGGTTCACAACCTATTTTAAAACAAAATTCCCCCCAAGAAAGGACAGAGTACGGGCCACATGGCTACTCCACAACAAGAGACATTCCTTCTAATCCCCAAGGGGAACATTACTGAGGGTTATGTCATCTATCAAGATCAGCTAGTTCTAACCAGTGTATACATTTGGCTCCACCTCAGGCAGCGTGACGCTAGCGTCACCTGGGCAACATTTCAAGATGCCGCCAAATCCTGATATAGTGAAACTTTCTCTCCCATTGTCTTGGGGACTCCCCTCTTAGCCATCAAGCAGACCGGTTCTGTCCCTGAGTATCTCGCCTCTTGGCAACAAGCTCTTGCTGCCGCCCCCAAAGCAGTGACCAATGGGAATGCCATGTTGCTCACTATCATTGTTAATGGGTTAAAACCCCATATTTGCAAGTGGGTTCCCGTTGGTTGCTGCACCTCTATTGACAACTGCTATAAAGCCATTGTAGAGGCCAATAACCAGGCTTCAATGGGCTTCTGCCGCATCAACAATGCTCCACCCCAACCACGTTCTGCACCTAACAATGGCCAAAGTCAAGTGAGCCGTTGCCAACCTTGTCAACAGGAAAGTGCAAATAAACACCCTCACAAGGGGGAGCTCCAGCTAGTGCTAATCAAGGACCAGGGAAAAGCCTGGGGGTTGTAGCAACAAGGGGCCTTACAACCCCAAACAACCCGTCCTCTCAGCCCTTGCTTTCAAAGAACTCCCACGACTACAATCTTCACGAGGTTGAAACTCTGGACGTCTTTCAGGTCCATAGCAATGACCCCGTGTTGCAAGCTGCTCATTCCTCAAATAAAGTAACATGCTTGTCCTATCCCTTCCGTTTCCATGGGAACACCCACAAGTTACTGATAGATACCGGGGCTGATCACATCATGGTAGATCAGGCGTTTGCCAACTCCCAGCAATTAGACTGAGTACCCAGCAGATTCTAAGCAGTACATGTAGCTGACTCCCGCAGAGTTGCCATCACCCACAAGACGGTACCCTTCTCCGTAAGAATGGGGAACGTCCAGGTTAAGCTCTCTGGGCCAATCATGGCAGGCCTCAGCCATGACGTAATTGCTGGCCTCAACTGGCTCTGGCATAACTGTCCCTACATTGACTGGGATACCTCTGTTATCACCCTCAATAGAAATGGGGCAGGATTCCAGATCTACCCCGTGGAAATGAACAAGCTACTACATGACACTGTGTTTGTCAGAATAACAGAGACGGGCTCATACAATTTCAAGGGGGAGGAACTAGACTTTAACCAATGTTCAGTTGAAGTTATCCGTGCAGAATCATCTGCAGTCCCTCCCTTGTCATCATCACCACCACCAGCGCTAGCTGCACTCCTCAAGGAGTACAAGGATGTATTCAGTGAAACACTCAAACAACTACCTCCGCCCCGGGAGATCCAGCACGCTGTACAACTTCAAGGATTGTTACCTAAAGCACAACCATTATACCATCTCACACAAAAGGAAGATGAAACCCTCTTCCAGCATCTTGTGGATGCGCTCAATAAGGGCTTTATTTGCCCCTTGCTGTTCCCATACAGGGCGGCTGTCTTCTTTGTAGCCAAGAAGGACAGGTCTCTTTGCCTGGTCACAGATTACTGCGCCTTAAATGAGGTGACAGTTAAAAATAAATACCCCCTGCCGCTGATTGACAGCCTGTTTGATACACTTGCAGGCGAGAAGGTCTTTAGCAAGATCAATCTCACTGCGGGGTACAACCAGGTCCGCATTGCACCAGGGGATGAGGCAAAAACTGCCTTCTGCACATGCTACAGGTTGTTCAAGTGTTGTGTCATGAACTTTGGAATGACCAACGCTCCCGCCACCTTTGCCATGTTGATGAACAAAGCCTTTGAGGAATTGATTGGAAAGTGTGTGGTTGTGTACCTTGACAACATTATTATCTTCAGTCAAGATCAAACCACACACCTCCAACACCTCCGCACTGTCCTTGACACCCTTCAGAAAACCCAGTTGAAGTCTAGGCCCTCCAAATGTGAGTTTCTCAAGTCAGAGTTGCTATTCCTTGGGCACACCATCTCTGCCCAAGGAATAAAGCCCAATCTTGCCAAAATCAAGGCAATCACTAGCATGCCACCCCCCACTAATGTGGGCCAGGTGCAAACATTCTTGGGCATGGTTGCCTAAGTACACAAGTTCATCCCTAATTGCAGGGAACTAATTAAACCCCTTACTGAGCTCCTCAATACCAAACAGCACTTCCATTGGACCCCCTCCAGAGATTGAGCCTTCAAGACGTTGAAGCAAAGGCTCACAACAGCACCAGTACTGCAGTTTCCCAACTGAAAATGACAGTACAAACTTGAGACTGACGCCTCTGACAGGGCCATAAGGGGCGTGCTAAGGGTAGAAACTGACAATGGCGTCTTCCTCCCTGTAGCATATGAGTCCAGGAAGCTCAATGACTTGGAACAACGTTATCCCATCCATGATAAAGAGCTGGCAGCCATTGTACACTGTGTTGAGAAGTGGCGCTGCTACTTGGAAGGTGCGACCTTCCCACCCTGCGTTCTGACGGACCACAAGTCACTCCAGTACTTCAACACACAGTCTCATTTGACACGCCGCCAGGCAGGATGGGTTGAGTGTCTATCCCCCTATTCATTACGCATCAAATATAAGCCTGGGAAGGAACTTGTCACAGCCAACGCTCTTTCACAACTCTACGTAGTGTCCATCACTGGGGACGACGGTTTGGACCCAGATTGGCCCATGCTCTACCTGCGCCCTGAGGCAACCCGCTACAAGAGCCTTAACTTGGTCACCATCTCCAAGCTGAAGGACAACAAAAGTCAGTTCATCATCAATGCTGGTAACGTCTGCTGCCGGGCAGAGACAGGTGAGAAGACACCTTACATTCCCACTACACAACAAGGGGACACCACTTTCACTACCACCAAACCTTGGGTCACATCAGAGGGCGTAACCTCTTTGAGATTATTAAACAAAAGGTTTGGTGTCCAAGCATGCGTCAAAACATCTTGGACCTCCTTGAGACGTGTGTGTTGTGTTAAAAGAATACGTCCAAACCTGCATTTCCTAAGTCTGTCCTACCCATCAAGGCTATGGAACCCTTCAAGAAGTGGGCTCTTAACATTGTGGGACCGCTCCCCAAAGACAGACTGGGTAAGAAGTATATTATCACCGCTATTGACTACTTCACTTGTTGGCCAGTGTACTGGGCAACAACCAACTACACCGCCACCACCATTACCTGCTTCATTGGCAAAGAGATTGTGGCTTGCTTTGGGCAACCCAAGCGTCTCATCACAGATGGCGGACCCAAACTTGTTGGACACATTGTGAAGGCATACTGCGTCAAGAATGCGCTCCAGCATATAGTCACGACCCCCTACCACCCGCAAGCCAATGAACGTGTGGAACAGTTAAATGGCTCCCTGGTTCAACTGATTTCCAAGCTCTTGCAAGAGCACCCTAACACTGTGTGGACTGAACATCTTCCCTCCGCCCTACTGATCCTGCAAGCAAGAATCAACAGGGGCACTGGGTTCAGCCCTAGCACCCTTGCCTTTGGGACACCTGACAGTCTGACAGAGGTTGAACAGGGGAAACTACAGTCCAAGGTTCCCAACAAGCCCCCCTAGTGACAACTTCATCCCTAGACCAATGGCGTGCCAAAGCCCGGGAGATCAAACACAAGCAGATTGCAGGAGGGAAAAAACACCTCGAAGCTAGATACACCATAGGTGACCCTGTTTACACTCTCAATCCCAATTCTGCCAAATTAGAACCCAACCACCTAGGGCCCTTCAAGATAGCTGCAGTCTATGACAACCACACCTACCAACTTGAGGATGCCCAAGGGAACACCAAGAAGCTTCACCATGATTGCTTGCGCCCCTGCCGCGCCATCCCCACACAAAGGTTGTTTGTGCAGACCTTCCCAGACCTTCCGTAGACTCCAGTCCTGGGGTCTGACAACAAGCAGGGGGCAAGGGGGGTGTTGCAACCAAGTTTCCAGACTTGCCTGCTAACATATCTTACAATACACAGGGGGCGCTCAATGAGTCGCCCCTTGACGTATCTAACGTTATGGATTAATCTGATGGCAATATCAAATGTCAGGTACTTCATCCTAATTAGGAGCGCTGCCAATTCAACTTGTTGATTCCCGCACAAGTTATTCCTTGGCTTTAAACCTTACATGAAACTTCCCACTATGCCACCCCCGTGGCCTGGTGGCTTTCCTCATATAGTATATTAATCAAAATATTCTACAATAAACAATACCTTATTCTTATTATTCTGTCCTTTCCTATTGGACTGTTATCTTCCCCAATTCATTGTACTGGATCCCCATTGGTCCAGTTGCAACAATTCTTTAAAACACAACAACACCTGTAAAGAAGAAAAGCTTAATGAATGAGTCTCATACAGAGATACCCCATGCAAATTGAATACAAGCCAGGCAGAGAGATGCTTACTGCAGACGCCCTATCAAGGCTATACAATAAACACATCCTCTGCACTGATGGTGGCCCCAACTGGCCCATGTTAATCATGGGGAATCTCCAGTAATGGTTCCCATCTGGCACACCAATAGACATCCAAGAAAAAGTCTTCAAGAACAAACATTAGTTCAAAAATGTATATGGTACCCTCCACTGAATCTTTCCAAATGGTGACATGGTACCCTATGTTCTGTCAACACAAAAGGTTGACACAATCCTCCGTTATCACAGAGATTTGGGACACATCTGTAGCAGAAACTTACATGAATATCTCAATACTTACTACTGGTGGCCCAACATGCTAGATGATATCAGAGAAGTACTAGAACAATGCAAGGTCTGTGAAAAGTACGCCCAAACCAAAGCGCCACCCAAATCAGTAGTACCCATATCTATCACACAGCCCTTCAAGGTATAGTTGTTAGATATTGTGGGACCTATGCCTAGTGAAAGCAAAGGCAATAAGTACATCATCAAAGCCATTGACTATGCAACCAGATGGCCCGTAGCACAAGCCACAAAGGAGCATAAAGGCAACAACGTGAGACAATTTATTGGTAAGAGATCATAGCTAAGTTTGGAAAGCCCAACCTCTTAATCACAGACGGAGGCACTGAACTCAAAGCTATTGACACCAACATCTATCTTGCCAAAGATGGAATAAAACACGTCACAGCCAGTCCATATCACCCCCAAGCAAATGGACGCGTAGAGCAACTAAACGGCTCTCTAGTAGAAGCCCTGAGTAAGTTATCTGCCAACAATCCAAAAGCCTGGGTTGACATGTTACCAACTGCCCTTATGGTCTGCAGAACACAAGTCAACTGCAATACAGGCAAAAGCCCCTACAAACTTGTCTATGGCCAAAAACCTTCACTTGTCAGTACTACAACGGGACCACAACTGCCACTTCCCAAGAAGATTCCAGAAAGCAATGACCCAAAAGTACTACAAGCCAGAAAGGACCAAGAGACAATGGAACAACAAAGGGTTCAACGTGAAGCAATTCCATTACAAAAGAAAGGTTCCAAGTCAGAGACAAGATCTGGGTTGTCAATCACAACCAACACAAACTAGACCCAGGATTGCGCAGACCAGGCATTGTCATAGAAGTGAAGCCCAATAACACGTAAATCATCAAAGGGATTGGAGCTTGAACCAAACTAAAACATATGCACCATGATTGACTCCGTTTGTGTAAGGCAAGAGCAGCCCAACAAAATTCAAGACTCCCTGTCCCTAACGCCAAACTGGATCAGTACCAGGCCTGTGTGCCAGATACCCTCAAGAAGGTTCCCAAGGCTCCGCCTTCCAGCACCCCAGGGGGAGATGTCACAACATCTTTGATTACTCCCTCTCAGGGAATTAACGCCCCAATTAAATCATCAAGCGGCTCACCAAGTGGTTCACTGCCCAGCCAATAAACCAGTGGCACCTTTATCAGTTAACCATCTATGACGGGGATCCCTCAATCCAGGTCCTAAATGGAACACAACTTGATTAAGCCTTGTGACTCAAGAAGAACATCACTCAGATAAACCCCATGACATCCATGACGTATATGGACAACATATGGCTTGTCATGATACTATATATTAAGCTATATTCATATTCAATAAAGTATCATTCTCTTCTTAATCTTCCTCTTTATTTTGTTTATTATACTTCCCAGAAGTATATACACAACACATAGCAGGAATAAAATTCCCTTCATGGCTTCAAATGGGAGTTACTAAGAGATAGGTGTGGCAAGATAAGATAGAAAATATTCTTTATTGTTGGAACAATTGGGATGGATAAGGATTGTACACTTAAATAGCCTTAAAATGAAGGCTGAAATATTTAAGTGGTATTTGGGAAATGAAGGGGATTTACATAGGATCTATAATTGAAATGATACCTGTTTCAAGTGTAGATCCAGTTGTTGCTTAATAATTTTCATACTTAATTGGTGCAGGAAGAGGAGCCAAGAAGATGCCACAATGTTAAGTGTAATTAAGCGGTGTAAAACAAGAAGATCTATGGTCTTCAAGTACAGAGCTTTAGCCAAAGACAGAGAGAGAGCAGATCACCAATCATCAGGCTGGCTTTACACAGCCAATCAGAAACAGAGCAGTAAGTGACGTTACACTTCTTATTATTAATCTTTTTGAATTTGAATGGCACTTTGAAATCAAAATCTAATTCAATCGGATGATAATAAATAGGTAATTTAAGTGTATTGGTTGATTCTGTATTAACATTACTTCATTATTAGAGTCCCGGGTTTGAATCTTGTTCTCACCAAGTTTCAGGTGCCAACTGTTATTAAGAGTATTGTTGTTTTGTAAATTTGTCTTGGTATCTTCAATCAATTTGCCATAAAATAAATGGAGTCAGGAAAGGAATTCCTGACAGCTATTATACGGCATATAATCCTCAATTTGACCTGTTGCATTAATAAGCAGAAGGCTTGCCAGCCAGAAAAGGACCACTGATTAAGCCCTAAAAATGGAATACCAGAATTCTACATTCCAATGTTGGAAGACAGATTAAGGACATTTATAAGCATCAACTAAATACAGCATAGTTTCCCAGCACAATAATAGGCGTGTAAGATACAGTCAATTGATAAATGATAGTAGGCTAGCTCAAGAAAAGCATAGGCTGTAGCTGAAGTGCCATGTACACCTGCTAAGGTCAGTAGCAGCACACATGCCAAGTACAGCCAATCAGGATAGGCGCAGCCAGCAAAGATGGACCTATTTCAAAGGTAGCCACTGAGAAATGTCTGAAAGGACAAGAACAAGGGTTATTGCAGTATATATTGATACAGACACCTGAAAGGATGAAAACAAGTTCTTAGTTACACCTGGATAGATTGCAGCTGCTGGCTAGATTGTACTCCAGTTTCAATAAACGTAATTATCTTCAAAGTTCTATTATATTGTAGTCTGTAGTGCTCTTGCATAGGATTAGGTAGAGTACATTGGCAAGGCTAACATCTATCTGTAGCTTTGAACATACCAGCAATAATCCAAGTTGCTCAACAGGGGGCCTTGTCAAATTTCTAACAGGAAATTCAGGGCGTAATATCTAGTGTTGCAATCTTCCCCAGTGGCCATTAACTCAGCCTTGAACTTGGCGTAGTCTAAGCAGAATTATATGTATTCAGCCGTGGCCTTGCCAAACCAGTCTAATGTGTCCCCCAATAGCATCAAAGCAACCCCAAGGATATTCTTGGTGTCACTGGCGTAAGAGGGGGCATTGGTTTGTAAATGCAGGCGGAGGACCGGCATGGCTTGTCAAGCTTCCTCAAGAGTGAGATTTCCCATCTGAGGCATCTCTACCTTTGTGAGGGATTAGTTGAAAATCACTTTTTGCACTTGGGAGGAGGAAGCTTTGTTGACGTCAGCGGTAGTGGCGTCAGTTCTCTTTGGGTCATTTGGGTTTGGATTCTTCTACATGGAAGAGATCAGGTTTGTGGTCATCTTATAGGTGTAATAAGTGATTATCAATAGCAAAAGCATACAAGATGCCCCAAGAAATAACAACATCTTGGGGCTCAGGGTACCAGGTTTAATAAAGATTGCCATAATGTCAGGGATCCAGACTTGGGCAGCTGACCTGTTGTTTTCAGGGGTAACTTGGGCCGGGTTTTTTGCAGGCAATGTCCACAACAAGAGAGGAGCTAACTTAAAAAGGTAGGAGACAGAATTTCCCACCCAGGACCAAGGGCCGCGTCCGGGATTATAGTGTCAATTATCCCTGTGAGGATGATGTACACAATCCCAAACAGCTTGCCAGAATAGTTGTTTGGGAGGTCAGGTGAGGAAGCAGGTATAGGTTTTGGGGTCACGGGCGGTTCCATGGGTAGGTTGTAAGCAGGGAGATAGTTGAATTTCCCTCTGAACAACTTGGGTGTTGAAAATATCCATGGACCTTTTTGGTTGTATCTAACTGCAGATTGTATGCGGGCCAAAGGATTGAGTTTAAGTATCTTTTCTGGGATGTAGTCCTTGTACTCAGATTTCAGAGGGTAGTTGGTAAATGGACAGGTCCAAAGGGTACAACAGGAGGACAGAAAACTGTGGTTATTGGGGCAAGAGGGCCAGGAGATCTTGAACTGAATTAGTAGATAGAAAACACAAAATAAGGCAATAGCTGCGTAAGCCAAATAAAATAACCTTTATTTAAAAATGGAAATAAGGTTTGAGGGCAGAATCTATAGGCATATATAGCATCCTGCCTCCAAAATTAGTATTTTTCATAAGGGCTTCATCAAAATATTGGGAAAAATGTGGGTGGGTGGCCAGGAGGCCCAGGTGCAGGTGCGGCAAAATGGCACCTTGACTGGATGTTCTCTCATTGGTCAGAACGTCCAAATTGGTCACTTGATTTCCTTGATTTTTGGCTGTGGTCATGGGGTTGGGCCTAAAGCCCGGGTTTTTCCTTGGCAGTTGAGTTTGATTGGTTACTTGAGAGGACTTTAAGCTCATGAAGTTCACAGGGGCACCTTCTCTTCCTCCATTAGTTAATTCAAGAAACTCCTCCTTGGGAACCATCATATTTGAACCTGTACTGGTATTCTGACTTTGGGACTTAGCAGGGGCTTCAGCTTGCGGGGGCTCAATCTCAGAAAAAGGCAGGCAGGCGGGCTCTCAGTCCATGGGGCCAGCAGACTGCAGGAATTTGGGTTCTATCAGGGATCCACTCATTGGGAAGTCTCTCTCCAATCAAATGAAGGAGAGCTTCCAAGTTGAATTTGACTAGAGTGGAACCAACTGGAATCCCTATCATTAACATGTGTTAAGGTGACCAAATAGGCAGATTCTTGCCAAGAAGGGAGTGAAATGGTTGAGGAGATAATAGACGCTGGTCTACCCCAAGACTAACCAGGGGGCCTTGGGGTGAATGATAGGTGGGAATTGTGCTGTTTATACGTAAGGGGCATGTCGTTGAGGTGGTCCAAAACAATACCAAATTGAGTCTTCTGATTTGTCAGTAGGAGTTGGTTTGGGGATTTCAAAGTTAACATTGGCTTGCCCATAACCAATTAACAAGCAAAAAGTCCATACAAGGAAGATGAACTTCATGTTGTTGGAGGGGAACCTTTAGAATCTAATTATCAAGTGTTTAGAGTTGAAAAATAGATTTATTGATTGATAGGAATAAGAGAAATTGTTGGAGCAATTAGCTCAAGGGAAAATATTCAGTTTAAATACTGAAATAAATTGGGGAATGGATCATAGAGTTTAACAGCCAAACCTTCAAGTTTAGGGTAGAAGTATTGCTTTTCAGGCCTGCAGCAAGCTGCAGCCTGCAATTAAAGAAGAGGCAGGTTGGTATATTTCATTGCAGTATTGCACCTCACTTTGATTGGGGATGGTATCTGGAGCTAGATGTGAAGTATTGCTGTGGCTTGGGTAGTTTGCTGGGTTTGATTGGCTTCCTGGGTCCCTGAATGTCTAGTTTGGACAGTTTTCACATTTATTTTTAGATCAATTGGCTGTATTATGATTTTTGGAGCCAAAATTTAATGCTGAATTGTTAATGTCATTGTAATAGTTGTCCAGAGCCTTAATTTCTAATTTTAAAGTGGAATTTATATGTTGCTCTTGTATTTCACGCTTGCTTTTGCTTTTTTACTTGTCTTTGCTTAAAACACATTTGTTTATCAATTTTGAATGTGTTTTTGAAACAATTGAATTAATTGTTTTGTTAACATCCTTAGTTTTTAAATCTGCATTTAAAAATATAGTTTCAGTCCTTGAGATTTAGCCAGAGTTCTTGAGTTTGTTCTAATATTTGTGTAAGGTATGGAATTCCTTACAGGTTCAGGGTTCAAATCCCGCCCTTGGGCCTGGCTTTTGGGGGTAATAAATTTTCAATCCTGACAGGGCCTGCTGTAGGTACTTTGTTGGTGTTGCTGCCAAATGTTAATTCAATGCCTGTCAATCTCAGAGCTGTTCCTAATCCCATTAAATCTGAAACTCATGTGCTATCTCAATGTCCTGAATTTTATTCTGAAGACACTCTGATTCTCTTGAAGGCCATTTATATAGGGCTTTTCTGGTTGGGGTTAATTATTTTACTTAACTCTAGTATCTCATTTGGAAATTTCACAAACCAGTATTGAAGCTAAGTTGGTGGTTAATCATTAAATCTATGTGGATTTGGTGGGTGATTCCCACCACATGAAGACAGCTTCTTATTATCCTGTGATTTCCGTCACAGCCAGAGCTTCCATCACATTAGGGGTTTGGTAGGATTCTGGGGGGCTTTTTAGTACAACCAGGAAAAATTAATCTGTCCAGGGCCAAAGGGGGAATTAACTTTACACACTCTCTCAACCTGTGCAGTGTGAGCTGGCTGTTGTCTGTACAGTCTCTACAGTATAAATTGTCCATTTGCCTCCTCCCAGAGTTGGGGCTTATGTTGCCCTCACTTGTTTTTTGACCCACAGGGGCGTCCCTGACCACAGTGCACACCAGCTGCACTAGGGTTTGCTTCTGTATTTAATCCATTTTATAATGTAATAAGGTGCTAAATCAAGATCAATCAAGTTAAAACCCTGGGTTACTGGTGTAATGCTCACAGAAGATGGGTGTTGAGGATAAAGGAACCTCAGATAAACTTCTGCCAGAGAAGCTAAAGGACTACTTCTACTGGACTGTGAGTTGCAGGTGACAGTAGGTTGCACTTGGATCAAGCCTAGGGCACTAACTCTAAAGTTGTTAGCACAGCAGGAAGATTGTCTTGTTACCTGAAGTAGTGAAGGCAACAAGAAAAGCAGAGTCTAAATAGAGTATGGTTAGTAGATTGAGTATTAAAGAGTAAGATCAAACTAAAAGTGCAAAGTAGAGTTGGTAAAAGGTATCTTTATTTTTAAGAAAGAGAGTTATTATATACTTCTATTATTCCTGCATATTAACAGATGTGCAGGAATGGGGAAGGGAACTGAGGAGAGGCTGAACTACTTTTCATCCAGTAGTTGTCAGAATCATCCCAATTAACTGATAGGCCATGCACCCATGTTTCACCTCGTGGGTGAGTGAGGGTATGATGCACAGTCATCACACATCCCCCTCTTGACAATACTACATAAGGAAAGGAGAAGCTGATGACTGGTGCATGTCTTCATATTGCGCCAGATACCACAAGACCACACAGGGCATCAGAGATAATACCCTTGAGCTCAAGATGCTTCTGGAGGAGTTGCTGCAGGAGAACGCATACCTCAGAAGAGAGAACCAGAATAAAGAACTGGTGGATGAAGCCAATAAAATCTTCTCAGTGGTGCAAGGTTGGCAAGGCCTAGGTACCAGAAGAGGCCAGGTCACCAGCAGAGTCATAAATGTAGGCACCTAAGCAGAATTGCCTGGCCTGATGGATGAGGTGATCCTAGAACCAACAGAGGAGGATGGCACCAATCAGGAAGATGGAGCAATTAACCAGGAGCAATATCCATCTGGGACTTTGGAGGGGGGCCAGACACCCATTTTCCTGACACCTGGTGGGAAGCAACAAGGGGAAACAAGAAGAGCACTTAGCCCTATAACCACCAGTGATTGGGAGGTGATTGTCAACCAGACAGAAAAACAAAGCAGCCAACCAGGAAAGGAACACAACCAACCAGCAGAGAGCAGAAAACACTCACCAGCAAAAAACGGAAGCCACCAATCAGGAGAAAACAACAAAGCCAACCAACCAGAAGAAGGGGCCAGCCAACCAGAAGAAAACAAGCAAACCAGCCAAATTGGGGGGTTGAACCTGCGCCACCCAGAGCAAGCAAGCAAAGCGTTACATTGTAACAGCTCACTCCCGCCAGCAGAGCTGTTACAATGTGACAATGCACTATGTAGCAATCTTTGCTGTGTAGCGCATCTGCGCAACAAAGCAATCAGCTCCTAAGCAGCAGATTGTTATGATGTGATGCAGCGCATTGTACCAATTGTGCCGCTGGTGCGCACAAGGGCTACTTACATAGCCCTTTGGCACCAGCGGTGCAAAAGGTAATTTAAAAATTAATATAAATTTTTATACTAATTAATTTCTCTTTTTTAGGTACTTCTAAAGATAGTATCTGGGCCAACCCCAGAGAAGAAAATCTCCCATCAAATCCCAATTTTTTCAATGATAAAGATAAGGCTTCCAACCAATATAAAAGGGATAGAAATGCAGGTCATTCACCAACTTTGCCCAATAGCCATGTCAATGAAAGTTCTGGGAGTCTGGAGGTAGTATCTTCAGAAGAAGAGGAAATTCCTGAGAAAAAGGTGTGTAAGGTACCAACACCCAAGACCCCAACTTTGGTTACCTACCTGGAGGAGGAAGAGGTTCCCAACCAGGTGGTGGATGCCAATATGGAAAATTCTCCTGACCAGGTCAAACTTGCAAGAATGAAAGCCAGCTCCTTAGGTCTCAAGGATAGATTTAAGATGACTTTAAAAATCCTTCCTCCCTTTCAAGTAAATGACCAGCTTATCTTCCTCTAATATTTTCTTAGCCTTCCAACCCAGTTACTCACATATAGACATTGGGTCCACTGGCACTAGAGAACATCAGCTTAGAGAGTATTCATCTGGTTCTTGATGATGAACTCATGGAAGAGACATATGCAAAAGCCATAGCCCTGGCTGGTAACCAATACTACCATATTACTGAGGAAGTTATCTTAGAAGCTCTGAAAGAGGGAGTTGCTTGTTTGTCACCTTACACAGTATCATCCCAGGGAGGTCAGCACCATCATGGAGGTATTTGAGGCCATAGCCAGCGCCATGGGAAAGGCACCTGTGAGGTTTATCTCAGACAAACTATGTACTGGAAGGGGGCGAGGTACTGAGGACAACTTCTGTTTTGCCCAAAACCTTATCCTTGATGGGTACATCAACCCAGAAGTCTCCACAGACAAATTCCTTCTGCATCTTTATAACAGGGGACTCTATCTGGTCCTGTGCCATAATTCCTGGTCCAAGATTGAGGCAGAGGCAGGGCGTCTGGCTAATGTGGCACTTGCTTGCCAGATCCTGATAACTAAAACTGGGAACAGGAAGATAGCCAAACTCCTGCTATACTGGCAGCTAGCAATGGTTGCACTGTTTTGAATCTCCTTGTCAGGCGCCAGGCTCATAGGGGTGCAGTGGCCACAATTCTTTGTAGACATCCGTACATCAGTGGCCTTGCTCCAGAGGGATCTCAACGTGATAGGAGTAGCTGCTACCTACCTAGGCCAGCTACATAAGCAGTTGGTGCGTGCAGATCTTCTACACACCAGAGCCAAAGTTCTTTCCCACAAGAAATAAACTATGTTTTCTCTTTCTTACTTTCTTCTTTTTATATTTTTTTACTCATTTTTTTGTCTTTTTTATATTTTTCTTATTTTTTTGTCTTTTTATCTTTTTTCTTGGTATATTAAAAGGAAAGCCTCACCATGACTATACAGTCTTAGTTATCTCTATGAATGGGTGAAGCTAAACCTACCTCAGTAGGTTGTTCATTCATAGGGGCCTTATTGAGGTACTTGGCATGTACCATATTGAGGATGTTCCCATGCACAAGGTCCTTAAGAGTGTATACATCCATACCAGTCTTTTCTAGGACCTCATGAGGTTCAGTCCACAAGCTTTGTAGCTTGTTAGGTTTCCTACCCAGGTGTTCCCTGTACATAAGGACTTGGTCACCCACCTCAAGCTGAGATAGAGGGAGCAGAGCATCCTGGTCCCTAAGGAAGGACTATACACAAGAGTTAACAAAGGCTTTGTCCTATAGAGCAGCAATGTGTCTTGTGAGCTCAAGGTCATCCTTTGAATAATTCACCTCGTTGGCCTTGGGTGGAATAGGGACTAGATAACCTGGGAGCGCAGCTTGTCTGCCATACAGAAGCTTGAAGGGAATCTCCTTAGTTACAGTGTGTGAGGTAACCCTGTAAGCCATGTCAGCACAAGTAAGGTAGTCATCCCAGGAAGAAGGCTTATCTGCTGCCAGCTTCTTGAGGATGCCTACCAAGGTACCATTAGCCCGTTCAACCATACCATTGGTTTCTTGGCGGTAGGGGCAGAAGAAGCACCTTCTATCCCCATAAGTTCATTCAATCTTGGGAGGATGGAATGGACAAAGTTTGTGCCATTGTCTGTCAGCAAGACACTTGGGCAACTATGACGGGCTATGATGTCTGTCAGGACAAACCTAGCAGTCCTCTGTGAGGTTGGACCTGGGACAGTGGCGCACTCAATCCACTTGGTTAGGTGGTCAATGGCTACCAGGATATACTGGTTTTTCCTGGAGGTAGGGCTATGTCCCATGGGTCCTACCACATCTATGCTCACAGTGTGAAAAGCATAGTTAGGTAGGATCAACTGGTAAGAGTGAGGTGGTGGCTTCCTATGGAACTGTGCGCACCTTGTGCAAGAGTTGACATAATTGTCCACATCAGAAGAAAGGTTCTCCCA
The DNA here is from genome assembly GCA_014839935.2 of Entomophthora muscae. Classification (NCBI taxonomy): domain Eukaryota; kingdom Fungi; phylum Entomophthoromycota; class Entomophthoromycetes; order Entomophthorales; family Entomophthoraceae; genus Entomophthora; species Entomophthora muscae. Next base: position 272,459 of record QTSX02005772.1, read on the forward strand.
GTACACATAGTCTTTCATGGTATCATACATACGTCTGGTACCAGCGTGGCCTGTGCTCTTGTGAAAGTCAGCTAGCTTCTCCAGTCTCTCCAAGGGTCTGACATATGGTAGGTAGACCTCTCCACAACGTTTGTAGAGTCTACCTTTTTCTACCTTAGTCTTTCTTGAGAGTTTCTCAAGAACAGCCTTTAGTCCTGGAGCCAGAGCAGTCCACTTTTCTGGCTGACCTATGAGCTCATACACCGAGTCTAACTCAACCTGGAGAGCTGCTACTAGTGGGAGGCGTGACAGGGCATCAGCATTCCCATGCTTATTGCCTGGTCTATGCACTACCTTGAAGTCATAGTTCAGCAGCTTAGCTGCCCACCTGGCCAAGAATCCTTCAGGGTCCTTCATGTTCTTGAGCCAGGTGAGAGGGCTATGGTCAGTCACCACAGTGAATCTGGTACCATGTAGGTATGGCCTACATTCTTTAATTGCATACAGAACAGCCAGACATTCCCTTTCTGTGGTGGAGTAGTTCCTCTTGTGCTTGTTGAGGGTGCAGGAATGGTAGGAGATAGGGTGCTCCTCCCCAAAAAAGTTTGTCTGGGACAACACTGTACCAAAAGCCACCATTGAGGCGTCTGTATGTAGGACAAAAGGTTGCTCAAAGTCCAGGTATGCCAGCAGTGGTTTGCTAGTCAGGACTTCCTTCAGTGCTGCAAATGCCTTGTCACACTCATCAGACCAGATGAATTAAGTGTCATCATTTAGTAAGTGGAACAGGGGTTGCACTATCTCAGCAAAGTTGGGTATAAGCCTACAATTGTAGCCAGCCATCCCCAGGATCACTTGTACCCCATGTACGTCAGTGGGGGTGGTAGTTTGGAGATAACCTCAACCTTTGCTGTTACCAGAGCTATTCCTTCAGCCAAGATGATATGCCCAAGGAACTCAAGGTGCTCCCTGAAAAATGAGCACTTGGATGCCTTGAGTTTAAGGCCTTTATTGTGTAGCCTGGTGAACACCTGCTTCAGGTGCTTGAGGTGGTCTGTTAATGTCCTTGAGAAAACATTGATATCATCCAGGTATATGAGAATGCAGCTCAGCTTGAGGTTTGCAAAAGTACTATCCATCATCCTCTGGAAGTTTGCAGGCGTGTTCACCAGTCCTTGAGGCATCCTTGTAGGCTGAAAGAGACCTTCAACAGTTATGATGGCACATTTCTGTTGGTCCTCTTCAGACATGGGTACTTGCCAGTATCCTGAAAGCAGGTACATGGCAGAAAAGTACTTGACTTCACCTAGCTTGTCTAGGGTTTCATCAATCCTAGGCAGGGGGTACTTGTTCTTCTTGGTGATGAGATTCAGTTTCCTGTAATCTATCACAACTTGGTTAGTTCCATCCTTCTTCTTCACCAGAAGGAGTGGGGAGGCCCAAGGGGACTTGGATGTCACCAAGAGTCCTGCAGCAAGGAGTTTATGGATCTCTTCACCTATTACTGCATTTTCCTTGAGAGAGCGCCTGTAAGCTCTCTACAAGATAGGTTCTGCCTCACCTACATTAACCTTATGAAGTTCTCCTTCCCCACAACCAAGGTCTTCATTGGATGTTGCAACTTTGTCCAAGAACTCATCCAAGAGGGCCTCAAAGGAGTCTTTCTCATCCTTGGTTAAGCCCATCATGCCGTCTCGGGGAATGATAGCTGCCACCAGGGACTTGTCAGGAAGGCTGATTCCCAGTTCCTCCAGACCACCCAAGAAATGGACAGCTGACAGCTCCTCATTGTGACCTACCCTCAGGATAGCCACATGCTGCCCCTTGGAAACCTTCATCTCAGTACTTAACAGATTGAGCAAGAGAACCTTCAAGGTTTCTTGTGAAGCTGAGTCATGTATCCTAGGTGCAGCTAAGGGTTCCTTGCACAAGACACCATTGATGCTACTGATCTTGAGGTGTAGGACAGGTGGGAGGTCAAGGTACAAGCCTGTGTCCATAGCAACTTGAGTCTTTGGGGGAATCCTGACAAGCTGATTTGACTGCAGCTTGAGACCCTTTTGATTGTTGCCATACGCTGGTAGGGGCTTGACAGAGGCGTTTGCCACTCTGTAAGGCAAGCTCAAGACATCATGTGGGTACCAGAGGCAAACATGCCTTCTACCTGTCTCTTCTTTGGACACCAGAAACGCATCAATGAGTCCTTAAAGAGAAGGGGGCGGTATACCCCAGGATAGAGAAATATCCATGTAGGTGGCTAATCTCAGTCTGGTAAGTCCTGAGGAAGTCTGTACCAATGAGCATATCATATGACTCACTCTCCAGTATAACTGCTGGGTAAGTCACCACTAGTTCACCAAACCTCAGGGGGACACTGGAGTAGGAACCATTAGATTTGATGGATTCTACACCAGCTGTGAAGAAGGATTTTGAATATGAAATATCAGGAAGAAATCCTAGCCTTCTCACCAGACGTGAGGATATGATGTTGGTAGGTGCAACTGTGTCTAGTACTGCTATGATGGGTGTATCAAAGACGGTGACTATAATCCAGGTGCACAAATGCAAGATAGGGTTGCACAGCTCCATGGGTAGAGTTGTGTGAACCCCCTGGGGGTTAAGAGCCTCTCTTAGTGAAGATAGAGCAGACTCCAACCCAGGTACTACCTTCAGGATGGTCTGTAGCAGCAGAGGGATACTGACATTCACAAAGATGCTGGAGCTATCAGGGTCATCCTGTGGGTCAGTGTTGTCAGACTCTACACTCTGAAGGAGTTATGGTTTTGCTGTGGGGTTCTTGATAGTAGTGCTGATGGCTTGGGCCAGAGCATCTCTAGCCTGTAGCCTCTCAGATCTTCTAGGAGGACCCTTTGTACCAGGGACAGGTGAGGACATTACAGCAAATATGCCCTCAGAGCTGGTAACTTTGGTAGGGGGAGGTTCAGGTTCTGGTGATGGAGACTCCTTGCATCCATCACCCTCTAGTTTTTTGACTCCTCAGAGTCTGAGCCAGAAGATCCTTCCTGATCCTCTGGTTCCTCCTCCTGAAGAACCACATTAACATCAGGATGTTTCCACTGGAATTTAGAAAAGGGCTTCTTGTTACCCATATTCTGCATTCTTTGGAACACTTTGATGTAGCAACAGTCCTTGAGAACATGGCCCTTTTCCTGGCAGGCAAAGCATCCATCATACCCAGGTCTCTCATGGTAGGGGTTTTCCATGGAGGCACCTTCAGGAGTAGTGTAGAACACCTTGCGCAAAGATGAGCTCTCAGTCCTGTATTTAGCTAGTTGAGCCTGAAGATTAGGGAGGGTATACACCTGATCCACTATCTCAGATAGGTCGTTTGGCCTATTCACTTGGCCAGAAAATTCAGCCCAAAGCTTGGGGAACTGTGACAGGAGGGAGTGGCGGAGGGACTGTCTGGTGTCATTGACATTGATGAGGTCCTTCTGCTACAGGCAAGCTACCATCTGCTGGAACTCATCTGGGTAGTCTGCCAGATTCTTGATATGGTACTCCAGGAAATTGTCTCTGTCAATATAGTCCTTGGCCTTAGAGTCAAAGACCTTCAGTAGCGCCTTCTTTACATCAAAATACTTGTAGGGTTGGGGTAAGTACTGGGATATAGCTGCTAAGACAGGATCCTCCAGGAGGCAGATGCATGCCAGCCCTAGATTGCGTTTATCCAGCCCTTGGTTGGCCAACTCAAAGATGGACAGCCACATCCTAACATCAATGAGGGAGTTCATACCAAACTTGGTCTTGAACATAGAATTAGGCTTACAAGGACTAGAGCACAAATAAAATGAGCCACACAGGTAGAGAGAGTCCTCCCGGTTTGTAAAGAGGGCTGGTTGACGACCTCTAGGGGGTTTGGCCTATGACAGCTTGCTAGAATCAGTAGAGGAAGTATAATAGTACTTCCGTCTACAAGTCATCCGAGCTTGAGGAGGATCACTATGTGGGGCAGGATGTTCCTTGTGAGGCGTCTCCCTCTTAGGTGGTTGGGAGGGTGGGGCAGAATCCTCAGGGTACAAGGGCTGAGTTCCCAAGGGAGTACAGTTGGCCTCTGTGGCCTTTGAAGTACCATTGTTAAGGATACTTCCTACTATTGAGGGGTCATTCACCTTGGGCTCATGCAGGTTGAGTCTACTGAGTCTATCACTGAGGGCGGAGATGCTCTGCCTCAAGTCCCTTAGCTTGACCTGATGGCCATCCCCTTGGACGGCTAAGTGTGTGATTTCCTCAGTCTCCTTTGTGAGCTTAGAGGAGTTCTCTGATGTGTGTGTTTCCAGATCAGTGAGGATACCCATTGTAGTATCCCCAGCTGCTGACACCTGACTCAGGGTTTCCTCAACTTTTACCAAGTTAAGGTTGAGGTGCCCCAAGGCTTCCTTGTGAGTGGTCAGGACATGTTGTTGTTCCTTGTAATATTGATGAAGGTTCTGCAAATCATGGTTCTGACCTTGAGGGTTGTGGGCTAAGGACTGGAGGACTCTTTGGTGTTCCCCCAGTGTCTCAGCCACTCTGGGAAGGTCTGACTGAACCACCTCACAAACTGTGTGGTATAAAGGCTTGTAATTCTGCAAGACAAACCTATTTGACTGGTCTTCTAGCAGGGCTACGCCACGCTGTACCTCCTGGTAGAGGGCTGATGTTTGTGCCAGTCTAGAGTTGATTCTCTCTAGTACTGAACTGTAATCAGCAACCACCGCAGATGTGTGATTTCTCACACTCTGGATAGACTCAGCCTGGGAGCGCACAGAGTCAGCCAGGTCAGACACCTGGTTGGATAGAGTTCCCAGACAAGGGTGGACTACCCCAGTCAGGTAGGAACCTATCCTACTTGGGTTATTAATCATGTGTCGCTCCAGGGGTTGCCTGCAGTTGAGAGCATCAAGCATTGCCCTCATATCAGCCAGCTGTGCAGGCGTCCCTTCTGGGGTCTCCGTAGATTCCCGTAGAACTGGGGAGGACACATGAACTGGAGAGAGCTCCCAGTGAAGATTCCCGTCTTGAAGAAGAGACAGGTCTGTATCACCTACTAGAGTAGAACTAGTACCACCATTGTAGGTAACAGGGTTAACCTTGGGCATTGACTGGGGCACGAGGCATTCCCGTGAAGCCCATGTGGAGTTCAAACGGGGTGTGAGCCTTAGCAGCTCAGGAAGAGGCTTGCTGGCAAGCCGCTGGACAGGTTGCTCAGGTGGGGATGACTGGTTACAAGCTTGTTGGCCAGTCCACCCGGCCTGAAGGGCTTGTAACAGCAAGGAGCCTTGGACAGAAGCTCCTCAGGCTTGCTTGTTTTGAGGATATTCTTCCTCAGGAGCCTGTCTCTTACCTGGTGGGTCCAAGGTAGGACTTGGGTCTACCGCAGGAGAAGAGCCAGCTCTGGTTCTGGCGGCAGGTTGAGAAGGTCCACTTGGTGGACTGTAGGTGTGACCAGATCTCAAGGTCACCATGGTGCTGATTGGTGGAGTAAGGGGTATATACAGGAACGTCCCGCTAACAGAGGCTAGGTTGACGTTGACGGAGAGGTCAGCAAGCTGGCCCCCTGTAGTGAGCACCAGCGTGTGATGCTCACAGAAGATGGGTGTTGAGGATAAAGGAACCTCAGATAAACTTCTGCCAGAGAAGCTAAAGGACTACTTCTACTGGGCTGTGAGTTGCAGGTGACAGTAGGTCGCACTTGGATCAAGCCTAGGGCACTAACTCTAAAGTTGTTAGCACAGCAGGAAGATTGTCTTGTTACCTGAAGTAGTGAAGGCAACAAGAAAAGCAGAGTCTAAATAGAGTCTGGTTAGTAGATTGAGTATTAAAGAGTAAGATCAAACTAAAAGTGCAAAGTAGAGTTGGTAAAAGGTATCTTTATTTTTAAGAAAGAGAGTTATTATATACTTGTATTATTCCTGCATATTAACAGATGTGCAGGAATGGGGAAGGGAACTGAGGAGAGGCTGAACTACTTTTCATCCAGTAGTTGTCAGAATCATCCCAATTAACTGATAGGCCATGCACCCATGTTTCACCTCGTGGGTGAGTGAGGGTATGATGCGCAGTCATCACAAATGGTCTGCTTTTTATCTGAATATGGCTGTTTAATTGGAATATACACCGGCTAGCTGCCTATAGGCTTCTTATATTTAGTTAGGCATTTTTGGGGCTGCAGGGCTGTTTTACAAAACCATAAATGATTATCCCACAGATCTAGTATAGACTGCTTGCATCCCAGAGCAAGCTTTTTAATATGTTTTGGCCTGGAAAATCTTTCCAATTTTTAAGTCCAAACTGGGCCAATGACAATGTCAGGAACCCACCCTACAGGGAATAATCTCCCAATATGGTGGATTAAGGCAGAAGGGCTTAACCCAGTGATCATAGAGCCTATATTTATAGGAACCATACCCAGGTGTAAGAACTCTCCTAGGATTTGGCATCTCCCAAGTAAGGGATTGAAACACCCAAGGAAGGTGTACGCTCCCAAGTAGGTGAGCAAAAAAACGGAGGAAAAAGGAAAAAACAGACTGGTTTCCACAGGTTTTGTTGACACAGATTGAGCTTGTTACTTGGTAGGAGGATTGGAAAGAACAATGAAGTTGTGTACCATTTCCCTGGCACCACTGGTGCCCACTTCCTATTATCACAATACTCTTTGCTGGTTCCCGTCCAAGGGTGTGTCTCCATCTGAACAAAGGATTGTACTAAAGTACATAGCAAAATTAGAGTCATCCATTTAAGCCTGATTCCCCAAAATGGGGAAATATTAGGCAGTTTCATGAGAGGATTTCTAAAAGCCTTACAAGTAATAAAAATATTTAATTTTGGGTAAAAACTCTTTTTTGATTGAGCAATGGTTAAAACCAATGCTTCAAGGTTTATATAAATAGAGGACTGGAATTGATAGGAAGGGAAATAACTGTTAGGGGAAGTTTCAAATTCAAGGAGTGCTTTTTCAACTCTCAAACATAGGAAATTACTTGACTGATGTTTCAGTTTCCTTAAATTACTTTTTACCTTTAGGATCTTTCATACCACAGTTAGATATGTTTAGCTTTATCATAAGTTTCAAGCTTCTTAATAGAGTCTGTAGACTTAATATCATAGTTTTTGGAGCTTGGTAACTTCACTATACTGCTGCTAATGTCAGCAGAGGGATTTGAGTGATATGATTAGCTAAAACCCTTAGAATCTGTAAATTTACACTCTGGGACTGTTTCCCAATGTATTTCAATATTCTGAACTAATTGCCAAGCCTGCACAGAGGAGGTTGTGGGTTTGAGTTTTGCCTGGTGCAACAAAGATTCAGAATTAACATCAACATAGCTTTCAATGCCTGGTTCTCTAATTTTAAACAACCAATCCATACTATCAAATAATCTCTGTGAATCACTGGTGGTGGAATCATCAGGAATGATGGTTCTGACAGACAATATCAGTTTTTCCTATTGAATAGTGAAGTTTTGATAGTAGATGCTGCTGCAGGAGGAGTTGCAGGACACTTGGCAGTGTCTCACAGCATATCTGCCTGCAGCAGTGTTGATTAATGTAAAAAATAAATTAAAACAGACTTAAAGTAGTACTGTTTGATATTAAGGTAAGACAATCAAATCAAATATAAAAACTTGCTAAAAATGATTGGAAGACAAGATGCCATCATCCACTATGATTGGCCAATTTTAAGCCTAAAAGATAAAATTATATGTACTAATCAAGGTAAGCCTTAACTAAAAAAATACTAACTTTTTCAACTTAAACTTAATACTGTAAATTCAGATCCTGAATGTAAAAATGTGGGATTGTCAAATCCTTGGTCCAAATTTTGAATCACTTTTGCAGAATAGCATTTTTTAATTAAATTGAATTATTTGTATTTTTATTTGGATTTTTAAAAATTCAGGAACTCATAGACACTTTGCAAAGTTCAAGTCAAACTGCATATTTCCTATGGACAAAATGAGTTAACTGGAGTCAGATTTGAAGTGTTCAAATCCATCAACCATTTTCATTAAGTTTATTATGTTTTTTGGAATTGCGGGATTGTCAAATCCAAGAACCAAATTTCAAATCACTTTTGAATATCACTAGTAAACTCAGATATTAATTGCGGGAACTGGGATCCAAATTGAATGTACAGTAAGAAACTAGGACAAATCAACCCAAATCAAGAAGCTCCACTCTGGATAAAATCAAATGAAAAATCCAATCTCAACAACCATGTTTAGACATGAAATTAAGTAGAATATAAAACTGTCTAAACTGGAAATGATGCAATATTCTACACTCTAAATCACTAATATAGCAACCCCAAAACCTTATAATGATATATGAGCTACCCTCCTGATGATGCAGAAATTTTTTAAAAAAAATTGGCTCTGGCTATGCCAGGGGCCATAAAACTTCCTTTCAAGGAAGAAGGAGGGGGGCAAAGATAAACCATCAGTCTACTACACTATGTATTCATGTATTGCTATTAAGGATACTTGATTACAGTAGATTTTAAAAACACTAGTAGTAAAATAGAATTTTATATTACAATCTATCTTATCATGTTGTCTTTTCCTTGATGTGTTGATAGTTCATTTGCTGTTTATAATGTGCTTGCAATTAATTGGATAGCTTCATCTCCAGTCACCTTGGCAATAGGAAATCAAGTCGCATCCCTGACCACAACTGGTCTTGGGGAGACAACTTGATTTCCTATTGCCAAGGTGACTGGAGGTGAAGCTATCCAATTAATTGCAAGCACATTATCAACAGCAAATAAACTATCAACATATCAAGGAAAAGACAACATGATAAGATAGATTTCAATATATAATTCTATTTTATTATTAGCATTTTTTAAAATCTACTGTAATCAAGCATCTAAATTTTAGCCAGCCTAAAATGGAATAGGGTGATTTTTGAGAATGCTTGTGATTCCTAAAAGAATTTGAACAAATCCACTCTAGATCCTTTAGCACCCTGTTTGGACACCCATAAATTATATTTATTTCAAATTCATCTCATTTTTGATTTGAAATTTGGTTCTTGGATTTGACAACCCCGCAATTTCAGATTTTTTAATTTTTACATGATGTCTATGATTTGTTTGAAATACAGGAAATATCAAATTGTACATTAGAATCCCGCATTTCTGATTCATGTATCCTGTATTTGTTTGCTGAGTTTTATCTTTTGTTAGTTGAGTTATCTGGTCAAGAGATTTGAAATTTGGCAATTTAAATAAACCAAAAAAAGTCAAATTAAATGGTTGATTTTATTAAATATTTTAATTTTCACTCAGCTGAGTTGCCCGCAAAAGTGATTCAAAATTTGGACCAAGGATTTGACAATCCCGCATTTTTATGTTCAGGTTCTGAATTTACAGTAGATTCATTTCAAATTAAAGTTAAGCTTTGAAATATACATATAGTACTAACTGTTTTAAGCATAGTAGATCAAGGATATTCAAGGTAAACATTTTTTTTAAAATTCAAATCTAATTTTAGATTATAAGGGTAATATCTTTTTAAAAAAACTAAATCATTTCAAAATCAATCCAAGGCTTAATTTCAGGTAATCAGTTTTTATAAACTACTAATCTTCTTCTAATCCTTTTAGGTGGACTTGGTCCACAGCAGATCAAGGTTAGGTAAGCTTTTTTCATCAAATTTACTAAACTAGATTAATAAATCTTAGGCTTTTGCCCTGATGTAGATTAAGGTTTGGTAAGTATTTTTTTGATTCACTAATATTTTTTAAATAAAGCTGCATTTCATCAGGTAATAAATTAAAAAAAAACTATCAACCTTCAATCCTTTTTGACTGACTTAGTCCACAGCAGATCTTAAAGTAGGTAGGTTTTTTTACTAAATTACCTAACCTAGATTTAAAAAGCCAAATATTTACCCTGAAGACAATATTAGGTTGGATAAGCCATTTTTTCTGATCACTAACCTTTTTAAAAAACACAAAATTTCCCCCTGCAGCAGATCATGGATTAGGTAAGTCATCTTTTCCAAACTACTAACCTTAATTTCAAGCCCCAGATTTCTGCCTACAGCAGATTATGGGCTGGGTAAGTTTTTTTAGAGTGATTAGATGTTTTACCAAAAAATTGTTTTCCTAATTTTAGTTTTTTGATCCAACTAGCTCTTTTTACCCAAATTCAACTTTTTACTTTTAAAGTGATCTTCTTGACTTCCTTTAAACTTTCATTGGTTATATCTTTGAATATTAAGTTTTATCTTATTTTTACATGATTAATAAATATTAAAAAGTACATTTTAAAGTTACTTAGTTTTAAGTTCTCTACCAAGAAATTATAACTTGCTTAGAAAACTTTTAATTGATCTTCATGTTTTAATGGTTATAGTCAAGTTTTGGCTAGAAGTGATAAAAAGTGTCCTGTCTCTCCCTAAAATCTTTTTCACCCAAATAGCACATTTATAATAATTTCTATTTCACCCTCATCTGTAAAACTAAAAGACCCACATAAACTACTTTAATATATAGTAGCCATTATATATTTTTTAACTTTCTTCTGCTCATAAGACTAGAGGGTTCCTCTTTTAAAAGACCACTATAATTAATTTTCTGGGTTAACAAAAATCTATTAGAAATTCATAAATAATCAAGTTTAGACCATATTACAATAGTTTCATTTTATGATGTTTTCTGCTAAAATCAAAGGCAATAACTTACCAGAGGGTACTGAACCCGCAAAAATAAAATACAATCAAATCAAATGCTATGAAGCTGAAATAACTTCACATTAGATAACTAAAAAGATCTACAAAATCAGACACTATCTTATAAAAAATATGAAGTAATGATATTAAAAATAAGAGTACCAGATAGAAGTAACATATATGTATATAGAAATTGATATCAGTATGTTAAAAAAATATGCAGTCATTGACAAATAAAGACTGTATCTTAGTAAAAAGGTGGACTAAAAAAAGAATATTACAAGCCTATAAACTGCAAAATAATTGTTCAGGAACCAAAGATAATTTTATAACATGTACTTGATCTTTATAAATATGAGTACTGCAATGTCCATCGCAGTTCAAAATATATACTGAAAATAAAGAATTTAAAAGGGCTGCAGTTTCAAGATGTGGATAAAAGATGTAGTACTTTTCAGAGCGGTTGAGATCAACAACCAAAACCAAGTGCTGAGCACACAGAAGTCATGCACAAAACAAATCTTAAGTGGGCTAATTTTATTGTTAACATGTATAAATTGTTGATTTTTTGTGTGTGCAAACTTGGTGTTCTATGTTTGGGCTTGTCTGTGTATCTCAACAACTCTTAAAAGTACTGTAATTAATCTTCAGTCTCTTAAAAGTCAAAATATAATGCAAATAAAAGGTACAAACCTATAATAAAGCCTTGATAATAGTATAATAGAGTATTTACAGAGCATACACTCATACTTCTCTAATTAAAGTAGCAATCGTAGTAAAGCTATCATTTTTATATTAAAAATTACTTTAGATATCATTAAATTATCTTTCAACAGCCAGAATAGTAAATAAAATTTAAAAAAGACATACTGAACTACCAAAAACTATTTCTGCTAGGGAAGAAGAAAAAGATAACAGTGTGAAGCTGAGAATAATAGGGCTGAGTTGGCATAGCTTTTTTTGTTTGGTAGCCTGCCCACCGCTCAACTTTATATACTCATCAATTTATGATATTGTTTCATTGACTAAATCTAAATAATTTTTATCAAGAAATTGTAAGGGTACCCGCATCTTTAAGCAGCTTTTTACTGGGTATTTGACCAGAAACACATACTAGCGGGCTACTATCACCCATGACTTTTTACCACTAATTTGTGATAAAGGTCATTAAAAGGCCTAAAAACTTAAATTTCAAAAGATATAACTTCACACCCATCTTTAACCAAAGTTTTTACCAGCTATAACTGGAAACACATACTAGTGGGCTGCTGTAAAAGAGTGAAGCTGAGGGTAGCACAGCTTTGCTATTTTGGCAGCCTGCCTAACACACCTTTCCTTTTACCAGATAGAGTATAAGATAAAGGTTTCAAAAGTTAGCTAATCTAAAAAACCAAAAAGGTTTCCATTAGGATACCTTGACGCGTACCCAGGCGGGATGCCGTAAAAGGGCAAAGCGGGGGTAGCTCAGCCTTGTTCTTTTGGTATCCTGCCTGCTACATCATGCTTGTTTCTCCCAACTTTGCCCCGGGTTTAGGCTTTCAGAGCCATGGTTAATGGTACATGTTCTAGATCCTGTGTCTTGTTTTAGATAGCTAGGTACTGTGCCTCTGTACACCTTGTTTGGTGAAAGGGCTAGGTCTTTTGTTTCTTGGTTGAGCTGCCTTTGTTTTGTTTTTGGGTTGGGTTTTGACTCACCACGCGTGAGTGTATTTCGTTGCCGGTTTACTTGGTAAACACGTGTGCACCAAAGGACAACTCAAACCATTTATTTGGTTCGAGATTCCATGTAATTCATACCGGATTTTGATGGGGTTTGTTGGTGGTCTGGGTTGCTTGTTGCTGTGTTGAGCCATTCCGCCTATCACCGCCCGAGATCCCTGTTAACAGGGTGTATAATTCACACTGGTCCTTGGAGTTGGCATAAATCTGAGCTGCTTTTTGCTTAGCGGAGAAGCCCACGGCACCACGTATGCATATTTCGGGGTATCGTGCAGCAGCTTCTAAGCCAGTTGAGATGAGCAAGATCCCGCCAGCCTAGAGCAGAACCGATCCATACTGGAAAGATGTGAACTTATCTAAGCATTTTGTCGATCGATGCAAGCCGCCACAGTTTCAGGTTTATTCTGGCCAGAGTTCTTCCATCCTGAGCCAATTTGGTTTCGATCTTGGCTGGCTTGGTTCATCTTAGGTTTGAAAGCGGCTGCGATGGCGTAGATATATGGATGGGTTATTAAAGGCCGTTATACCCCTTGGTTGACTCTTTGGTTATCTAGTTTGCACCATATCCTTGACGTTGCAGAAAACTATAGGTGGGGTGCTCTTAAGAACAAGCATCTGTGAAGGGATATCTTGAAGGTCTCACATAATCTTCAGTATCCGCCTTGTACTATTTACCACACCAAGTGCCTGTGTACGGTGGATAATCCTCCCACTCACCCAGGGTACTCCATCTGTTTAAGTAAGTTTGGTTTGGATTACCTGCAACCATGCTGTGGCATTCTTATTGTTGGTGTTAAGTGAACTTCCTGGTGGCTGCACTGCAGAGTTGTTGGATATATGTCAAGGCATCCAATAAGGATCTGATTCTAGTAGAGTGGTAATGGATGTTGTAGCCAACTGGAAGAGCCCTTGGACTGATATTATGTTGAAGGCAGTGAAGGGACTGGGATTTGCTAGTAGATCATGTGACCTTCAGGGATACGGTTTGCCATGATATGAAGTGTTTGACCTTTGGGAAACCCAGGCATGATTCTCGGGTAGGCTTGATGTTTTGGCAGCCAAGTGGGGAGCCAGGAAACTTGAAGGGTCAATTAGTATGGGAAATTTCTGTCTGCTACTAACTTCATAGCTGTGATGCATAAGCAGAGTTACTATAGGGGGACTAGATAGAGACTCTGTTATAGAGAAAAGAATTGTAAAATGGGAGAAGCTGCCCCAGAGGTGGCCGTATAATACTAGTGAGAGCGCTGATCCTGATAGGTTTGTCTGCCCCTTACTTGGCATGTGTTTGATGTGTGCTTCTGCGGCCAGAAGCTTGACTTCTGATTTGGCGCGTGAGACTAAATACTCAAAGCCTAGCAAGGGATCAATCCTGTGGTTTTGACAATAGCATTCCTATGGAACGATGTAAGTTTTCAGTGAAGTTGATTGCTAGCATGCAGTTTATAGAGGTATTATGAGGCTTTGATTTAGTTTTAACTTGCCAAACAAAAACACTCAACCAGTAGTTTGTAAGAATTTGTTATAAATCAAGCAAAAGTTTAAAATAAATAAATATTTTAGCTATGTTTGAAAACTATAACCATAAATTAGTCCCGTTAAAATTGCTATGAAGAACCAAAGTATTAACGGGTTGGCTGCATTCACTTTGCTTTGGATTCATATTCGGGGTTTGCTTTAAAGGGGGAGAAGGTTAGCATTCGAGCTCAACTGCTTTAAGCATCAATATCTTGATCTCATAGCATAAGCAAAAGAAGGCATATCCAAGTTCCAATCCATAGTAAAAACAAACGCAATAGCTTAAAATCCAGCCAATCAATACAACTTAATATATTCAGTCACGTCTGGTAAGTTTACCACATAACTAAAAGATAAGGTGACCATGATGTATCCTCAATAAAAATGCAACTCTATGTTGATCAGTCAGACTAAGCTTTCTAAAAATGGTGAAGTTTTTGCTACATTATATGAAGGACCTTTGATTCCAGGATTAATTGAAATCAACCGGATCAAAAAGACTGTTTATGACATCATAGTTGATTTTTTTCGACATGGTGGTTTGTTTGAGATACTGGGCAGCAGCCTCGGCTGGAGTATCGGCCGAGATTTTGGGTTTGGGGGCATTTTTCCGCTAAAGGGTTAGAAGATAGAGTAACTGATTACCCTTGGACGTTTTTTAGAGGCCTGATCAATGCCTAAGGCTTCACGACGCAGTTTGGCTGAAGAGTTAATTTCCAAAAGTGGGCAAGTGTACCTTCTTGAGCATCGAGGTAGTCAGCATTTTCATCCATCCAGAACTCAGTTTTGACTTTAACCTCATCTTCATCAAGGAAAATCCCTTTAATCTCGTCATCATCGTCTAGGATGGAGAGATCATCTTCGGGAAGTGGCTCCTCTATAGACATTGATACTTATTTTAATAAATTTTATACCAGTGATGTCCTGTTCCTTGCAAGTATCCAGAAACTCTTTGATTTCATTCCTAAGAGCTTCACATATAGACTTTTGCGAATCGACAAACTCCTTGTCGGCTGAAGATTTAAGGCTAGATTCTTGCTGCTCCTTCTCTTTTTCTTCAAACAGCCTGGCTCTTTTAAAAGCGGGAGGATCGGCTGCATCCTCTAAATCGACATCCAAAAACTCTCCCACCGTCAATTGGCCCGAAGGAGTTTCAGAAAATTCTATCAGTCTGAAGGTGAGCTCTGGGGGTTTATTCAGGATACCTCTTTTTGATGGTTGTGGCGGAAACTTTGACAACTATCTGAAGATCTTCAGGGGAGCGAGAAAAATGATGAATACGGGCTGCAAGAACCAAACCTAAATATGTTAATATAAAGACGCTAGGCTGCACTACAAGCACCGCAAATTCCTGCTGGGCGGCGCCCTTCCACCATCCAGTCCCTACCCATACGCTTTGCCAGGCGCATTGCAGTAGTCAGCACATCTTTTGTCTCATCGCCAAAATCACATAAAGAGGCAAACCGAGCCATGTAAAAAGAAGGATCAACAATCGGAAGATCCTGAAGGTTAAGCGCATCTCTTAAAAATAAGAAGGCTTTCCCGATAGAAAAAACACTAGCCTACAACGGTGGATTTTTAAATTGTTTAAATGAAACCAAATAGAATTAAAATACCGGGGCCCTATCAATGCCATCATTTATGGGAGAAAAAATTACCTGTACGATGTCAGAAAAATCTATAAGCATATGGCTTGTCTTTTTATATCTACAAGCTATATATAAACAAGCAGAAACTGTCACTTCAGAGCGACGGCCACGAGTAAGGTTTTTCCTAAGGGCTAGTTTGAAATAGGCAACAGCTTGCTCGGTAAGATGAGAAGCTATTTTAAGACCAGAAGCGATTTCAGATGCCTTTTGGCGAGCTTGAAAGGTTAATGTATGAAGAGTTATCCAAGGAAACCATTAGAAATTGTAGTTTCGCTACTTTCACTCTCTAGATAGCCCGAAGAGTTCCTAAATCTACCCCTGGCTGGAAGCTTAGCATTTAGTTATATTATTCAGATTACTATTCTCGTAAGAGATCAACTGGCCATGGCAAGTTGCAGCACCATTAGAAGCCTCACCAAAGGTCACTTCTGAAACGATTGCATTCTCCTCGACTACCTAATTTTTTGGTACTTAAATATCTATGCCCTTGTGGCTTATCATACCACACCGCAGTCTACACAGTAAGTTGTTCCTGCTGCCTCAAGTGCTTCTAAAGAAGCTGACCCACATTCTTTACAAGTTTTCATGATTAATAATGATAAACGGTATGAAAACTGTTTGGCTTACCAAATTTAATCCTGGTCTAGCAGTTCTTCTGTGGGCAGCGATTCGAGCTCTGAAGTCTACAACTTGGTTCGAATCCAGCTTACCACGCTTTCCCCTTTGATGGAAAGTTTGATAATGTATAAAGAAGTCAACTCGAATAATTAATTACAGAAGTGTGGACATGAATAATAATAGGCTAATTATAAAGATGATGCACTAAATAGTAATTAAATCTTACAATAAAAGTTGATTTATGATTTGAAATATGCCGCTTATTTTGCTCATAAATTTGTGTACTTTGAGCAATATATTTTGCTTTTAGGATATATCATAATGCTCCTATTTGAAGCTGATCTTTGCATCACGAGAAACCTTGAATCTTGAAATGAGATTTCTATACAAATCAATAGATTGCTAAACATAGCTGCCTTCTATGCACATGGTCGGTGTTTAACTAGAGAATATTTTAACAACAAAAAGGGTATCCCTGAAACCTACTTTAGTTAAAACTGCCCATTAATATCATCGGAGTCACTGGGGTGTGGACGATACTAGCAGGGGCTCAACACGATAAAGTTACCCCATACATATTGCTGCAAATATAGCTGCTATATTCTTTATAAAAATCTTGATCTTGATGGGATTATGGGGATAAAAGCATATTCCAAATAACCAGTAAAATCATTGATAAAATTGATGGGACGTATTTTTAATTAGATGCACATCTTCAATCCCCATTAAAATTATATCCTGGGAAGGTTAAGCATAACATTCTAAATATTTAGGACGAACGCTACGGCTTGCAATTCACCCAAGGTTCAGTTACACTTCTTAAAATCTAGGCATGGTATTAACCACCACAAAGCATATTTGATGTTTTAATTACACCTCACTATTAAACCGGAACAACTGTAACAAGCTTGCAATTGATCAATTTTGTATATTTTATACCTGGCACAAGCTATTTAGATCAGGATGGGTTAGTGGATAACAATTCTAGATAATGTAGAAATTTATAGGCTAGTTAGAACCAACATTATATAGTAAAGTTTAGAAGAATCTATAGTTAGGATAGACAGGGAAAGAGTTAGAAGCATAATCAACTTTTGATAAGCCTTTCCAAACCCCAGAAATACTATATTGTCAGGAGGAGACTTAGAGGAAGCTATAGTTTCTTATTGAGATACCATTTGCAGTATATAGTTGAGAGATGTGAATCAGGGATATAGTTTTGATCCCGATGATGGATCCAGACTGCATCCCAGAAGTAGCCATGTCCAGGATCAGGGTTGAGTTTCATCTTGTTAGTCAAGTGACAACCATTATGGCCAAACTAAATCATCTCCCGGTTGGCTGCACACGGCAACAATATCAGCGGTATAAAAAATAAGCCAATAGATCTAACATTTACAGGCGCAAAGTTATCATAGATCGAACCGTTATAAGCTTCACTAGAGACCCAATGCAGAAAATCTATCAGACGGCCAAGCTAGACTACCAGCAGCAAGAAATCCAAAATGGCATTTCTGTGGCTAAAAACAGATCATCAAAACTGCAGGGTCGACCCCTGCTAAGGTTCTTATTCACAAAAGAACCTCTGCATGTCATGGTTAAAGCCTGTAGCTGTCTCATCGGTGGCAGAAACCATGAGCAAGCTTGTAGGGCTAGGTTCATAATCAGGGCAAACTTTAATATGTAGCTAACAGTGAGGTCACATGGACACCACATTTTCACACAAGGAATCAAAGTTTTGACAAGCCCCATTGTGATGAAATAGACAAACCCATATTTTTTAATATCCATATTTGGCTGTGGGTGGGAGAGGGTCTTTCAGAGTCTTTGCAACCATATCTTCTATCAG
Organism: Entomophthora muscae; assembly: GCA_014839935.2. Lineage (NCBI taxonomy): Eukaryota > Fungi > Entomophthoromycota > Entomophthoromycetes > Entomophthorales > Entomophthoraceae > Entomophthora > Entomophthora muscae. Next base: position 290,470 of record QTSX02005772.1, read on the forward strand.
ATTTCTGTCAGGAAGTGGTAGGCTAAAGAGGAAGTGTGTTGTGAATTCAAATTCACTAGGAGGTACAATTGGCCTAGTGAATGGTGGTTCACAGAATGACTCATGAAAAAGCCTTAGCTTTTGCTTTCAACTTGCTGAATTCTCTTTACCCAAATATGGGTTGACATCAATAACTGAGCCTTCCAGATCCCAACCAGCCTCTCACCACTTGGGGTACCCCCACTTAGGCTATTAGGATCAAACCTTTGATAATAAACTTGAATGCACTCTTCTCCAATAAAATAAGCTTATTTTTGCTCATTAATTTTGACATTGAATCTTTGGTGTTCATCTTCTATTTGCTAGGAAGATATCTATCAATCATACCAGATCAAACTGGCTTAAAGCCAGAACCACAACTCCACTGTATTTAAGACTTTCACCCAAGTTCTTTATCACGTCAAACAATAAACCACGGCTTGACAAGATGGGAACTGGGAATCTTTTGAACTTGGAGAGGACCCCTGCTAAATAACCATGAACTCTATTCCTTTCAGATACAGGAGATGGATTTAAAGAAAAGAGCGGCATGCGACTATAAGAGAGAGAGCTTCACATATCAAGTTGTATTCCCTATTAGAGCTTTACAGTAGTGTTGCAACTGAACCAAGGAGGATTCAGTATTTGATTTATGGAAGACAACAGTCCAATAGAAAGGACGGAAATGAATAGAATAAGGTGTTGTTTATTATAGAATTCTGTGATTAATATACTATATGGGAAAGCCACCAGGGGTGGCATGTTTTGTGTAAGGTTCAGAGCCAAGGAACAACTTGTGCGGGGATCAGCAGGTTGAACTGATAGCACTCCTAATTAGGAGAAAGTTCCCCCAGTTCAGCATTACCATCAGATTGGTTCATGTTGTTAAACACGTCAAGGGGCAACTCATTGAGCGCCACCCTGTGTATTGTAAGATACATTGGCAGGCAAGTCTGGAAACTCAGTTGCAACACCCCCTGCTTGTTGTCAGACACCAGGATCAGAGTTTGCAGTCAATCTGACAAGGTCTGCGCAAACAACCTTTGTGGGGGGATGGCATGACAGGGGCACAAGCAATCATAGTGAAGCTTTTTGGTGTTTTCTTGGGCATCTTCCAGTTGGTAGGTGTGTTTGTCATAGACCACAGCTATCTTGAAGGGTCCCAAGTGGTTGGGTTCCAATCTGGCTTAATTGGGGTTGAGGGCATAGATGGGGTCACCTACAGTGTATCTGGCCTCAAGATGCCTTGTCCCTCCCTCAATTTGCTTGTGTTCAATATCTTGGGCTTTGGTGCGCCACTGGCTCAGGGAAGGAGTGGTCAGCAAGGGGGGTTTCCCGGGAACCGTGGATCATAATTTCCCTTGTTCTACCCCCACCAAGCTATCAGGCGTCCCAAAGGCCAGGGTGCCAGAGCTGAAACTGGTGCTCCTGTTGACCCTTGATTGCAAGATGAGTAGAGCAGTGGGCAAGTGTTTGTCCACGCGGTATTAGGATGTTCCTGTGAGAGTTTGGCAATCAGTTAAACCAGTGAACCATTCAATTGCTTCACATGTCCATGGGCTTGCAGATGGTATGGGGTTATGACTATTTGCTGAAGGGCATTCTTGGCGCAGTACGCTTTCATGACATGCCCAACAAGTTTGGGGCCACCATCTGTGATGAGGCGTTTGGGCTGCCCAAAGTGGGCCACAACTTCCTTGCCAATGAAGTGGGTGATGGTGGTGTGGTTAGTTATTGCCCAGGCCACTGGCCAATGGGTGAAGTAGTCAATGGCTGTGATGATGTACTTCTTCCCAAGTCAGTCTTTGGGGAGAGGTCTGAAAATGTTGAGGGCCCACTGCTTGAAGGGTTCCATGGCCTTAATGGGCAGAAGGGACTTGGGGGTGCAGATTTGGACGTGTTCTTTTCACACAGCATACAAGTTTCACGGAGATCTGAAATATCTTGACGCATGCGCGGCCACCAAACCTTATGTTTCATGATCTTGAAGAGGGTACATCCTCTGATATGACCCAAGGTGCAGTGGTGGTGTAGTATGGTGTTGCCTCGTTGTGTGGTGGGGATATAGGGCGTCTTTTTACCTGTCTCTGCCTTGTGGCAGACATTGTCAGCATTGGTGGTGAACTGAATCTCATTGCCCTTTAGCTTGAAGATGGTTACCAAATTAAGGCCTTTGTAACAGGTTGCCTCAGGACAGAGGTAAATCATTGGCTAATATGGGTCCAAGCCATTTTCCCTGGTGATGGACACTACATAGAGCCTAGAGAAAGCGTCTGCTGTGACAAGCTTCTTCCCAGGCTTGTACTTGATGCACAGCTAGTAGGGAGATATGCGCTCAACCCAGCCTGCTTGGCAGTGTGTCAAGTGGGACTGTGTGTTGAAGTAATGGAGCAACTTGTGGTCCGTAAGGACTTGGGGTTGAAAGGTGGCCCCTCCCAGGTAACAGCGCCATTTCTCAACGCAGTGTACAATTGCTGCCAACTCTTTATCATGTATAGGGTAACATTGTTATGAGTCAGTGAGCTTCCTGGACTTGTATGCCACGGGGAGAAAGACGCCTTTGTCAGTTTCTACCTGTAGTACACCCCCTATGGCCCTGTCAGAGGTATCAGTCTTGAGTTTGTATTGATGGTTCTTATTGGGGAACTGCATTACAGGTGCAGTTGTAAGTCTCTGCTTCAACGTCTCAAAGGCTTGGTCTCTGGCAGGGTTCCAGTGGAAGCACTGTTTAGTGTTCAGGAGCTTGGTGAGAGGTACAATAAGTTCCCCACAACCGGGGATTAATTTACGCACATAGGCGACCATTCCCAAGAAGGTATACACCTGGCCAACATCAGTGGGAGGTGGCATACTGGTGATTGCCTTGATTTTGGCAGGGTCAGGCTTTATCCCTTGGGAAGAGATGGTGTGCCCAAGGAACAAGAGCTCTGACATGAGGAATTTGCATTTGGAGGGCCTAGCCTTCAACTGGGTTTTCTGAAGGGTGTCAAGGACAGCACAGAGGTGTTGGAGGTGCGTGGTTTGATCTTGACTGAGGACAATAATGTTGTCAAGGTACACAACAACAAATGTCCCAATCAATTACTCAAATGCTTTGTTCATTAACATGGCAAAGATGGAAGGAGTGTTGGTCATTCCAAAGTTCATGACCCAGCACTCAAACAACCTGTAGTGTGTACGGGAAGAGTTTTGCCTCATCCCCTGGTGCAATGCAGACCTGGTTGTACCCTGTGGTGAGATCAATCTTGCTAAAGACTTTTGTGACCACCAGTGTGTCAAACAGGTTGTTAATTGACAGCAGGGGGTATTTGTTCTTAACAGTCACCTTGTTTAAGGCGCAGTAGTCTGTGACCAAGAAAAGGGACCTGTCCTTCTTGGCTACAAAGAAGACAGCTGTCAGGAATGCATCTTCTATTTTTCCTGACAACAACAAGGAAATTCTAATATTTTCAGGGCCTGGGAACTCTTCTCCTAAATTGGACTTTTCTCCAGGACCTAGAAATGGTTTATTAGTGGGTAGTATTTGCTCCAAATTACCTTTAAATTGCCTTGATTCAAGCCCGTAAGCCTTTTTAAGTCCAATACGGGGATCAAACTTGGGTCCTCTTGCTTACTGAGGGAACACCTAAACAAAGTTAGTATTTTGAATTTGAATTTACCTTTGGCGTCATGCAAGATGGCTTTCTGCAGCCAATCAGATCTTACAACCAGTCCAGGAGTTTGCAATTTTGCTTTCAATTCAAATGCTGATTCTGTTAAGTGTAATCAAGGCTCCGTAGTTGTTTTGGATAATCCAAACAACAGAGCCTCTCCTTCTGATGGTTTTTTCAACCACTAGAAGCTTCCCTAAGCTGGGACCTCTCAAACAGCTGGGGTAAATGACGCCTAGATGTTTGAGAAGGCCCAGCAGGGGTTATTGGTTCTTTTAAAAAATAATAATTTTATTTTAATTTTAATTTTAAGCCAAGTCAAGCTTCTCCTGCCAAGTTTTCCCTCCCCAATATTATCCCCAACTCCCCTTAAAACTGCAAATCAGACATCTATTGACAGCCTATATAAGGCTCCATCTTGTCAGCATTATTGATTGATCAGTTAATAAAGTCAATTTCCTTTACACCAGTTGATTCATTCTTGTTTGCTCTCCAGTCCTTAAATCCAGCACCATGATACTACCCAAGTCTTCCCAGTGGGGACCATTTGGTTATAAATGGTTGGTTTGGTTGCTCCTTGTCCAGTCCTTTACTGCAAGCCTATCCCTTGGAACCAGAGCCAATTCTGGTTTATCTCCTCCCAGTTACCTTGACAAGTCATGGCGCCAAGTGATACCAGGTGTATGATACACTGCCACTCCATTGTCACAGAACCCTCCCATTACAGAGAAGCCACAAGTCATGGGGGCCAGTCCGCCTGCTCCTTCCCTATTCCATCCTTTGGCTTCAGCCTTCCTTCTCAGTTATCTTGGTGCTTACTTCCTTTTGGGAAGGTTCAATCCTCTTTTGGGTTGATACCGCCTGATTGGAGAATTATTTCATATGGGAATGGTCTCTGTCCCCATTGGTTCTCTAGTCACAGGGTTGAATCTATCTGTGGCCATACACCTTTTGGGTGGTATGTTTCCAAGCGGATGGGTTCCTGACAACAGCAGCCCTATATGGCAAAAGCAAGGGGCAAATGAGGCCCTTATTGAGTGAGTCTACAAGGTGCTGGCAGAGGGTTTCATCTTCTTTTGGTGTTAAGCAATAGAGGGGACGTACTTTAGGAAGCAACTCTTGCAGTTTTACAGCATGTTGGATCTCTTGGGGAGGGGGTAGTTGATCCAGTGTTTCACTGAAAATATCCTTATACTCCTTGAGGAGCGCAATAAGTGCTGGTGGAGATGAAGTAGTCAAGGGAAGGGCCGCAGGTGGTTCTGCGCAGATAAATTCAACTGAGTATTGTGTGGAGTCTAGTTCCCCCCTTGAAATTGTATGAGCCCGTTTCTGTTATTCTGAAAAACACAGTATTGTGAAGTAGCTTGCTCATTTCAACAGAATATATCTGAAAACCAACCCCATTTCTATTGAGGTTAATTACAGACATATATCAGTCAATGTAGGGGCAGTTGTGATGGAGCCAATCAAGGCCAGCAATAATGTTGTGGCTGAGCCCTGCCATGATTGGTCCAGAGAGCTTAACCTGAATGTTTCCCATTCTCATGGAGAAGGGTACCATCTCATGGGTAATTGCCACTCTTTGGGAGTCAGCCACTTGTACTGCCTTGAACCTGCTTGGTACTTGGTCTAATTGTTGAGTGTTGGCAAACACCTGGTCAACCATAGTGTGATTGGCCCCAGTGTTTACCAATAGTTTGTGGGTGTTCCCATGGAAGCAGAATGGATAGGCCAAGCAAATTACTTTATTTGAAGAGTGGCTTGCTTAGAGTATGGGGTCGTTGCTATGAACTTGGAAGACGTTGAGGTCCTCAACTTCATAAATATTGTAGTTGCAGGGGTTCTTTGCAAGAAAGGATTGAGAGTGAGGGTCAAGTGGGGTTGTGAAACCTCTTGTAACTACAACCTCCAGACTTTTTTCTGGTCTTCAATCTGGGATAGTTGGAGTTCCCCCTTGCGGTGACGCTTAACCCCATTTTCTTGTTGGCAAGGCTGGCGGCAGCCTACTTGATTGTGGGCACTGCCAGATGCAGAACAAGGTTGGGGTGGTGCATCATTGGATATGCAGAAGACCATTGAAGCCTAGTTATTGGCCTCAAAATTGGCCTTGTAACAGTTGTTGATGGAGGTGCAGCAACCCATGGAAACCCACTTGCAGATATGGGGTTTAAGCCCATTAATTATCAAGGTAAGGAGCATGGCGTTCTCATCAGTCACAGCTTCTGGGGCGGCAGCAAGAGCTTGCTGCCAGGCAGTAAGATATTCAGGGACAGACACAGTCTGTTTAATGGCCAGGAGGGGATTTCCCACCACAATGGGTGAAAATGTTTCACTGTAGCAGGACTTTGAAGCATCCCTGAACAACGCCCAGGTAATTTATTTCTTGGCTGGCCCAGTTAGTGAACCAGACTGCAGCAGGCCCCATAAGATGGCCTGAAGCAGGGGCAACCCACATGGGCTCATATACTTGACAGATACGCAGGCAGATTTTGGTAGAGTGGAGCCAACTGACAATGTCAGCTCCTTTGACACCTCCTGCAAAGGATTCCAGCTGGAGGTTGAGCATGCACTGGAAGAGGTCCAACTGGGGCGGGGTGACACTTGTGTTGTGCTGCCTGAGGCGGAGCCAATTATACACACTTGTAAGTACCAGTTGATCTTGATAGATGACATACCCGTTGGGGATGTCCCCCTTGGGGATGAGCAGGAAGGTTTCTTAATGGGGAGTAGCCATACAGCCCATACTCCATCCTTTATTGGGGGGAATTTTTCTTTTAGGTAGGTTGTGAACCTACTGCTGCTACCACTTTTGCAACTGAACCAATGAGGATTCAGTATTTGAATTGGGGAATACAACTGTAAAGTCACTCCCCCCTTTGTCCCTGGATAGGACAATCTTCCCGCGCCACACAAAAAAATCTGCTCAGAAGCCAGCCAAGCCTCTTAATTCCCTTGAGGATTTAGCCCATACAATTAATGAGAGATTTGTGTTGGTATACCCTTCCCAGGTGTAAATACCAAGATGTTGAACTTGGTTCCCGCTTGGGAGGAATCTCTGATTAAATTAGACTATTTTTTGGCTTGAGTTTGCCTGCACTTGAAATTAATTAAGTCTAAGCAATCTGGCTGGACTACTGCTAAATCTTTAAATTCCAATCCAACTGGTGTGAATGCTGATTTAATTCACTCCAGAAATGCCAGCCAATCAGAGTTAAAGCCAGAAATTATTGAAAAACCCTCTAACCCTTTGGATTCCCCTCTGCAAAATTTCTCTGCAAGCCAATTAAGCTCCAGCCCTGGGTCAGGTGACCCTTGAATTCAAATCCCACTCTTAAAGCAAGACAGGGGACTTTCAGTCCCCTGCTTGATCATTCTTTCAAAATAAAGTTCATACTTTCAAACCACGTTTTTTGGTTATTCTGGACCTTTGATTTGGGGTCTTTTTATTTCCTAAAGCTGTTAGTAAAAGTATTAACTATCCCTTACCTTTGTCATTGTCCCTGGGTTTACAGTACCTGTTTCAAAGCATCTAAGTTAAAGTTAGTATTGACTTATACACTTACCTCTCCTGCTTTTGGAAATTAAGTTTGAACTCTAAACTAGTTAGTATATATCCTATAATTACCTACTTTAAGTTTGGTTCTGTTCCTTACTTGCTTTTTTGTCTTTGCCCGGTCATATACGCTCTAAAACAACTCTTCCCGCTTTTTTGGAAAGTGTATAGTTTACAGTTGCTGTTCTCTCAATTTTGGGTTTATTCTGCGGGTTCCAGCTTTCAGGTTCTCCTTTTCCTTTGTTTTATTCTAGAAAAATTTGCATAACAATTATTTTGCTTTATTTCTTCTTCCAATGCAAAAATTTTGGCTTCTTTCTTCAAATTTGTGGCCTTTACCCTGGCTCCTGCTTTGGTTTTGATTTGAACCACTTCTCTAGACCTTTGGAGTTGTGTTTCCCATTCATTATACCATGTGGGGACCAATTCCAATCAATTCATGCAAATGTTTGAGGATATCCCTGGGCACACTCAGAACATTCAAACTGCCAGTGAAAATGTGGTAAAGAGTCTCACCTGTGATGACCTTAAATATTCTTCTCTCAATCCAGCTCCCTTGGTGTCCCCTAGCTTGAGCTCCCCAATGCCTCCCCTCCCTGTGGTTCTGGGCGTTCAGGCCCAAGAGGACGGTTTGGAGGTCAAAAAGCATCATCCCAATCACGCTACCTGGTTACTTGGGGAGATGATCTTGATGGGCCTGGATTCTTACTTCCCCCAATTATCTGCCACATCCTCTCTTTATACACCACTTTGAGCAGCCATACCAGTCCTGCACTGGGTGGTGTCTTGGTGGATCCTTCCCCCAGGATGGGAGCCAAACTTAGTTAGTTTAGCCCCCCTCTCTCACAACAACAGTCTAATAAAAAGGACAAGAATGAATAGAATAAGGTGTTTTTTATTATAGAATACTGTGATTAATACACTATATGGGGAAAGCTACTGGGCCAAAGGGGGGTGGCATGGTGGCGTGTTCTATGTAAGGTTTGGAGCCAAGGAATAACTCATGCAGGGATCAGTAGGTCAAATTGGTAGCGCTCCTAATTAGGAGAAAGTGCCCTCAGTTCAACATTGCCATAAGATTGGTTCATGTTGTTAGACACGTCAAGAGGCAACTCATTGAGCGCCCCCTGTGTATTTTAAGATACATTGGAAGGTAAGTCTGAAAACTTGGTTGCAACAGTAGTATAAACAATATAGAAAGGTAATAAGTTAGTCCTGAGAAAGCGTAAAGCTCAACCTACATAAACTTTTATCAGGGATGTCAGCAAGAGAAAAGCATGTTGAACCTTAGGCTACTATTTTAGCTGTGCTGTATTAGCAGAGTTACAAGGGGAAAATGATTGTAAATCAGAGAATCATCTTTATCAAGATATGTGAATCATATAGTTGGGGTGAATCATTATAAGAGGAATACAATTGGGACAATCAGTCAGTTGGATTGGACAGGGGATAATCTGATCCATGTAATGAGTGAAGCGCCAAATTGAGCAGTCCACCAAGATAGGATTGTCACTGGTTCTTGCTGCTGGATTTAGTAATTTGATTTGACTTCTGCATCTGGATACAGGTCATGGGAAAGTTGGGTTGGAGGTTGCAGAACCTCTTGTGTGGGGCCTTGCTGGGGGTTGACCCTGTTGTTTTGACACTAGATAGAAAAGGATTACACCTGGTTATAGCTTGACTGAACATGTTATCCAAGATGCAGTTATTCTTGCAGCCAAACATGGGATGCTTGCTCCTCCTAAAAAGATCCTCCTGTCCAATTGTATCATAGTGTTGCTGTATTCAAGTTGCCAGGAGTTATATAATCAGGGAGCCATGTCAACCTATGCCTTGGCCATAGAAACTCCACTTCAATTCAAAAAAAGGTCCTAGAATTCCACTGATCAAATCCCCAATAAATCTTATTTGGTCTTATTAATATATCAATCTACTTATATATATTCTCATTAAAGTTTACCATATTTTCAACATATCTAAACCCTAATAAATATATATTAAAATATAAAAATTATCATTTAATAACCTTTTTTTGTATTACTATTTTTATTATACCTGGCGGTATATTATTTAGAGTTATAAAAGATAAGTCAATAAATACACCAAATAAAAAATAAAATTGATATGAGATAAAGAAGAAGCCAGCAAATTATTTGATTGGTTGCTTTGCAAGGTAGGCAGGGATAAGCAAGCTGGAATGGGCATAGAATCTGGCCACAGTCTCTGAAAAAGGGGGATGGGTCCCAATCTGCAGCAAATCAAGCATGGCCTTGGGCCCAGATGGCGCCCCCTGCTTGAGGGCTTGCCTGAGCCACCCAAAGGCCTCTTGTTCTGGCTCAGGGATGAAAAATAGGCAGGAGGGATAATAGGTCCACATGTGCTGTGCCAATCCCTGCAGGCCAACCTCTTCACCTGGCTCAATCTTTGGGGATTCCTTGGGAATTATTTGAGAATACTAGCCACCTTGTGGAGCCCAACATTATCCAACACAATGATGTTGGTGAAATCCAAGCTAGTGTCAAGTATATACTTTAGAGAAGTATAATAAACAAGATAGAGGGGAAACTTAATAAGAGAATGATACTTTATTGGATATGAGTTTGAAGTATTATATAGTATCATGAGAAACCACATTTTGTTCATGTGCGCCATGGCAGTCATGAGGCTTGTCCAAGTAGTGTTCCGCTTAGGACTCAAAAATTTTATCCCCGTAATAGATGGTCAAATGATAAAAGTGCCATCAACTTAATAATTAGTCAGGGAATAATTTGGGGAGTTGGTTGGGGAATTGCTTTCCCAAAAGGGAGTAATCAGAGATGTTGCAACATCTCCCCCTGGGGTGCTGGAAGTGGATCCTTGGGAATTTCCTTGAGAGTGTCAGGGATTCAGGCTAGGTAATGATCCAGTTTTGCATTGGGTACAGGAAGTTGAGAGTTGTGTTGTGCTGTTCTTGCTTTGCACAGGCGGAGTCAATCATGGTGCATACACTTGAGTCCTGTACAAGAGTCTATTCACTTGATGAGGTAGGTACTGTTTGGTTTGAATTCCATGAAAATACCTGGTCCTTGTAATCCTTGATCCAATTTGTGCATGTTGTGATTAACAACCCAGATCTTGTCCCCAACTTGGAAGTGTTCCTGTTGTAATGGGACAGCTTCTCTCTCAACCCTTTCTTTTTCCTTGTACTATTAGTCTTTCCTGGCGTGCTGTACGTCAGGGTCATTTTTGTCTAGCACTTTCTTGGGTAGAGGTAATTGTGGTCCAAACTTAGTGCTAACAATGGCGGGCTTATGCCCATAGACAAGTTTGTATGAGCTTTTGCCTGTATTGCAGTTGACTTGTGTTCTGCACACTAAGTGCTATTAGTAGCATTTTGACCCAGGCTTTTGGATTGTTGGCAGATAGTTTACTGAAGGCTTTCACAAGGGAACCATTCAGTCTTTCAACTCTTATGTTTGCTTATGGGTGATAGGGGCTAGCTATGGTGTGTTTTATTCCGTTTTTGAAAAGGTAGATATTGGTGTTAATAGCTTTAAGTTTGGGTTCCCTGTTTGTGATTAGGATTTTGGGTTGCTTAAACTTAGCTATGATTTCTTTGCCAATAAATTGTCTTACATTGTTTCCTTTGTGTTCTTTTATAGCTTGTTCCACAGGCCACCTAGTTGAATAGTTGATAGCTGTGATAATGTAATTTTTGCCTCTGTTGTCTCCTGGCATTGGTCTTACAATGTCCAGTGACCACACTTTGAAGGGTTGTGTGATTGACACTGGTATTACTGACTTGGGGGTGCCTTGGAGCGGACATACTTTTCACAGACTTTGTATTGGTCTAGTGCTTCCTTAATATTGTCCAGCATGTTGGGCCACCAGAAGTGTGTCTTGAGCTATTAATGCAAGTTCCTGCTACAGGTGTGTCCCAGATCTCTGTGGTATCAAAGTATTGTGTCAATCTTTTGTGTTGACAGGATGTAGGATACAGCATTACCACTTGGTAGTATGCAGTGTAGAGTATCATATACGTTTTTGAACAGATGTTTGTTCTTGAGGACCTTCTCTTGGATGTCCATTGGTGTACCAGGTAGGAACCACTCTTGGAGATTTCCCATTATTAACATGGGCTAATTGGGGTCTTCATCAGTGCATAGGAGATGTTTACAGTATAGCCTTGACAGGGCATCTGTGGTAAGCAATTACTTACCTGGTTTGTATTCAATTATCATGAGGTACCTCTGTATGAGGATCATACATTCAGCTTGGTGTCAAGATAGGTGTTGTTGAGTCTTGAAGAATACCAATGACTTGTGGCTGACTAGCACTTTGAATATATGTGCACCTTTTAGATATCATCATCACTTCATTATACAGTGGAAAATAGCTATCAGTTCCTTGTGCCAGGGATCCAGTCTTGAGCGGCTGGCCCATTGTTTTCAGGGGTAACTTGGGCCAGGTTTTTTGCAGGCAATGTCCACCACAGGAGAGGAGCTAACTTTAAAAGGTAGGAGGCAGACTTTCCCACCCAGGACCATAGGCTGGAAGAAGGGATTATAGTGTCAATCACCCCTGTAAGGGTGATGTACACAATCCCAAACAGCTTACCAGTATGGTTGGTTGGAAGGTCGGACAAAGAAGCAGGCATAGGTTTTGGGATCACAGGCGGTTCCATGGACAGGTTGTAAGAAGAGAGATAGTTGAATTTCCCTCTGAACAACTTAGGTGTTGAAAATATCCATGATCCTTGTTGGTTGTATCTAACTGTGGATTGTATGCAGGCCAGGGGATTGAGTTTGAGTATCTTTTCCAGGGTGTATTCCTTGTATTCAGATTTCAGAGGGTAGTTGGTAAAATGGACGGGTAAAAAGGGTACACCAGGAGGGCGGAAAACAGCAGGTGGTGGTGCAGGCGGTCCAGAAGATCTTGAACTGAATTGGTAGACAGCAAATAAAAAATAAGGCAATAGCTGTGTGAGCCAAAATAACATAACCTTTATTCAAAAATGGTAATAAGTTTGGAGCGCAGGGTCCTTTGGTCTATATAGTACCCCACCTCCAAACTTAACATTTTTATGGGGGTTATCAGGGCATTGGAAAGGACAGGGCCAGGGGAATTGAGTGCTTGGGTCCAAAGGCGGCAAAATGGCACTCAGCCCAGGAGTTCTTTCATTGGTCAGGAATCTCAATTTGGCTACCTGATTATCTTGCTTTAGTGTTGTGGTCATGGGACCAGGCCACGGGCCTGTGCCTCTTTCCTGGGTTGGCTCTTTATTGGTTGCTGGTGTAGACTTCAAGTTCATGAAGCTAATAGTTGCCAAATCAGTACCTCCATTAGGCGCTGTGATCAGTCTTCCATCTGGTGCAATAATTTCTTTGGTTTGGCTTGTTTTACTGCATGGGTCAACATTCTTGATATCAGCTTGTGGGGGCTCAATCCCAGAAAAACACGGGCAGGCAGTCCTGCGGTCCACAGGACCAGCGGCCCAAAGGAATCCAGGGTCAGGGTTTGATTCCTGCTCCTGGGCCCGGGTTTTCAGAGAGGAAGAATTATCAATCCTGAAACCTTGTCATGTATTGGGTATCTTTGCTTACTGTCAGACAGCTTTCTCAATTCATATGCTACAGGGAGAAAGTTCTTTTCTGCAGTTTGAATTTGGAGTATTCCTCCTATTGCGTAATTGGAGGGATTGGTTTCCAGTTTGTATATCCCTTCACAGTTGAGATATTGTAAGATGAGGGTGGTGACCATTTGTTTTTTTCAATTGTCAAAAGTGTTGATCTCTTAGCAGTGTCCAGACAAAATTTATTGTCTTGCCTGTGATTGCAGATAAGAGAGCAGTCAAAGCATCATTCAGGGATAAACCTCCTTGTCACAGCCCATACCAGAGTCTGGCTGGGCTCTCATAGGGAAGGCAGGCTGGGCCTGGAAAGTCATGTACACAATAGGCGCAAAGCAGACCAGGTAGTTGACTGCAGTAGCTAGGGGGCAACAACTCCCAGTATGGGGCATGATCTGGTTGGCCAGCCCCAATACTGTGATGTAGACAAACCCCAACTTGCTGAAGTCCTGGTCAGGAGGCGCATTGGGTAGGGGAGAGCAGCAGAAATCTCCTTCATAGCAGGCAGGAGATCCAGATGGTGGGGGTGGTAATACTTCAAGTCAAGAGAGTGGGGTGAATTGACTGAGATAGCAGGAGTATAACCAGGAGGATATGGGTAGACGAGATTATGTTGTGTTGTGGATTCCCAAATAGATGCAAAGAGAATAATTAAATTGGAGCAAAAATAGACAATTTCTGCAATAAGATAACAATTTCTGGGCATAAACTTGCTTTATTAAGATGTCAACAGTGAGGAGGAAAAGCCCTCCTCACTACTTATTTTACTGGTAATTTTGTGGCCTTCTGTGCCACCAGAGAACTGATGGCATCAATTTTATTTGACTTACAATTTTCACTGGAATTTGCGTACTTGGTCCAGGGAGTGGGTGCTCATTGGTTGGTATAATATTAACCTTTCTTGAAATGCAGCATTCCAAGGTGCCACAGTTATTTATAGATCCTGCAAGCAATTGACCGCCTAATTGCACAATCAAATGATTGCTCTCCCAATGCACCATTTCTCAATAGTTGAGAGGCCCAAATTTAATGGTAGAATCAAAGCCAGGGATTTGAAGCTCATGTGCCTCTCAAATCCCAGACCATTTGTTAGTTGAAAGGGGGTTTTCTTGCTCTAGGAGATACTTGTTAGGGGTTCCCAAGCTGTGGGGTTTTTGCCTCTAGGAAGGCCAGCTGATTGTCAAGGGAATTCTGGGCCCTGACACTCCTACATAGAATACTATGCCTAGGAATCTATGAAGCTCACTTTTATTTTTCAGGATGGCATGTCAGTTATGGCTCAAATCTTTTCTGGGTATGGTTCTACTCCTTCCTTGCTGATAATGTGTCCTAAAAATGGGAGATCTGATGAGATGAGGTCACGTTTTCAGGGTTTGGCTATAAGTTAGTTATCTTAAAGGGTGTGGAAGACCAGGTGGACATCCTTCCAGTGTTGCTCTAAAGATGGACTGTATATGATTATGTTGTCAAGGTAGACAATAGCCTTTTTTCCAATGTGATCTTTAAATACTTCATTTTTAAAGGTCACAAAGGTGCTTGGGGGCATTAATCATGCCAAAATTAAGAAAAACACATTCAAACAAGCCATACTTAGTTCTGAAAGCTGTTTTGGGTATGTCCTCTGGTTTAACACAAATTTGGTGATAGCCTGTACTTAAACTGGTTTTTTTTGAAGAACTGGGACCCCCCAGGACGTCAAAAATAACATCAATCAGAAGCAGGTAATACCTGCTCTTAATTGTGACATTCTTTGAGCGTCCTTTAGTCTGTGACCAGGCAAGCCCTCCATCTTTCTTTGCTACAAAAAAGACAGCTATGTCAAAAAGAAATTTGTAGGGCTGTATGAGTCCTTTTTCAAGAGCCTCATCTAAGTAGGCTTTTAGTGTGTTATTATCTTGTGGTATTAGGAAGTAGATGGTTGTGCTTTTGGCACACTCTCTTTATAGTCAATTTCATGCTAGATGACCTGGTCAGGAGTAGTCCTGGTGTTGTGCTGGGGTGATCTGATCTACTCATTTCTGTAATAGGGTGCAGGGTACTTTTCTTGAATACTGTCATATGTAAGGATATGATTAGTATTGTGGCAGAAGAACATATAGGAAGAAAAATTGATAATTACTTTTAGGAAATGTCTTCTGATCATGCAGAAGAATTTTTGATAAGTCAAAAGGTATTTTATTATTATCATAGGCAATATGTTTATATCCCCCTGGGGGACTGTCTTCCTGAACTGCTGGAAATATCTTCTAGGACATTCCAACACACTCTTATTTTGGGTAATTGGTGATCTGGGTTTGGTTGTTTCAAACACGTCAACAAATGAGATTTAATTGCTTCATCCAGCACAGGTGGCTCTTGCTGGCGTGGGGGTTTGGTATATTTTAGGGTCATTCATACTGCTTAGTTTTATGTCTTCATATCAATTGCTTAGAAATACAGTTAATTTAGAAAATTCAGGATTATGGGGAATCAAACCCACCGCCTTGGTGCTCAATGTAAAAGTGAAGCATCCCTGCAATAATTTTCAGTTGGTGCTTTGGCGCCTAATTTAATTGCTAGGCGGCGCCACATTGCCTGTATTTTTCCCAAAATGGTGGCAATTCATATATTTTCAAGTGCCGCAGCAGCGCTTTTCCATTGGATAATTTATTTTCAGGTCAACAGACTACTGCTGATTCAATATGAATATGATTTATAATACCAATTTATGTTTTTTAGCAGCTATAATTTGTATCTGCAAGCTCTGTCATAATTGGCATCATTGCTTGGTCAAAATTCCCAACACCTGGTAACTTTTCTTGGAAGACATAAGGGAATTTTTGGATTAGCTGTTATTGGATTGGTCTTGTTCAAGTGAGACCTCCACATTATTGAAATGTATAATCTTGTACATGCAAGTGATCCAATCAATCTTGCTAGGGCCCTTTTCTTCTTCTGTTTCCGTGATTTTTTTACAAACATGTGATCTCTCATAAGAGTGTCAAGGTAAGTTGGGTACACATGGTGAAGTACCTCTTCTTGTTGTATGGTGAGGGTAGCGCTATCCCAGTTGATATGAGATTTGGTATTTTTCATTCAATTCAGACCAGGTACAACATCATACTTGAGAATTATTATGATTGGACCACTAAGGATAGTCTGTACATCCTCTATTTGTGCCCAAAAAGATTTTGCCTCTCTGGTGACTGGGGTGCTTTTTTCTTCCCTGATAACTTTCTTGGCAATATTTTTAATTGTGAATAGGTTCATGAGGCTGTAAAATTACTTGTCAACAAAAAACTGGTCTGCTCTAGTGTCAAATAGTTTTGTGTCTTGATATCTGAAAAAGCAGAAAAAATAAGTTAGGATTGTATTTTTAGTCTGGGTGTCAAACAGTATAAGATTGCTGAAAGATACTTACATCATGATAATTGAGTTCAAATCTTGGTCCATATACAAGTCTTGTATATTGGGGAATGATGGCTTGTCTAAGAACTCACCTAAGCTTTTCTCTTCATTGGATTCATTATTAGTACTCATCTAGCTTGCCTGTGTTGTACAATTTCTGCCTCAATAATGAGGATTACAGACTTGGTTAGCTTTTTTATTGATATAAGTATTCTTCTTTGCTGAGGGACTCTATTTTTTCTTGTTGGTTGCATACAGATTTTCAGACTTCTGAGCAGCTTGTCTTTCCTCTAAGAATACATCCTGGAGGTTTTTGCAGCAGCTCATATCAAACTAATATCTGATGTTTATGAGAAGATAATTACAAAAGTCTAGACGTAACCCAGCTTCATCAAAGTTAATGATGTCAGAAGCTCAGTCATGTATCTCTTTGTACATTGTGATGCACTCCTTGATGGTTTATGTCATCTTAAATGTTCTGAGTTCTTTCATAATTACAACATCAGAGCTCTGTATGGCAAAATTTTCCAGGAGGGCACTTTTGAACATGTCACAATCTTTGTTATGGTTGAGATGATGTCCAAACCAGTTGCTCACAAAGAAGGAGGCAGCCCTTGTAACTTGTAAAGCAATTTCACTTGCCCAGAGTCTCTAGGAATAGCCCACTTGTGTGAACTTGTTCTTAATATTTTGAATTCAGAGATTGATGCTCTCAAAGTGTAGTCTTGAGAACATTTCAATCTCTGCTGAGAGTAGATGTTGAAATACAATGCTGGGTATTTTGGTTGCTTTGGAAACTGAAGGCAGGTTCAGGACTCCTTGAGTGCTGAGAAAGTTGTATTGTTTGGTTGGTACAAAGATATTGTTGAAGAAAGTGAATCCTGTAGGGACGGCCTGACCTTCTTTATATCTTCTCCAGCCAGTTGGGAGTGCCATCTGCTAGGCTCTTTTCTTTAGAGAAAATTTTTTCTTTGAGTTGTGCAGGTGTGGATAACCTACTTTTTCTATCACTGTTGTTTATATACTTCTGGGAAGTATATAAAACAAAATAAAGGGGGAGATTTAAGAAGATAATTATACTTTATTGGTATGAGTTTGGAGTGCTATATAGTATCATGAGAAGCCATACATTATTCCTGTGTGTCATGGCAGTCTTGAGGCTTGTCCAGGTAATTTTTCCTCTTAGGGTTTGAAAGGTTTAATCCCTGTATTAGATGGGCATTTGATACTGTAAATTCAGAACCTGAACGTAAAAATGCGGGATTGTCAAATCCTTGGTCCAAATTTTGAATCACTTTTGCAGGATAGCATTTTTTTAATTAAATTAATTTTTTGGATATTTATTTGAATATTTGAAAATGCGGAAACTCATAGACACTTTGCAAAGTTCAAGTCAAGCTGCATATTTCCTATGGACAAAATGAATTAACTGGAATTTATTTTGAAGCATTCAAATCTATCACCCATTTTCATTAAGTTTACTATGTTTTTTGAAATTGCAGGATTTTCAAATCCAAGAACCAAATTTCAAATCACTTTTGAATGTCACTAGTAAACTCAGATATTAATTGCAGTAACTGGAAATTAAATTGAATGTACAATAAGCACACTAGGAAACACCAACCCAAATCAGGAAGATCCACCACAACAAAAATCAAACTAAAAATTCAATATTGATAACCATAATTAGACATGAAAAGTGATTAAACTTTAAAATCATCCAAACCTGGAAAGTATACAATATTATTTACTTCAAATAACAGATATAGAAACTCTTCTACAATTCAAGGCTAGCTCAAGAGAAAATAACTACCCACAACTAAACCAATAACTCCAATTAAATACAAATTTAATCTAAAATATATTTTTTATTTTATTTTTATGGACCATCAAGCACATTCCCAACCCGCTCCTGCACCAGCTTGCAGGGCAGCCCGTCAATGAGGGCGTCCCAGAGGGTCCAAGAACAGACCCAGAACACAACTCAAGGGGAGTCATGCCAATACACAGGACTCCCAAGGTGTCAGCGCCAGTCAACCACCTCTTGTATCCCAAACCAGATCAACCAGCCTGAATCCCAGACAGAAGCCACTCTCAAGGCCTGCCACAAAAGTCTCCTACACCAGGGTCACCGGGAACACTGAGGTTACTTACACCTCCACCGTGTACCCAGTTGTCACCCGGCCCCGCACTCTTGACCCAAGAGTTGCCACTTCCTGCCCCCGCGTCTTTGATACCTCCTATGAGCCATTGGCCACAACCAAGGAGCCATCTGCACCTGTGTCTTATGCCACTATTGACGGCGCCAGCGCAGCCAAGCATGATCCCACCTTCTACACAAAGGTCCTCATCTTCTATGATGAGCCTGGTAGCCAGGATGCTGTGGTACCTGCCAAGGGCCGGCGTCAGTTGACAGATAGTGAGTGTGAAGCTCTCCTCAACTGCTTAAACGGGGGAATGGCGGTTCAGGATATTGCGTCCCAATTTGGTGTCACGGCCAGGTACATTGCCGACATCAACACCAAGTATGGCAACACCGGGCAAATTGCCAAATCCACCAAGGCAAAAAGACAGCCAAAACTCCTCAAGCCTGTACACATTGACGCAATTAAGCAATGGGTAGCCAGGGATTGCCACCTGGACACACTTGCTGTCCAATCAATGCTTGCCACAGAGTTTGGGCTTTCTGTTTCTAAAACCCTTGTATACAAAACAATGTTTGATTTGGGCTTCTCATGGAAGGTACTCAGAGTTTCTCTGTACAACAGAAACAATGAAAAGTCCACCAAGGATTGACACATTTATGCAGAGACATATCTGGCACTAAAGGAGACTGGGAATGTCCAGTTCTTCTATATCAACAAATTGTCGTTTTCCTCCTCACTCAGGTCCAGGCATGAGTGGGTTGAGAAGGGGTCCAAGGACGGCATAGCCCATTGTGCATCTGTCTGTTCCCAGACCTATTCAATGGTTGCGCTTCTTGGGACTTGCAGGTTGGACCAGTATCAGATGATTAAGGGTTCCCATAATAGCGGGACATTTCTTGATTTTCTCCAAACTGTCAAGGAGTATCTCTGGATTAATTACCGCAATACAACTAACATTGTTGTGTTGGATAATGTTGGGCTCCAAAAAGTGGATCTGGTTGTGTCCAAGTTCTTGCCCACCTATAAAAATAGCTATTTGGCCAGCCATCATCTGGCTAACTGTCCAATGAGACTTCTCTTCCTCCCCCCATATTCTCTGTCAGGAATGCACTTGGTATAACTCCTGACAACAATCTATTGTTTGGTTTAAAAGAAGATAGCATTTCTCCTTTGATGTCTTCTGAATCTCCTAAAATAATTAAGTTAGTTGGTAGTAACTGTTTATTTTTACCTGTTAATACTGGCTTCAATGTTGCTTCTGATGTTGATTATTCAACAACGGGGTTCAAACCTGGACCTTCTTCTGTCTGCAATGACTGTTAATTACTTAAAGAAACCGTTAGTTTTGCTAAAGATGAATCATTACCTTTGAATATTAATTCCAGCCAATCAGCTGTTACAACAATCCTTTTGATGGATTTTTTTAAGCATTTCAATGATGCTGATATCGGTTTTGACCTTGGTTTCTGTATGGCTTGGCCATTGTCCTCTGTTTTGGTTCATAGTTCCTGCTCTTCTTCCCCAGTTTTAACTGGGGAATAGCTGGACATCTCCTGCTTTTCCCTGCTGTGTTAGGGTTAATTTTCAAAGGGTTGTTTAAAAGAAACTGAGTTTAAGCATATTGGCTACAGTAACTTAAAATAATTCTAGTTTTAATTCTAACTGCACAGGATCTCCAAATTTCTCCATTTTTATCCCCATGGGGGATGATCTCCTTTATGTTACCTCCAATTTATCTACCATGCTATATAAGCTGGTAGGCTATGATCTTTTTATTTGTTCAATCAATAAAGTCTACATTCACCCACAGTGAATTATTTTTGCTTACCTTTTTACTTGACTTAAGCCTTTAAAATCCAAACCATGAGATTACCCAAGACTTCTATTATGGAGTCTCTTGGGTATAAAAGGTTATTTTGGATAGTCCTGCTGACAACAGTGTTGGCCAGCACTTCAATGGGATTGCGTGCTGATTTGGGTACCACGCCAGAATCCCAATTCTTAGACAGCTCTTGGCACCGTGTTATTCCTGGAGTTTGGTATAACACAACACCCCTATCACACAACCCACCTGTCTGAGAAGAGACCAAGAACTATGGATCCACAATCCCAGGTTCCTGAACCCCAAGTTTTTCACCCTTTGGCTTTGGCTTTCTTACTGTGTTATTTGGGAGCATACTTCTTCTTGGGACGCTTCAACCCTCTGCTAGGCAGATACCAAATCTTTGGAGAATTATTCCATTTAGGCATGGTATCCTTGCCTGTGGGATTTTTGGTCACTGTATTAAATCCCTCTGCAATCATTCAATACCTAGGGAGATTGCTTCCTAGTGGGTGGGTGCCTGACATTTTTCATTCCTTAACACAATTGAGGTGGTCTTTGGGTGGATCAAAAATAAGGTGAAGAAAGGCCTCTCTCAGGACACTGAGGATCTCTTCAACATCATTGAGGTCAGTCAATTTGCAATGCCACCCAATGTGGTGGCGGATTTTTACAAGCACTCAGAATCCTTCCTCCTCAAAGCCCTGGCCTCCAAGCCAATCAGATAAATGGGCGCTCTGGGTTTTATTTGTTTTTGTTTTTATTTATTTTGTTTTTATTAGGACTCAAAAATTATTATTTATATATAATGCTGTGACGTTTGATTGTATTATAGACATATAGGAATATGTAGAAAAGGTAAGAAAAATTAGTTATACTAGGTATGAGAAATATATTTTTATTATAATGCACTGAATATTAGTATTGACAGTTGCACTAACAAATAAATAAATTAAAAAAGATAGAAATAGATTCATTTTATTTAAATAATTCTGAATCCTTTTTGGTACTCTGGCTTTTTTAAGCCACAAATTGGACCTTGCAGGTCATCATCTGATCCTTATTATTTCAGTGCCACTATAGCCACACGACACAATCACCAATGGTTTTTATGTACAGTAGTTTTAAAAGCTATGGCAACAAGCAAAAACAATTCAGATTTAAACAAAATGAACTCAGCTTTAAATGAAACTGAAATGAATCCAAATCTATTGTAAATCAATATAAATTCATATAAAATTAATTTTGTTTAAATCTGAATTGTTTTTGCTTGTTGCCATAGCTTTTAAAACTACTGTATTGGTTACTAATTAGTACTTAGGATGTGGGTCAAGCATATTGAATATATTTATCAAATCATATTACAAGGGAAAGGTAATTCAAGTTCTAAACAATCACTTGTTTAGAATATAAATGGAGCAGGTCGCATGATGCGGATAAATTCAATTCTTGTTGTTTGTATATGTAATAAATGAACCTGTACTTGACGAGCTAGTAAATAAAAACATTTTTAACTTAT